>JAYMZC010000312.1:0-240080 GCA_036346975.1 Drosophila prolongata
ACAATTTAAATGAGCCGCTGATCTGACTATAGGCCCTTTCCCACGACTCAGGATACTCAGATTTCGGGACCGAAGACATAAACAAGATGAGAACAAAGAACAGTCCAAAGTACAATTATGAATGTCACTCAATAAACACTAAAGCCACTCATTAGAAAGCTCCAAAGCTCAGAACCGAGGTTTGATCGTTTGAGTCTTAAAACAGTTCTTCCAAATAACCATTGTACTAGTTGATAAATAAAAATTAAATAAAGTTTTTTATGTAAAACTTATGGTGCAAACATTTAATTATATATATTCTTGATCAGGATCACCTCCTGAGTTGATATAAGCATGTCCGTCTGTCCGTCTGTCTGTTTCTACGCGAACTAGTCTCTCAGTTTAAAAGATATCGAATTGAAACTTTGAATACACCCTTCTTTCCTATGCACGCAGTATATAAGTCGGAACGGCCGGGATTGGAAATGCCATTACTTTGGTGTTTTTAATGTTAGGAAGTTGGGATTTTTTATGAGTGTTAAGAATGCATCATATGAATAATTTTGGAGAATATAATTTACAGAATATTCTGCAAGGGTATTTTAACTTCGGCTCCGCCCGAAGTTAGCTTTCCTTTCTTGTTTTTTATGAATTAAGCCGTCCAGCCACACGCCGTCGATAGCCTGTGCTACAGCCAGAAAGACGGCGGAGCAATATTCTCGTCTTTCAAATGCATTATGTATCTAGGAGGTTATCCGGTTCACTTGTTCAATAGTTCCGTGTTCATCGCGAAATCTAAATTGGTGCATTGGTATTGCATTGTATAGAGGAGGTATTGCATTGATAGAGGAGCAGCTTTTCAAATATCTTTTACGGGCACGGTAGAAGGCTGATCGGCCAGTATGACGATGGCTGGGACCTTGTCCATTTCGGCTTTATGGATCGTTGTGATAACAGACTTCCTCCATTGTTGAGGATAATTCATGCCTTTCCCGGAGAAATAAAGACAAGCTTGTTTCGTGGAGTTATTATTACATTGTAAAGTTGTTTTTCCTTGGGGATGGTGAGTCGAGATCCCCAGTAGATGTGCTTTGCATTGTAATCACCAGCTGCTACAAAGCAGCTAATACATCAAAGAAGAAATTTGGCTTCGGTAATAGAGAAGCGCGCTGGGCAGTATACAGAGGCTAGGTTTAGGGTGCCGCTTTGGGTTTGGAGGTGTACTTGTTGTTGCTTGGATATAAGTCGTAGCAATTGATGGCAACTCGTAATGCCTAATGCGATTCTTTATCAGAATTCCAGTACCACCATGTGCCTTCCCATCAGGATGATTTGTCGAATAAAATGTATAGCCAGTAAGATGAAAATAGTTTTTATTTGTTAAGTGAGTATCTGATATGAGCGTCAATGTCACAATGATCAAAGAAATGTGTGAGCTTGTATTTGTGCTGTAAATGCCATTCGCTTTCCAGAAAGATATTTTAGGAGTAATAATCTAAACATATTTTTGTTTGATTAGAAGCTCCAGGAGGAGATTTTGAGTGCGCTCAAGCTCCTGCAGCGTTTGCTATATTGTTTCTGTTGTTTTTGTTATAGTTGCCAGAATTAAGTCTATACCACTAGGTAATTGAAATGTGTTGTTGTTGTAGCTTAGCTCCTGGGCAAAAGAGACTCCCGGAGTCATTGTTGGTGGCATGCATAGAAGGTTTTAACGTGTGGATGGGTTTTTAGCTGCAGTTATTTATTGTGTTAGGCTGTTTTTCATCTTTTTATAAATACGGCAAACTCTGTAGGTGACAGTCCACTGCAATATTTACTCATATGGTCATATTCCTGACAATTGGTACATTGGACGGGTCCATTCCGTTTGTGGGGTTCCTCAACCGAGGAATAGTTATTGAAGCTGTAAGGATGCTCTCTGGCCGGAGTACAACTCTCAGTAGGATCCAGAGGTCCTTTTACAAGAAATTTGTAAAATCACTGAGTCACTGGGCTAGAGAGTAATGTCCGCGGGGCGAACAATGATTTTTGATTAATTATCCCGGAGATTTTACTCGTATGCGCTCGAGGGGGGTATTCCAGGACCTTCGAGGTTACGGTGACTTGGACGAGCTGGACCTTCAGGCGAGGCCGCAGCCGGGATCTGTCGTGAATGGCCGAGGTACGAGGTTTGAGAGGCCAAGAATCCTACGGGGTAGACATTCGGGCAAGGCAGCAGCTGGATTCTATCGTGGTTGGCAGAGGTGCAAGGGTCGTGAGGCCAAAGATTCCACGGGCTGGACCTACGGGCGAGGCCGCAGCCGGAATCTGTCGTGATTGGCCGAGCTACGAGGTTCGTGAGGCCAAGAATTCTACGGGGTAGAAATTCAAGCGAAGCAGCAACTGGATTCTGTCATTGTTGGCAGAGGTGCGAAGGTCGTGAGGCCAAAGATCCCACGGTCTAGACCTTCGGGCCGCAGAAGGGATCTGTCGTGATTGGCCGAGGTTCGTGTCGTTCTGCATATTTCACTTGGTTTTATTCGCAGTCACTTTCCCTGGGTTTTAAATATCCTTGTTCACTAACTTTATTTCCCTACCGATCGCGTTTTATTTTCCTGCGTGCTTCGCTTTTCTCGTCCGCATGCGCGACTGTCTACCTCGAGGTACCAGAGCAGAGAGTCAGTCCCGGAAGCCGTGGTGTAACCCTCTCGTCCCCTCCGTTCTTTTCCTTGCAAGATCGGAGTAGTATTTTCTCTGGTTTTTCCCCTATGGTTGTCACCTCGGGCGGATGGTGCGGTACTAAACTTGATCTTTTTTTTGTTCTATACCCGAAAATCCCATAGGTTCGCTTTCCAATTACTGAATAATAATTCTTCAGTTCCTTTCTCTTACAAACTAATGATTATAATAATATTAAACTTGAACAACTACTGCTTATATTTATGGTGGTGGCCTAGCCGTCAGGCAGGATCGCCACAAGCTTTTAGATTGGTAGGTATAGTTATTTCTTTTTCCCACTTCTATGTATTTGGCACTGCCCGATAATCTTGTTCGTGGTTTACTTGAATTTTTATTTCATTTATGTTTACTTATTTTATAGCTCCAATTTAGTCAGCTATTTTTAAATTAGTGTGACGATGGATGTTGGCTTATGTTTTTCGGCAGCATTATCTTCGCTAAAAATCGAGAACATATTATTTGTGATGGAGCGGCTGAAACTGCAAGGATTGAACACAACTAAAACTTTACGTAAACATAAAAAAGACGTTCACAAAATACACAAAATATATTAAATCGATTTTGTAAATTTTGTAAGGAAGTTCTTGGGCTCTTAGGGTCACTTACAATAATTTATTTAAGTTCAAGGACTTAAGGGAGGGGCGAGATAAAAATGGCGGGTTTGGCTCCGACAATCGAGCAGAGCTCCGTCGTAATCTCTACCCGCCACGCGCATCGGAACCCGCAATGATCCTTGGTACCGACAAACGAGGCTAGCTCCGTCGTAATCTTTGGCCACCACGCGGCAAGACTGCGTCGTAATCCTTGGCCACCACGCGGTCCGACCACGATCGGCAGAGAAGGGGGTTTTCCTAGATGGAGAAAAGGGAAAATAATTTAATTCCTCTTCTTTCACACACAAAACACGGCAGGCGAATAGATTTTAGTTTTCTAACACTTTGGTTTCTTTATTCCAGTCTAGTCGTTTCAAAAAAATATCTCGCGAAAATATACAGCGGACGCTTACGTTTCCGTCCACAGCAAATCCAGCCAGTTGATTTCCCATGCCTCCGCAGCGGGAAAAGGGTCGAACACTCCATCAACTTCGCCACTGTCGGTTGTCATCGTATTCCACGTTTTTCAAGCACTTGTCATATTTTCACGGCGGGGCGGTTTCCCGGGTTTTTGCAAAGTCTCAAGATTTGAATCTGGCACGCGCGAAACCTCAAGAAACCTCAAACCTTTGCTTCTCTTTGATATCGGCGTACGCACCCCATGTCGCTGCCGCTACGCTGGCGCTTCGGCATTTTTCAGCCAAAATTATTTCCCCTTGCTCGAAAACTGTGAGGAGTCTTAAACTCCCCACAAATCCCGATGCAGGAGATCGGCCTAGCAACAGCGGAGGAGGCCAGAAAGCCGGAGAAATTAAGGGCATCCAGGTCAAACGGGAAACATTCGGACCTTGGACCCTCATATGGCAAGGGCAACGAGGTCAAACGGTGAATTGGCGGACTTCGGACCCGCCTAAAGAGGACACACCGTGAACTAACGGAACCTCGATGGACCTTGGACCCGCACCCGGCAAGGGCAACGGGGTCATACGGTAAATTGGCGGACTTCGGACCCGCCTAAAGAGGACACACCGAGGGAAATAACGGCACCTACAGCACCTATAAAAAGGACGGCGCAAGCGCAGCTCGGGACAGTACGAGTGCGAGAATCAGAGCGAGTGCGTGAACGCGAAATAAGTAAACATCGAAACCGAAGTGCCCAAGGATCAAGATCGCAAAGTCGAGACGCCGAACGACGACAAGTCTACAAGGCTGAGGCTACAACGCTGAGATCCAACGGTGCAAGGTCGTGGTAAAGTCAAGCTTAGGGAGTCCTTGCGCGGTGTCAGGCGATAAAGGTGGCTAGGCGATAAGGGAGAACTTTGTTCTACCTGCTAGGCGATACACCTTGCCGACAAAGTCCAGGCTGAACTCCGGAAGCCAGGCGATAAAGGTGGCTAGGCGATAAGGCGTAACTTCGGTTCACCTGCTAGGCGATACACCTTGCCGGCCCCGGTAGGGAAGCTCGCATAACATCCAGGGTTTTGGCGGAATCGTACCGATCTAAGTCACCCGGAGCAGCAAGCCGAAGCGACGCAGTAGCAGGCCAGGAGCGACGCAGCGGTAAGCCAGGAGCGACGCAGCAGCACGCCAGGAGCAGAGCAGCAGCGAGCCAGGAGCAACGCAGCCGGAGACAGCGACAACGGGCAGCAGAATAATAGCGATAAGGCTATATTTTAGAGAGTCAATAAACCAGCACCAACCTAATCATTTCTGGCGTTATCCTTTGGTCACGGGCGGTCACTCAATATAAATTTGGTGGAACGAACTCACAACCTCTCTGAGCTAGCCGCACCTTTACGTAGCGAGCAGAAATAAAGAAACAGGTCGTTACATCTGGCGCCCAAGAGTGATTGTCCTGACCAAGGAAACAAAAGTTCCGAGATGGGGAAGTCCTGGATTTATAATCTCAGGAAGGAAGACTTCGACGAGGTGAGCCAAGTTCTAGGAATAGAACTGGAGGGCTCAGTCGATTCGATGAGGAAGACGCTGGGAGACTTCGTCGACCAGACGGCAGAGGAGCCAGACATCGCCGATTTGGTAACGGTCCTGAAAAGGAAATTCCGGAAAATGCCCACGCCAAAATTTAAAATCACAACCGCAAGTGCCGAGGGCCTCATAGCGAGCTTGGATGTGTCGAGCATCGCAAGCCACGCAAGTCGGCAGCGGGAAAATAGCCGGGAAAGAAAGGAGAATTCCAGGACGCACACCCAGGACTACGCGAAGGTGGCCAAACAGGTCCGGGAGTGGAATTTCCGCTACGACGGAAACGACAAGCCGCTGGAATTCTTGGAGCAAGTAGAATGGTCAGTCGTGACTTACGGTCTCGACATAAATCAGATCCCACGAGCAATGCCGGAGCTGCTCCAAGGCAGAGCCTTGAAGTGGTTCATCGCCAACAATCAGCACTGGGAAACCTGGGGAGACTTCATCTACAGCTTCCAAAATTTCTTTCTGCCCCGAGGATACATGGCGAAGCTGGCGGATCAGGTCAGACAGAGGAAGCAAGCCTACGGGGAGAGCTTCAAAGACTTTATGGTGGATATGCAGACCCTGATGCGCCCACTGAATATGTCGACCAAGGAAACGCTGGAGAGGATAAAAGAGAACAGCACGCCGGCACTCAGAATGTTCGTTCGCCCATACGAATGCCGAAATTTGGAGACATTGATGGCGCTGGCTGACGAATTTGAGGAGCTCGACCAGCAGCGGGAGAAATTCGAGCTGGAAAACAATCCCCGCAAGCAGCAAGGGCAGAGCAACCCAGTGCCAAGGCCAAGACCAGACCAGGGTGCGGTGTGCAGGCGGTGCCAGGAGGACCCGGACGCACAACCACGAAGTACGCCGCGCGGCCACGAACCGGTAAACAATCGCGGCGGATACGTGGCAAATCCTACCCAGGCCTGCCGCAGATGCGGGGGTCCAGACCACTGGGCGAAGGAATGCCGAAACCAACGTCTTACGTTCTGCTGGCGATGCGGAAAAGTAGGAGTTCGGACGGTTCAATGCTGTTCCGGGTCGGGAAACGCCCAGCGACCCCAGCCTCCGAGGGGCGGCCAGGGATCGCAAGGTGCTGCCTCTCGAAATTAATGGGCGACCTGCAGGCGGAAGAAATGCAACTGTCCGCCACGGTGCTCATAGGTGAAAGTAAGATAAAGGCCACGGTGGATACCGGCGCCACGGCGAGTTTCATCAGCGAAGAGCTGGCGGACAGGCTGCAGGCAGCAGGAAGGGTCGGACCCACGAGAAGGCAAGTACGGATGGCAGACGGTCGCTGTGGAGAAATAAGATCACAGCTGGAGACCAGAATTGGACTGGGAACGAAAACAATTTCAATGGAGCTGCTGATTTTACCAGGACTGATAGACGCACTGGTATTGGGATGGAATTTCCTCACCAGAATCGGGGCCGAAGTCGAGTGCGCAGGACACAGCGCGTCGATACCGGCAAAGAATAGACGAGGAGGATGGCTGGAGGAAAAACTGTCAGTGGCAATAGTTGAAACACCCAAAAGATTTGCGGAAAAGGATGTGGAGGGATTTTTAAAAGCCGAGTTGGACGAACTGGAAGGAATAAATGGTACATCCAACGTGGCCGTACATAGGATCACCATGAAGGACGACCAACCAGTCAAACAACGGTACTACCCTAAAAATCCAAAAATGCAGGGTGAGATAAATGCCAAGGTAGACGAGCTGCTGGAAAAAGGATGCATCGAGCCGTCCAGGAGTCCCTACAGCTCACCAATAGTCATGGTGAGAAAGAAGACTGGAAAGTGGAGGCTTTGTGTGGATTTCCGGCAGATAAATGCGAGGTCCATAAAGGACGCATACCCGATGCCGATGATAAATTACATCCTGGACCAGCTGCGAGAGGCGAAGTACATCAGCAGTCTCGATCTAAAGGACGGTTATTGGCAGATCCCCTTGGAGGCAGACAGCAGGCAGTATACGGCGTTACTGTACCAGGGAAGGGCCTGTTCCAATGGAAGGTGATGCCATTTGGCCTACACTCCGCGTCGGCAACATTCCAGCGGGCATTGGATCAAGTCATTGGACCAGAAATGATGCCGCATGCCTTCGCGTATCAGGACGATATTATCGTCATCGGACGAACGCTCGAAGAGCATATGGAAAACCTGAAGGAAGTGTTTAGGAGACTAAGGGCCGCCAACCTGAAAGTAAATGCGGAAAAATGCAAATTTTTTAGAAAGGAACTGCAATACTTGGGGCATCGCATAACTGACCAAGGCATCGGAACAGACCCAGAAAAGGTGTCGGCAATTGCCTTAATAAAACCACCGGCCAACGTTAAGGAGTTACGACAATATTTGGGAGTGGCGTCGTGGTACAGGCGTTTTGTGCCAGATTTTGCAACGTTGGTGCATCCGTTGAATAGCCTGCTCCGGAAAAGCACAAAATGGGAATGGACAGATGACCATCAACAGGCGTTTGAAGCTGTCAAGGCCAGGCTAATAGCAGACCCCATCTTAGCATGCCCAGATTTCACAAAGACATTTGTGCTGCAGACCGACGCCAGTGATTACGGGCTCGGTGCTATTCTCACACAGAATTCCGACCAGGGCGAGAGGGTGATCTCGTATTCCAGTAGGTCCCTAAATGGTTCTGAGAGAAATTTCTCAGCGACTGAGAAGGAATGCCTGGCAATTGTGTGGGCCATACGCAAGTTAAGGCCATACTTGGAGGGCTACCACTTCAAAGTGATCACGGATCATATGGCACTGAAGTGGTTGAATAGCATCGAGAGCCCAACCGGAAGAATCGCACGATGGGCGCTGGAACTGCAGCAATATGACTTCGAGATCGCGTACAGAAAGGGCCAGCTGAATATAGTCGCAGACGCACTATCACGACAGCCACTGCCAGAAACGTGTCGACGGGTAAAAACACAGGAACAGCACAAGGAAACCGGCGAGTGTAACTGGATAAGGGATATGCGGAGCAAGATTTCCCAAAATCCCCAAAAATATCCAGACTACATGACAGAAGCCGACCAGCTATATCGCCACATACCGCACAGAGCAGGCAACGAGGATGTCACATCTTGGAAGCTACGCGTGCCAACTGGGTCCAGGCGGCGGGTAATGTCGGAGAACCACAACTCACCGACAGCCGGCCACATGGGCAGTCGGAAAACAATTGCCAGAGTCGCCGCAAGATACCATTGGCCGGGAATGCACCGCGACATAAGGAAATATGTGCAAAACTGCGAGAGCTGCCTACGATATAAGCCAAGCCAACTACAGGCGGCCGGAAAAATGCTGACCCAAGTTCCGGAAGAGCCGTGGGCCACTGTGTGCGCAGATTTCGTCGGACCACTGCCCCGCTCCAAACACGGGAATTCTATGCTGCTAGTGCTGGTAGATAGGTTCTCCAAGTGGACCGAAATGGTGCCAATGCGCAGGGCAACGACGGAAACTCTGGAAAAGGCGATCCGCGAGCGGATCCTCGCAAGATACGGCGTGCCCAAGGTACTGATTACAGACAATGGCGTTCAGTTCACCAGCAGGGCGTTTAAAAAGTTCCTGGGTGAATTAGGCGTCCGACACCAGTTCACGGCCCCATACACGCCCCAGGAAAACCCGACGGAGAGAGCCAACAGGACGGTGAAAACTATGATCGCCCAGTTCACAGGGGCAGACCAGAGGACTTGGGACGAAAAGTGGCCGGAACTGCAGTTGGCCGTGAATACGAGCGTGGCCGAATCCACAGGATATTCGCCTGCTTTTATTACGCAAGGGAGAGAGCCTAGGTTACCCAGCGCACTGTACGATGAAGGAACAATCGGCACAGGAAGGGAAACGCAAACTCCGGCCGAGAACGCCAAGAAGCTAAAAGAAATCTTCGAGCTGGTGAGGAGAAATATGGAAAAGGCAGCGCAGGATCAGGCACGCCATTACAATCTCCGTAGACGCCCATGGAAGCCAAACATCGGGGACACAGTCTGGGCTAAGGAACACCATCTGTCCAAGGCTGCAGAAGGATTCGCCGCAAAATTGGCACCAAAGTACGATGGGCCGTTTAAGATAATAAATTTTAATTCGCCGGTGATATGCAAGTTGCGGCACGAAAATTCTGGCAAAGAAAAAACCGCCCACGTTAGCCAATTAAAAAAACAAGTAATTGATGGCCAAAACAAAGCATCGAAGTCGGACTTAGCAGGGGCGCACTGTGACTCCGAAGAGAGGGAGAGGACGATACACAGTATCGAACTCACACAGATGCAATAGGAGCGCGAGAGCGGGAGAGGGAGGGTCTTAGGATGCGGATACCGTTACCGGGTAACGCATACCAAAGCAGGGACCCGTCGGAGCCCGTAGCAAGGGAAAGTCCAAAGGCCGCCGCGGATAACGGAACCGGAAACATGGGCAACCGAGGTTTCGTCAGCGCGCGAGCACCACAAGACGGGCCTATTTAAAATCAGGTCGTCGAGATGCCAGCACGGAACAGCAGCAACAGCCAAATCACGAGGGGAGAGGGGCGGGGAGGCAGCACCAGGCAACAGCCAGCGGCGAGATGGAGGCGGGACTCAGGTTCCGCACTCCAGCTGCTGGCGTCCCCCCTGGTGTCGCGGTCCCCGTCGCCAAACCCCGAATGGGAGGACGAGGAGCGGATCTCGGATATAGATCTGGAGGAGGAGGAGGAGGCCGGCGTCCGGTCGGCAGGGCAGGAGGCTGAGGTGCCGACCATCAGCCTGTCCTCGTCCGAGGAGGAGGAGGAGGAAGCCCAGGAGGATACCGGGACGGAGACGGTGAGTCCGGAGGTCTCCTCGGACGAGGAGGACGAGCCACGTCGGGCGGCGAAGGCCCGGATGGCATTCCGCCGAATCAAGCGGGCCGCAGCCGGATTCGGGCGGATCCGGTTGGGCGACGCGGCGCCATCGGGCCGCCCGGAGGAGGCAATGCGTATATTCGCAACCCGGGCAGAAGTGGTGCGGCGAGTATTCGCGCAGCGGGCGGTGGCACGGGCAGCCGCAGCAGCCAGGGAGTGGCAGAAGCGGCTGGACGAAGCTGAGGCTGAAGAAGCAGCTATATGGGCACGGCCAGGCCCTCCGGAGCAGCCGCCGCTGCAAACACCTCCACCGCCGTCGCCACCGCTGTCGCAGCCGCCACCACTGCCGTCGACGTCGCGGGCGTCAGCACCGCCACCGCCACCACCGTCGCCGCCCCGGGCAGCGGCACCGCCACCGCCACCACCGTCGCCGCCCCGGGCATCAACTCCGCCACCGCCACCACCGTCACCGCCGCAGGCACCACGGCCATCCCAGGCACCACGGCACGGAGCGGAGACACCACCGCCTCCACCGCCGCCGTGGGTGCCAACGCCATCGCCGTTGCCAGCAAAACGGCTCGGTGGGGACCCGGAGGGTCTGGAGAAGGGACCCTGGGTGTGGCCGCCGCCAGGGGAGCCAGCCGCACGGCCGTCAAAACTAGCCCGGCTGTCGTCATGCCCGGAGCCTCGGACCCCTCCAACAAGGCCGCGGATGACTCGCCAGCAGTCGGCGGACAGCAGCCGCTGGGAGGAGGTGGCCGAGGGAGGGTGGCCGCCGAGGGTAGCATCCGAGGCTGGCAGGCAGGTACAGAGGGCTCGGAGCAGTCGCTGGGCCAAATTGATAGTGGTGGATGGCGTCCGCTACCGCATCCGGGTGGCAAGCGGGGTAGTAAGGGTCTTGAGGGCCCAATAAAAGGCCTTTTATGGTTGTAACACACAAATTGATTTGTTTATTTACATTTTTGGGTAACGGGTTGCCGGACATAGGAAATAGGGACGGGGGCGCCGAGTCAGGCGGTCGATCGATAGTTGCGATCGATGGGTAGCACGATTGGTAATTGCTATGTTCAAAAGGCAACTTAAGACAACAAAACGGCAAAGACGATGGCAACACTGGAACCCACAATCGATAAACGCGATCGTGGTGAGATTCCAGGGAGTTGCCGGACCGAGGGAAAACGAAATGGTGACTTTTAGTTTGGGGAAATGTCTGGGTGGGAAAATTCGAATTTCACGCAGGGAACTGTCTGGGGAACTGGGAACTGTCTGGGGAACTGTGAACTATCTGGGGAACTGGGAACTGTCTGGGGAATTGGGAACTGTCTGGGAAATGGGAACTGTGAACTATCTGGGGAAGAGGGAAACAATCTGGGGAAATAATCTTTCAAGGAGCTGCATGGAAAAGTCTTTAAGGGAAACAGTCACGGGAAAGTTCAAGTCGTTCAAGGAGCTGTACGAGTAAAGTCTTTTAGGAGAACAGTCTAGGGAAAGGTTAAGTCTTTCGGGGAACTGTCTGGGGAACATCTAACACGCAAGTCAGGCGGGGAATTCGAGTAGTATAAACATAAAGGGCGGGGAAAGTCACCACTTTCATTACATTTCCGAAGGAAGGGGGAAATGTGAGGAGTCTTAAACTCCCCACAAATCCCGATGCAGGAGATCGGCCTAGCAACAGCGGAGGAGGCCAGAAAGCCGGAGAAATGAAGGGCATCCAGGTCAAACGGGAAACATTCGGACCTTGGACCCTCATATGGCAAGGGCAACGAGGTCAAACGGTGAATTGGCGGACTTCGGACCCGCCTAAAGAGGACACACCGAGGGAAATAACGGCACCTACAGCACCTATAAAAAGGACGGCGCAAGCGCAGCTCGGGCCAGTACGAGTGCGAGAATCAGAGCGAGTGCGTGAACGCGAAATAAGTAAACATCGAAACCGAAGTGCCCAAGGATCAAGATCGCAAAGTCGAGACGCCGAACGACGACAAGTCTACAAGGCTGAGGCTACAACGCTGAGATCCAACGGTGCAAGGTCGTGGTAAAGTCAAGCTTAGGGAGTCCTTGCGCGGTGTCAGGCGATAAAGGTGGCTAGGCGATAAGGGAGAACTTTGTTCTACCTGCTAGGCGATACACCTTGCCGACAAAGTCCAGGCTGAACTCCGGAAGCCAGGCGATAAAGGTGGCTAGGCGATAAGGCGTAACTTCGGTTCACCTGCTAGGCGATACACCTTGCCGGCCCCGGTAGGGAAGCTCGCATAACATCCAGGGTTTTGGCGGAATCGTACCGATATAAGTCACCCGGAGCAGCAAGCCGAAGCGACGCAGTAGCAGGCCAGGAGCGACGCAGCGGTAAGCCAGGAGCGACGCAGCAGCACGCCAGGAGCAGAGCAGCAGCGAGCCAGGAGCAACGCAGCCGGAGACAGCGACAACGGGCAGCAGAATAATAGCGATAAGGCTATATTTTAGAGAGTCAATAAACCAGCACCAACCTAATCATTTCTGGCGTTATCCTTTGGTCACGGGCGGTCACTCAATATAAATTTGGTGGAACGAACTCACAACCTCTCTGAGCTAGCCGCACGTTTACGTAGCGAGCAGAAATAAAGAAACAGGTCGTTACAAAACATCGGTCGGGTTGGTTGCAATTTGGTTCGATCGTGCGAAATTATTTTCCCCTTGCTCGAAAACATCGTTCGGGTTGGTTGCAATTTGGGTCGATCGCGCGAAATTATTTTCCCCGTGCTTGAAAACATCGGTCGGTTTGGTTGCAATTTGTTGGTTGCGCTCAGGCGTTCGATGGTTCAAATGTGCGCAGCTGCTGATGTTCGAAGTGTGTGTAGGAGAGAGCGAGAGCGTGTTGGTTGCGCTCAGGCGTTCGATGGTTCAAATGTGTGGAGCTGCTGATGTTCGAAGTGTGTGTAAAAGAGAGCGAGAGCGTGTTTGTTGCGCTCAGGCGTATTAGTTTGGCTATCAAAAAGCTAAACTAATAATAATATTACATGGCTACAAAATATTCCTACATTGCTACAAAAATCCTACATGTCTACAAAAATCCTACATTGCTACAAAATATACAAAATAAATTGTGAGGGGGCCGTCTTACGGTTCCTCACACCCCCCGCTTCCTTCGGGGTGCTGGAGGGAGATGTTGACGAGCCGATTAT
This sequence comes from Drosophila prolongata, assembly GCA_036346975.1. Lineage (NCBI taxonomy): Eukaryota > Metazoa > Arthropoda > Insecta > Diptera > Drosophilidae > Drosophila > Drosophila prolongata. The sequence goes on from JAYMZC010000312.1 coordinate 13,240, forward strand.
TTGTAATCGAAATCCGGTAGGTTCGCCCATTTACCTTCCTTAGGAAGCGTGCCCCTCGGCGCTCGTGTTGTCGGACGAAGACGATGAGCTCGTTGGGAAGCCTGCGTCGCTCAGAGTCCTGGTTCGAGTCCTCGCTCGAGCTATCGTACGCAACGGGGATCTGGTCCCACTCTGCGTTGGCTGCAGCTGGGCGCATGGCCACTAGAGGAAGTACTGCGTGCTCGAACAGTCTCTCCGGCTCGGTCGATGTCTCGGAGGTGTTCGCAGACTCGGATGAGATTCCATGGACGAGCTCGGAACCGCCAACCGAACCGGTGGCTACGACCCGTATTTGGCGGAGGCTCTATTCTACATGGAGGGTCCGAAGGAGGGCAGTCCTACCTCGTCGATCCAGTGGCTGACGGCACATATGGCTGGTTGCGTGGCTTCGTTCCCGCGCTCCAGGGCTTGGAGTTGTGCCAGTCGGGTCGCGGTGAGCAGGGTTGATTCAGCCTGGCTGAATCTCCTTGTCCGAGCAAGGGTCCCGCGGCATATTTTAGTTTTGCCTTCCTTAATCACCCGTCAGTGGCGCACAGGTGTCTTGGGTTTGGTAAGATTCTAGAGTGGATCCCTACGGCGTCTTCTTCTGGGTCCTCGGCGGTCTGGTCCCCATGAAAGGGTTTCAAATCGGCTAGATTTGCGTTGCGACGCTTGCGTGTCCCTCGAAGTTGGACTCTGGCGATGTTTGGTGACAGAAATTGTATGATCTTATAAGGACCTTCGAACTTTGGAGCTAGTTTTGCATTGAACGCCTCCGCGGCGTTGGAGTTCGGACCCAAACCCACATCCCAATGGTCGGTCTCCATTCCCGTCGGCGCAAGTTGTAATAGCGACTTTGTTGCTGGGCTGCTCTCTCCATGTTTTCCTTGGCTGTTTGAAAAATGTTCTTGAGATGCTCTGCCTTACTCTCCTACCTAGCCAGGATTCGCTCCCGGAAGGCTAATTCCAGACTGCGGGCGGTAGCTCGGCGTAGGGGTTTTAATTCGACCCAGTTGGTGAAATGATCCAAAAACACCAGTAACATCGTGTGTTCTTTGCGGGACCTGGGCAGAGGCCCTACGATTTCCTGGTTAGCATCTTCCCCGCTTGTTTGCGTTGACTCACCTTAAATTGCTGACAGTCTGGGCATTGCCGGACGTAACGAGCGATGTCTCTAAACAAACCCGGCCAATAATATTGTTGGCAGACTCCTGCTGTTGTCCTGCAGTGGGGTGGTCATGACATTCTTCCAGAACCCGATGCTGATGGCTGTTGGGTACGCAAAGTCTCCATGCTCCATGGTCTTCCTACCTAAACGCGTTGTCGAGGTGTCGGTAGATATGCCCGTTCTCTTGGATGTAGTCAGAAAATTTCTCCGGATTGGCCTCGATTTGCTTGATCTTTGCGGTGATCCACTTGCACGGTTCGTTGGTCTCATTCACTTGCTGGAGTGTTGTTTAGCGGTTGCCTGGACAGAGCGTCCACGACGACGATCTGTTTTCCCCGTCGAGGTACCACCTCATCTTCCTCTTTGCCCACACTATCGCAAGGCACTCATTCTCCGTAGCAGAGTAGTTTTCTTCTGCTGCAAGCAACCTCCTGCTGGCATTGGCGATGACTCGTTCGGTTCCATCAACTTGCTGGGTTAAGACGGCTCCAAGGCCGAATTCGCTTGCGTCGTATTTGAAATTTGAGGTTGAAGTCCGGGCAGGCCAGTACTGGTGCCTCGGTGAGCTTCTTTGTGAAGTGTTCGTCCAACGAGGTCCCGATGACGATGATGTCATCTAGAAAGGCGAATGCGTGAGGCTCCAAGTCGGGTCCTATAACGCTGTCCCGTGCCCGCTGAAATGTAGCAGGAGCCGAGTGCATGCCGAAAGGCATTACTTTCCACTGGAAGAGCCCGCGACCCGGCACGGTAAATGCCGTACAGGCACGGCTGTCTGGGGCAACCGGGATCTGCCAGTAACCGCTTTTTATTAAATTAATAAATTATTTTTATTAAATTATTTTCCCCTTGCTCGAAAACATCGTTCGGGTTGGTTGCAATTTGGGTCGATCGTGCGAAATTATTTTCCCCTTGCTCGAAAACATCGGTCGGTTTGGTTGCAATTTGTTGGTTGCGCTCAGGCGTTCGATGGTTCAAATGTGTGCAGCTGCTGATGTTCGAAGTGTGTGTAGGAGAGAGCGAGAGCGTGTTGGTTGCGCTCAGGCGTTCGATGGTTCAAATGTGTGCAGCTGCTGATGTTCGAAGTGTGTGTAAAAGAGAGCGAGAGCGTGTTTGTTGCGCTCAGGCGTATTAGTTTGGCTATCAAAAAGCTAAACTAATAATAATATTACATGGCTACAAAATATTCCTACATTGCTACAAAAATCCTACATGTCTACAAAAATCCTACATTGCTACAAAATATACAAAATAAATTGTGAGGGGGCCGTCTTACGGTTCCTCACACCCCCCGCTTCCTTCGGGGTGCTGGAGGGAGATGTTGACGAGCCGATTATTTGTAATCGAAATCCGGTAGGTTCGCCCATTTACCTTCCTTAGGAAGCGTGCCCCTCGGCGCTCGTGTTGTCGGACGAAGACGATGAGCTCGTTGGGAAGCCTGCGTCGCTCAGAGTCCTGGTTCGAGTCCTCGCTCGAGCTATCGTACGCAACGGGGATCTGGTCCCACTCTGCGTTGGCTGCAGCTGGGCGCATGGCCACTAGAGGAAGTACTGCGTGCTCGAACAGTCTCTCCGGCTCGGTCGATGTCTCGGAGGTGTTCGCAGACTCGGATGAGATTCCATGGACGAGCTCGGAACCGCCAACCGAACCGGTGGCTACGACCCGTATTTGGCGGAGGCTCTATTCTACATGGAGGGTCCGAAGGAGGGCAGTCCTACCTCGTCGATCCAGTGGCTGACGGCACATATGGCTGGTTGCGTGGCTTCGTTCCCGCGCTCCAGGGCTTGGAGTTGTGCCAGTCGGGTCGCGGTGAGCAGGGTTGATTCAGCCTGGCTGAATCTCCTTGTCCGAGCAAGGGTCCCGCGGCATATTTTAGTTTTGCCTTCCTTAATCACCCGTCAGTGGCGCACAGGTGTCTTGGGTTTGGTGAGATTCTAGAGTGGATCCCTACGGCGTCTTCTTCTGGGTCCTCGGCGGTTTGGTCCCCATGAAAGGGTTTCAAATCGGCTAGATTTGCGTTGCGACGCTTGCGTGTCCCTCGAAGTTGGACTCTGGCGATGTTTGGTGACAGAAATTGTATGATCTTATAAGGACCTTCGAACTTTGGAGCTAGTTTTGCATTGAACGCCTCCGCGGCGTTGGACTGGTGGTGAGTTCGGACCCAAACCCACATCCCAATGGTCGGTCTCCATTCCCGTCGGCGCAAGTTGTAATAGCGACTTTGTTGCTGGGCTGCTCTCTCCATGTTTTCCTTGGCTGTTTGAAAAATGTTCTTGAGATGCTCTGCCTTACTCTCCTACCTAGCCAGGATTCGCTCCCGGAAGGCTAATTCCAGACTGCGGGCGGTAGCTCGGCGTAGGGGTTTTAATTCGACCCAGTTGGTGAAATGATCCAAAAACACCAGTAACATCGTGTGTCCTTTGCGGGACCTGGGCAGAGGCCCTACGAAATCCGCGCACAGGGTTGAGAATGGTCCCTCCGATTTCCTGGTTAGCATCTTCCCCGCTTGTTTGCGTTGACTCACCTTAAATTGCTGACAGGCTGGGCATTGCCGGACGTAACGAGCGATGTCTCTAAACAAACCCGGCCAATAATATTGTTGGCAGACTCCTGCTGTTGTCCTGCAGTGGGGTGGTCATGACATTCTTCCAGAACCCGATGCTGATGGCTGTTGGGTACGCAAAGTCTCCATGCTCCATGGTCTTCCTACCTAAACGCGTTGTCGAGGTGTCGGTAGATATGCCCGTTCTCTTGGATGTAGTCAGGAAATTTCTCCGGATTGGCCTCGATTTGCTTGATCTTTGCGGTGATCCACTTGCACGGTTCGTTGGTCTCATTCACTTGCTGGAGTGTTGTTTAGCGGTTGCCTGGACAGAGCGTCCACGACGACGATCTGTTTTCCCCCGTCGAGGTACCACCTCATCTTCCTCTTTGCCCACACTATTGCAAGGCACTCATTCTCCGTAGCAGAGTAGTTTTCTTCTGCTGCAAGCAACCTCCTGCTGGCATTGGCGATGACTCGTTCGGTTCCATCAACTTGCTGGGTTAAGACGGCTCCAAGGCCGAAGTCGCTTGCGTCGTAGTTGAAATTTGAGGTTGAAGTCCGGGCAGGCCAGTACTGGTGCCTCGGTGAGCTTCTTTGTGAAGTGTTCGTCCAACGAGGTCCCGATGACGATGATGTCATCTAGAAAGGCGAATGCGTGAGGCTCCAAGTCGGGTCCTATAACGCAGTCCCGTGCCCGCTGAAATGTAGCAGGAGCCGAGTGCAAGCCAAAAGGCATTACTTTCCACAGGAAGAGCCCGCGACCCGGCAAATGCGGTACAGGCACGGCTGTCTGGGGCAACCGGGATCTGCCAGTAACCGCTTTTTAGATCCAGCGTCGATATAAACTTAGCGTTGCGAAGTCGTTCCAAGATGTGCTTGATGGGCTTGTCGTCCTTCATGACAATCCTATGTTCGGTCATATGCTCAAATGAAGCGAGTTCCGCTTCGAGAAAGGCTTGGATCCGGGATTCCTCGGGTCCTTCAGTGATGACCGTTGCTAGGCTGGCTGTTACCTCTTGGGTTTGTCTCGATGGGTGGGTAGTCGTTGGTGACTTTCGAAAGGGGTTGCTTTTCCGTGCTGCGGCGGCGTCGGCCAAAGGTTTTAAATAAAAGGAGCTATTCACTGGTGACGGCGTAGGTCGGGGTCGTGGTCGCGGTGTTACGGTGTGGGTCTCCACTTGTAGAAGTGCCGCCCATCATAAACAGGTGGCGCCATCTATGGCGGGAATCCAAACTCTGTCGTACTGGCAACTACCAAAATTACGATCAGCTGATTGGATGTCAGTGGATTGTCATTAGTGTCAACCTTGACAAACCTATATATCCGTTCTGGGGCAACTTCCCAAGGCAATGCGCCCAGCACGTTCTTTTCCACTTCGACCGCCATCCAGATCAGTTGACTGCAGCGAGTAAGCTTAAATTTAGTTTGAGCAGTAACTCAGTCTAACCAACACCACTTCGACCGCCATCCAGATCAGTTGACTGCAGCGAGTAAGCTTAAATTTAGTTTGAGCAGTAACTCAGTCTAACCAACACCAAATTAAGTCTTAGTGAGTATTTTTCGTGGGATAACCACAAACAAAAAAAACTAATTCGATTATAATTTCAATAGCAATAAAATATTTTCTCCTAGAAAAACCATCCGGGAGAATTTTCATATTTTCTGTGTCAGTGGAATAGACAATAAATAAGTACTGGATGCCAAGCCTGAATACAGGGTAAATATGGCTAACATAGTCTTGAAAAGTAGAAAGTGATTATTGGTTTTCTTTTTGTTCGGCGATTTTCTTTATATCGCTCCATATCCATAACTCCACCACTAAGTAAGCTGGCCGCCAATTAATAGAGCGCAAGAAAAAAGGAGAAGGAAGAGAAGGAAGACCTAAAGTAGATTAAAGAAGTCCAAACTGCAGAAGCTTCCGAATATATATTCGTCGTAAACCCATGTTCGGAAGCAGTAATGGCTAAAATATAAGGGAGAAAGTCGCCACGACAAAACTTATCTCCAGTGCAGGCGGAGTGACGTGAGAGCTGTTTTTCGAGAAGCTTATTATTATTTTTCTTTTCTTTTAAATTACTTTTTTTGTGTGTATAGAGAAGTTAAAACAACTAAAATAATGGCAAAAGAAAAAGAGTAAAATGTTGCTGACAAAAAAATCGGTAAATCAAATTACGACAAGAAGTGAAAAAAAATAAGTTGTAAATGTGAAGAGAAAAAAGAATAAAAACAAAAAGAAAAAGTGATAAACACGTAATCCCGCAGCTTAATTAGTTGGCAAACGAAATTTCAGTGAACTTTACAAAAATAAAAGAAAAAAAAAATAATATGAAATTCTAAATTTTAGTTAAAACCAAAATTGACAAACCTAATACAAACAAAAAAAATAAAAATGCAAAAGAAACCATCGACGATTTAACTATCTATGTACATTTATATTCAAGAAAAATATTTTCCAGCCGAACACCGAAGCCAAAGATCTTTCGCCGCCGGAATTCGACTGCAAGTTATCATTTATTTACATTATATTTCTTGATGCCAGTTTATTTAATTATCTCGTCACCGGTCATAAAATATGCCCTAAAAATAGAATTTGAAGTAAAGTAAATTTGTCTTTGTTTTGATCATGCCATTTGAGCTTTTGAGCTGTATTTTGTAAACTGCGATAAGCGTATGTCTAACTAGGTTTGCGAGGGTTGATACATAACTTTCGAAAATTCAAATGCATTAAAACTAGATGTTAACATGAAAAACATCAATTAATTTATATATTTAAAAATACAAAAAAAAAATAACAATGCATATTAATATTAATCCCGTTCTTTTCCAGCAACATTTATCTCTTGCCATTTATAAATATACAACAGTTTGTCGTTGTATAGTTTGATATAAATTAATTTTTTTTTTTAATTATTAATTAATTATTTTATTTTGCATAAGGAACAAAAAACAAAAATGGAAGTATAGGTTAATATGCTACAGCTTAAATATATTTGTTAGCGTACCACTTGAGTCGCTAAGCCACATGACGTTCACGGACAGCGCCATCTCTGCCTGAGCTACCTTTTCTATTTTTACTAACCCTAGCGTATTAACTCCTTGTGTGGGAGACAATTATGATGACTCTGTACCTTTGTATATCTTAGAACATAAGCAATGCAATGTATTTTTAACTAACAGCCCCATACCACTTCTTTGCTATGGTGCCCCCCTTGACTCTGAAAAACGTGTATATAAACCCGACCTTTTGCCCTAATAAAATCAGTACTCAAGCAATACTTGTGTATTCAACTACTCTGCGTTCTACGAGTGAGCATCGCTGTGTCTTTGGCCCTCATACGCATGATCCCTCCGAGTTAAACCAATTTAAGTGTTGGTTTAGCAACCTATCGTCACTAGAGTATGTTCTAGGGGCAATCATTCCTATAAATAATAAAAAATAAAACTACAAACATTTTGGTGACCCCGACCATTGCATGAAATTCTAGTCAACTTGGCGACTTATTTCTGCACATACTTTGCTAGACAGATTCCCGATCAACTTGGCGATCGAATCTTCTAGAGTTAAAGTTGTGAAACCCATGTTCAATAATTCAGATATTGAGCAAAATTCATAACAAAGGGAATTTTGCCACGAATAAATTTCTAAGCATATTCCCGAAAAAACTTGAAATTTTCAAGGAGTAACTTATCAACTTGGCGATCTGTTACTACAATATTGGAAATAAAAGTAGAAGAAGTCAACCCGGCGACTCTTCCAACTTACAACATCCATATAATCCGATTTCTGGAGTCAACTAGACGACTCCCAGTATAATCGTCGATTATTTTTCCGAAATTGAAGTAGTCAACAAGACGGCTCTTCAACTGGAAAACACTAAATTCAAGTAGTCAACAAGGCGACTCTTGAATAATTCTGGAAGCGGTAGCATCCAAAAAATTTAAATTGTTGTTTAAACAATATAATCCAATTTACTGGTGTCAACTAGGCGACTCCCAGGATAATTGTCGATTTATTTTCCAAAATAGAAACAGTCAACACGGAGGCTTTTCACTGGAAAACAATATATTCAAGTAGTCAACAAGGCGACTCTTGAATAATTCTGGAAGCGGAAGCATCCATAAAAATTACATTGTTTTTTAATAATATAATCCGATTTACTGGAGTCAACTTGGCGACTCCCAGGATAATCGTCGATTAACGTTCGAGATTGAACAACAAGGAAGTTCTTCAAGTAGAACTCAACAACTTCAAGTAGTCAACAAGACGGCTCTTGAACATTTCTGGAAGCGTTTGCATCCAAAACTAAAAACATTTGTTTAACACACATATTAAATAAAATAAAAAATACTTTTTAAATAAAAAGGTTTTAAACTATTTGTTGGCTTTCTTTTCTAATCCGAAAATCCTTAATTGTCTTTGACCATAAATCGGTTGCGAGTAGAAGCGTAGCCAGCTTATATAAGCAAATCAATTATCTTCCAACGGGTCAGGCAATTGTTAAGGCAAAATGGAGGTTGAAAATTTGATTGCCATACAAAGCCAAATTGGCGAAGAAATCCAAATTTTGCTACGGAACATCAAAAAGGATTCCAGCAAACGAAAGGAAAAGGCGTCGTATTTTGAAGACAGAAAACGAAAAATTGAAGAGCATTGGAAAAATTCGACCAAGGAAATAATAGTATCCTAGAATCATTAAAGGGTACTCCACATCCGCATGAGTATTTTGAAAAACAATATTACAATCATATGCGGACGATTGTTCATCAAGCTATCGAAGAATTTAACTCAAAAATTCTTCAGTTACCGGCAAAAGAAACATCTTCAGAAGAGGTGGATCACATACAAAAGCTGATCAGACATCAAGCAGCAGTTCTGGAATCTATGTCAAGAACCATGAAACATATAGCTCCAGAAAACAAATTTACCTATAAATCGGTAATTGATAATTTATGGAAACAAATTGAAAGTCTTCATTTTGAAATCCACAAGTTATGTATAACACCTGAAGAAGTGGGCTATAGTATGGAGCGATTTATTTCCGCGGAAGAAGCAATGTTGCAATTCTGCCATCCATATGCAGACCCCGTTTCAGTAGCCACCAATCAAGCGGTTTCTACAATCTCTTCAATACAGTTGCCAAAAGTTTCCATTCCAAAATTTGATGGAAGCTATCTAAAATGGCAACAATTTCATGACATTTTTAATAAAATGGTTCATGAATCAGCGATACCAAAAATACAAAAAATGTGGTATCTTAAAGCTAATCTGTCTGGTGAAGCAGAAAGGTTAGTCAGGCATTTAGAATTAACAGAAGTTAATTATGATACTGCCTGGACCATGCTTAAAGAACGTTTCAATAATAAGCGGGTCCTTTCGACTGCAATATTTGAAAATTTATTTGATCACCCTAATGTGACGAATGATTCTCAGTCAATAAAAAATCTGCATGACAATATCAATGAATCCTTGCAAGCCTTGAAAAATATTGGAATAAAAACAGATACATGGGATCCCGTCCTTCTGTTCCATATGACAAGAAAACTAGATCGGCTTACACACACACTGTATGAGCAAACTATTTTAGATACCAGGGAAATTCAATCAATAAAGGAATTCCTTGGGTTTCTAGAACAACGTTTTCTCGCACTTGAAGCCATCGGCGGAAAAATGCATAAAGAAAAACAAAAAACAAGTGCTTCAGCAACAACAAGTTCATTGGCATGCCTGTTTTGTCAAAAAGGGCATAGCATATACAAATGCGAGAAATTTAAGGAGTCAACTCCTGCTGAAAGGCTGACCTGGGTTCAACGAAAAAGGCTGTTCGTCAATTGTCTTAAGGCAGACCACATGACCAAGCAATGCATGTCTAAATATACATGCATAAAATGTAACAAAAAAACACAACACATTGCTACATTTAGGTAACGGAAAACCAAATACCGAACCTAAAACGTCCGCTTCTGCTGCTACGAAAAACAGTTGTAAGAACAAATACACACTGTTAGCAACGGCTAGAGTCATAGTGCAAGGACTTAATAATCAAGAAGGAGATTTTCGCGCACTGCTCGATTCCGGATCACAAATTAATCTGATTTCAGAAAGACTGGTTAAGCGTTTATCGTTGCAACTACAACCAACAAACCTTCGCATTGAGGGAGTTGGAGGTCAGCCGCGAATAAGTAAAGGACGCGTTAGTGTTTTAATTAAATCAAAACATAGCGATTTTGAAACAAGAGTTGAAGCCTTTGTTCTTCCTCATATTGTGGCCGAAAAGTAGCTGATTTAAAAATCTCAAAAAATATCCGGCTCGCTGATCCACATTTCGCGAAACCAGGAAAAATTGATATATTGCTTGGCGCAGAACATCACTTTTCCGTTATAAAACCTGAACAAATTAGGTCTTATTCAGACCAACCTATTCTCCAGAACACCGAATTTGGTTGGATAATTGCTGGGCAAGTAAACATGAGTGCAAAAATGTCACAAAATTGCATGGTAGTTTCCTCAGCCGAGGAAGCCAAATCATCGTTGGAAAAATTCTGGAAACTGGACAACATGGAACCGATAAGGAAATACCGGACGCCAGAGGAAAGACATTGCGAGAAGCATTTTTTGGAAAATCTTCAGCACGCACAAGATGGAAGGTTAATTGTCAGATTACCTTATTCTGAAGATCCCTCAGCCCTGGGGAAGTCTTGCAATATTGCGTTTTCTTTCGTTGGAACGAAGAACCAGCCCAGACATTAAAATATTATATAACGATTTTATGGCCGAATACGAAAAACTAGGTCATATGAAGCAAGTATTACCTAGTCAAATACCAAAGGAACATTATTTTATTCCTCACCACTGTGTTCTGAAACCAGAAAGCACTACAACAAAATTAAGAGTAGTCTTTGATGCTTCCTGTAAGACATCTACAGGAAAATCATTAAATGATTTACTTTATCCAGGACCAGTTGTTCGATTCTATTGAGATTCAGAGTTCACAAATATGTTTTTACGGCGGATATAGAAAAAATGTATCGGCAAGTTTGGATGAATCCAAAGGATCAATTTAACCAAATGATTGTTTGGCGCTACAATCCGTCCGAGGAAATAAAATATTACCGGCTGAAAACTGTGACTTATGGCACAACGTCAGCTCCATTTCTTGCCGCAAAATGCTTGGAGCATTTGGCCAATAAAAATTTGGACAAATGGCCATTAGGATCAAATGCATTGAAAAATGATTTCTATGTTGATGACTGCCTAACTGGATACAATTATAGATGCTGCAAGGATTCAAGAAGAACTAAACAAAATCTTGCTAACTTGCGGATTTAAACTAAGAAAATGGTGCTCTAATTCACACCATCTGCTAAAGGAATTTTCACCAGATGATATTGCTAGCAACATAAATCTTGGCACTGCATTGGAACATACCAGTGTAAAGACTTTGGGAATTGTCTGGAGCCCTAAGGATGACAATTTGTGCGGAAAGGCTCAAGAACATAACACTCAAACAGTTACAAAAAGAGTGGTAGCCTCTGAGTTGGGACAAATTTTTGACCCACTTGGTCTTTTTGCTCCAGTCATAATCAGAGCAAAAATATTTCTACAAAATCTGTCAGTCCTTAAACTAGATTGGGACACAGAGATATCAGATTCCCTAAAGGAAAGGTGGGAGGCCTTCAGACAAGACTTGCTGTGTTTAAATAAAATGACTATTCCGCGACACATTTATGATGGTAAGATACCTCAAAAACAAGAACTCCATATATTTGTGGATGCTTCTGAAAAAGCGTTTGGTGCTGTGGCTTATATACGAGCCATTTATAAGAACAAACAAACGACTGTGCGCTTATTATGCGCAAAATCAAAAGTAGCACCTCTTGAAAAGCAAACCCTACCACGACTAGAGTTATGTGCAGCTGTGTTAGGTGCAGAGCTTGCTGAAAAGGTGAAAAATGATCTTAAATCAGAATCCATTAAATGTCATTACTGGACAGATTCCACCATCGTCTTATGTTGGATAAATGCAAAAGCATCGAATTTCCATACATTCGTTGCAAATAGGTTGTCGAAAATACAAGATACAACCTGTCCAAATCAATGGAGACATGTGTCATCAAGTCTCAACGCTGCAGATGTACTCTCTAGAGGGATACCTGCATCTCAATTAAGTGCACATACATTGTGGTTATACGGACCACTGTTTCTTCATGGACAAGAAGAGAAATGGCCAGCTCTATTTAAAGCTCCAAAGGACAACACTATTTCTTTGGAACGGAAAACAAAAACTGTTACTTTGGCAACAGTTTCACTTGGAGAAGAAATATATGGCATTAAACACGGAAATTCATTCAATCGCTTGCAACGTATAATAGCATACATGTTACGATTTTGTTATCGTAAAAACAGAAAACAAACCGTCTTACTAGAGCTTGACGAATTAGAACAAGCTAGGCGGATTATAATACGTTGTATACAACAGGCTGATTTCATAAATGAATTTAATCACCTTCAACGTCATCCCGAACGCCCATTACCCAATAGCAGCAAGGTCGCATCTCTTCATCTTCATTTGGACGAAAACTCTATTACAAGAGTAGGAACAAGGGTGGAAAATGCCCCAATTTCCCGGGATGCAATGAATCCCTACTTACTCCCATACAATGACAACATCGTAAAAATGCTGTTTTATAAACTTCATGAGGAGAACATGCACTGTGGTCAAAATACTTTAAAAGGTATTGCACGACAACAGTATCACATCATCAAAATCACTCCTATGGTTAGAAACGTAATTATGAAATGCGTGCCATGTACCAGGTTTCGTCCAAAATTACTTTCTCAAATAATGGGAAAACTACCTGAGCATAGAGTCTCACAAAACAGACCATTTTTAAATACCGGAGTTGATTATTGCGGACCCTTCTGGATACATCATAAAATCCGAGGCAAGCGACCTGTTAAAGCATACATAGCAGTATTTGTTTGTTTCTCCACAAAGGCTGTCCATCTGGAACTTGTCGGAGATTTAACGACTGCAGCATTCCTTGGAGCATTACAGCGATTCATAAGTCGTCGCGGGAAGTGTCAGACCCTATACTGCGACAATGCAACAAATTTCGTTGGCGCCAGCAACCAATTGAAGGAGTTAAAGGAAACAATCCACTCACAGCAGGCTAAGAACTCTATACTTCAGCTGTGCAATACGAAGGGTGCCCACTTTAAATTTATTCCACCAAGATCCCCTCACTTTGGTGGATTATGGGAAGCTGCAGTAAAGTCAGCCAAAACGTTGTTATTAAAAAATGTGTCCACTGCAAACCTCACCTTTGAGCAGTTGAGCACTGTAATAACAAATGTCGAGGCAGTATTAAATTCTCGGCCACTTACTCCAATGTCGAATGATCCTAATGACTTTACAGTTCTTACACCAGGTCATTTATTGATTGGAGAAGCACTAGTCGCTCAACCAGACCCAGAACCACTTAGAATAAAATCACTACCTGAAGAATGGGAACTGGTGCAGCGACTCAAGCATACATTCTGGACGCAATGGTCCAGAGAATATTTAACAAGCCTGCAACAACACTCAAAATGGAAACAGGCCCATAAAAATGTAAGAGAAGGCATGATGGTTATTGTCAAGGAACACAATGTGCCTATGCTTCAATGGCCTATAGGACGAATAATAAAAATTTATCCAGGTCAAGATGGATATGTGCGAGTTGCAGACGTAAAAACTGCAACAGGAGTTTTTAAAAGAGCAATCCATAAGCTTGCTCCACTATTCCGTCAAGAAGATCCAGGAGAAAAACGCAAGGAAATTAATGAAGAAGATGCTGAAGAAGAAACAAAGGAAGATCAAGAGCCAAAAAGACGAAAGAGCCCATCCTTACCAATGATATCGATGCCATTATTAATCTTGCTGCTTCTATTACCATTAGCCATCGCCGGTCCAATTAACATAACCAGGTTTGGTTCTAGGCCAGGAATTTATAACGAAAAAATTGGATCTACTCGACTAGCAACTGCAGAATGGACAATCATAGCTTATTATGATTTAAAGCCGTATCTCGAAGATGTAAAGACATTTTACACGGGGACACTTAAGGTTGGTCAAATGTGTTCACATATACAACCAGTTCAAGCATGTGCTGCTGTATATAACCATTTTCAACACATTTACGAAGAAATAAAAACTGAAAATGATTTACTCCACATGTCAAGAATACGTCGTACTCCCTTGGACATAGTGGGAAATATTGCCAACAGTTTATTTGCCGTATTAGACACAGAGTATGCCAAGAAGATGTCATCAACTATTCAAAAGGTGAAATCGAATGAAGATTACATTTTAGAATTAGTTAAGAATCAGACTTCAATAATTGATTCTACGATAAACATCATGAAACGAGATGAAGCTACCATCGATAAACGGATTAAAATAATGACTCAGCAAATGGAGGATAAAGCCAATGCTCGCCTAGATTCTCTTAAAGCCTTTCAATGGTATATTGCATTGACAAATCAATTATCCATATTGGCGGCAAATCTTCAAAGAATTCAGACAGAGATTTCACATGTTCTGACAAACGTCCATCACGATGAAATTAGCCCACTGCTCGTTTCTCCCAAGCAACTTCGACAACATTTAAACAAATTAAAAATTCACATGCCTCAAGGAAAAATGCTTCCTCTCATCAACGATGATATACTTCAATTATATAAGTTAATGAGGGCAGAAGCAAAGGTGGTAAAGGATTATGTAATCTTTAAATTAACACTGCCATTATTATCAACACAGTTATTTGAAATATATAACTTGATTCCAATACCGGTAATCATCAACAATAAAATGATTTCCCTTGATATTGAATTTCCAATCATGGTTGTGAATCAACATCGAGATCAATTCATAACTATGTCATCAGGTGAATTTGATCTTTGTAATTCAATTAATGACGAAGAGTATATTTGCTCAGATAAGCAATCCATGTTTTCTATTGAAAATCATTGCGAGTTTCAAATGTTTAATAACAAATCATCGTCATTGTGCCAAACAAAAAGTTCGACGAAATCATTCTCATGGCAAAGATTAAGAACAAAAAATCAATGGATATTTTCAATTAAATCACCAATGGAGTTATCAGCAGTATGTGATGATCAATTATCAACAATTACAATTGATAATATCGGACTTTTATCCTTGGATCCGAAGTGCACTCTAAGAAATCCTTTTCTGAGCGTAATTGGTCATCAGGTAACCTCTACTGGAACATTGAAGTTATCGTATGCTCGATTTGGCAGTCTGAATGAATCTTTAACACCGCTTCCTAAAGTTTCACACCCAAATAATTCATTGAAGCTAAGTTATAATGAATTAAATGAGCTCAGTAAAGAATTGATTCCGAGAATAAAAATAAAAATGCCAAACGAGATCGTCGATCTACAACATCACCACATAAGTTCATATGTCGCCCTAATTTTATCACTTGGGGTGATAATATTTGATGTATGGAGACGTTTCCAAAAGAGATCACATCATTTAACTTCGCCATCGTCAAAGGACATCGACTTACCAGAGAAGCCAGCGTTAACCAACTCCCCAAGAAAACATCACCAGACACCTGTATCCGACGCCTTTGAGATCAACATTGGAATATGTTGAACACCTGTTCAACGGCCGGGAGTATGTTAGCGTACCACTTGAGTCGCTAAGCCACTTGACGTTCACGGACAGCGCCAGCTCTGCCTGAGCTACCTTTTCTATTTTTACTAACCCTAGCGTATTAACTCCTTGTGTGGGAGACAATTATGATGACTCTGTACCTTTGTATATCTTAGAACATAAGCAATGCAATGTATTTTTAACTAACAGCCCCATACCACTTCTTTGCTATGGTGCCCCCCTTGACTCTGAAAAACGTGTATATAAACCCGACCTTTTGCCCTAATAAAATCAGTACTCAAGCAATACTTGTGTATTCAACTACTCTGCGTTCTACGAGTGAGCATCGCTGTGTCTTTGGCCCTCATACGCATGATCCCTCCGAGTTAAACCAATTTAAGTGTTGGTTTAGCAACCTATCGTCACTAGAGTATGTTCTAGGGGCAATCATTCCTATAAATAATAAAAAATAAAACTAC
Source organism: Drosophila prolongata (assembly GCA_036346975.1). Lineage (NCBI taxonomy): Eukaryota > Metazoa > Arthropoda > Insecta > Diptera > Drosophilidae > Drosophila > Drosophila prolongata. Next base: position 29,111 of record JAYMZC010000312.1, read on the forward strand.
AAACAATATTATTAGTATCCAGATAAATATGAAATTGCTAAGTTATTATTTACTATGTTAATAAAAGGTTAAAAAAATGAATTTTTGCTAAACATCTCCTTATCCGGGGACAGAGAATTCCAAGTGCAATGGTATGAGTAATCGCTAGTCACTCCAAGGGATCCTCTTTATGAATTGTAGGACAGAAGGATCATGGTAGGGTGGGCACTTCGCAGATTCGCGTGGTAACTGGAGTGATGTTCGTCAAGTGTATCCCTTATACTATACTCTTATCCTTTCCTCTCTCTTTACTCTTTGCACTCTATCTCTGTCTCTTTGCCCTCTTTCCCATCAAACATATAGTACGCGAATTTTAGTTATTTTCTACTAGCATACGAGCATTGTCTCGATGGGTGGGTAGTCGTTGGTGACTTTCGAAAGGGGTTGCTTTTCCGTGCTGCGGCGGCGTCGGCCAAAGGTTTTAAATAAAAGGAGCTATTCACTGGTGACGGCGTAGGTCGGGGTCGTGGTCGCGGTGTTACGGTGTGGGTCTCCACTTGTAGAAGTGCCGCCCATCATCATAAACATGTGGCGCCATCTATGGCGGGAACCCAAACACTGTCGTACTGGCAACTACCAAAGTTACGATCAGCTGATTGGATATCAGTGGATTGTCATTAGTGTCAACCTTGACAAACCTATATATCCGTTCTGGGGCAACTTCCCAAGGCAATGCGCCCAGCACATTCTTTTCCACTTCGACCGCCATCCAGATCAGTTGTCTGCAGCGAGTAAGCTTAGATTTAATTTGAGCAGTAACTCAGTCCAACCAATATCAAATTAATTCTTAGTGAGTATTTTTCGTAGGAGAACCACAAACAAAAAAAAAACTAATTCGATTATAATTTCAATAGCAATATAATATATTCTCCGAGAAAAACCATCCGAGAGAATTTTCATATTTTCTGTGTCAGTGGAATAGACAATAAACAAGTACTGGATGCCAAGCCTGAATACAGGGTAAATATGACTAACATAGTCTTGAAAAGTAGAAAGTGATTAGTGGTTTTCTTTTTGTTCGTCGATTTTCTTTATATCGCTTAGCTTGGCACCTGGTGAGCAGTCACATATTTAAAAGCTCCAAATTTTTCCATAACTCCACCACCAAGTAAGCTGGCCGCCAATTAATAGAGCGCAAGAAAAAAGGAGAATGAAGAGAAGGAAGACCTAAAGTAGAGCAAAGAAGTCCAAACTGCAGAAGCTTCCGAATATATATTCGTCATAAACCCATGCTCGGAAGCAGTAATGGCTAAAATATAAGGGAGAATGTCGCCACCACAAAACTTATCTCCAGTGCAGGCGGAGTGACGTGAGAGCTGTTTTTCGAGAAGCTTATTACAAACAAATTCCGCCATGGAATACGTTTAATTTAATAATTCTAATTTTTCTTTTCTTTTAAATTACTTTTTTTGTGTGTATAGAGAAGTTAAAACAACTAAAATAATGGCCAAAGAAAAAGAGTAAAATGTTGCTGACAAAAAAAATCGGTAAATCAAATTACGACAAGAAGTGAAAAAAAATAAGTTGTAAATGTGAAGAGAAAAAAAGAATAAAAACAAAAAAGAAAAAGAAAAAGTGATAAACATGTAATCCCGCAGCTTAATTAGTTGGCAAACGAAAATGCAGTGAACTTAAACAAAAAAAAAAAAAACAAAAAAAAATATGAAATTCTAAATTTTAGTTAAAACCCAAATTGGCAAACCTAATACAAACAAAAAAAAATAAAAATGCAAAAGAAATCATCGACGATTTAACTATCTACATTTACATATATTCAAGAAACATTTTGCAAGCCGAACACCGAAGCCAAAGTTATCGTTTATTTACATTATATTTCCTGATGCCAGTTATTTAATTATTTCGTCACCGGTCATAAAATATGCCCTAAAAATAGAATTTGAAGTAAAGTAAATTTGTCTTTGTTTTGATCATGCCATTTGAGCTTTTGAGCTGTATTTTATAAACTGCGATAAGCGTATGTCTGACTAGGTTGCGAGGGTTGATACATAACTTTTGAATTGGAAATGCATTAAAAATAGACGTAACATGAAAAACATATTTTCTATCTCTAATAATTTTTAAATCAATTAATTTATATATTTAAAAATACTAAAAAATAACAATGCATATTAATATTAATCCCGTTCTTTTCCAGCAACATTTATCTCTTGCATTTATATATATATAAAATTTTGTCGTTGTATAGGTTGATATAAATTAATTTTCTTTTTTTTGTAATTAATTATTGTATTTTGTATAAGGAACAAACAACAAAAATGGAAGTATAGGTTAATTTGCTACAGCGTAAATATATTATTAGTATCCAGATAAATATGAAATTGCTAGGTTATAAATAATAACTATGTTAATAAAAGGTTAAAAAAATGAATTTTTGCTAAATATCTCCTTATCCGGGGACAGGGAATTCCAAGTGCGATGGTATGAGTAATCGCTAGTCACTCCAAGGGATCTTCTTTATGAATTGCAGGACAGAAGGATCATGGTAGGGTGGGCACTTCGCAGTTTTGCGTGGTAACTGGAGTGATGTTCCTCAAGTGTATCCCTTATACTATACTCTTATCCTTTCCTCTCTCTTTACTCTTTGCACTCTATCTCTGTCTCTTTGCCCTCTTTCCTATCAAACATATAGTACGCCGAATTTTAGTTATTTTCTACTAGCATAAGAGCATTTAAACGTGGCGGTTTTTTATTAATTTTGATAACCCACCCCAAGCCGACCAGACAAATGAAAAGCCCAGGGCATCGCGTGCTCCGCTAACACTTTTAGTTTCCACCAGCTCATTCTAAATAGATCGTTATATGCTACAGAAATAATTATGGCGCCCAACGTGAAGGCTCGAACTTGGCTGCCTCGTTTTAGGACAGAATAGTTACTAACATCTACACTAAAATATGGTCAGAATTTTCCTTTTCCTTACACTTTCTAACCCAATATTAATTGCACCTTGGCTATATCCAAAAACAAAAAAAAACAAAAAAAAAAGAATGGGAAATCTTTTAACGACATCAGTTTAAATAGCTGGATTAACGTAACATAATATAGGTACGTTCCAGGTGTTATGCCGTTCACAAGAAAGAGCTAAGTCAAGTTTGTACCTGCGATTGGATGTGGATAACATAGAAGATTTCTACGTCCTGCCACGCAGAAAAAGCAAATACTGTTAGGCTCTTAGGGTACTATTGGATTAGATACTTTTTAATAATAATTGTTCCACCTTAATACTCTATTCTCGAAAGGTGCTTATTTATTCAAAAACGTTATTCTAGAAGCCAACTGAATTGTAGCCAGGATATAATTACTTGGATCTACATTCTTAACAGTGGCAATATCGTTTTGGGTTATTTTCATTGTGGTTCAGTTATTACAGGCTGCCGAAAAATAAAAAATAAAATCTCGTAGAAGAGCAGTGCCACTGAAAAATTGTGGATCACTTGCTTGCGCGAAGGCTGATATGGCTGTAATAGCTAAGTTGTTGTTTTTTTTGTTTACTATTGATACACATTGACAGAAGACCATGATTACTAGGCACAAGAATTATCCTGATTCCCGGAGAAAATTTTTGAGTTACTTTTGAGAAAAAAAAAATTGTTTCTAAATATAGTTAAAAAAAAAAATAAATAAATAAATAAATAAGTAATAATAAATAAATAAAATGAATAAATAAATAATTAAATAAATAAATAAATAAAAATAAATATAAATAAATAAATAAAATAGATATATATATTTTTTTTGATAAGGTAGTTAGGAAATGTCTGAAGATAGCTTTCCTGCAGAAAATATTTTAGCAGCAACAAACGTTGACTGCTTTATTTGCTTAAAGAAATTCAATACAGTGCTCAAATACTAGCGACTAGCTGTGGTCATACTTTTCACGGAGCTTGCTTTAACACAAAATTTGTCCAGTGTGTAAAGCTGATTTAAAAACCCATAGGTGAAAATAATATCAATCCTGAGAGCGTTCTTGTTAATTTTCAAATAGAGCTAGAAAAGGAACCAGAAGACAATTCTGCTACAGACGACAATAATATGGAAGAGTTACAGCAAATCGGAAAGGAGTTTAACAGACGAACAGAAGAGCTTACAGAAACCATCAGTACAGGTTTTGAAAGAATGTTAAGCTTATTAGCAAATCAAAGGAAAGACTCTGCATCAGGCATAAATCAGCCAGAGCGTGTTGATCAGCTTCAGGAAGACGGAAATATATCTTCAGCAAGGAATTTTCCTTCAGCAGGAACCGAGTCGGAATCCAGGTTTTTACATATAGATTCAAATTTGCGACCAGATCGTACCAGCCAGATAGTCATAAACTGGAAATTGCGGGTTCTCAGGTCGTTCGAATATGTCGATTGACGATTTTATATATCGGGTTGAAGCACTTACATTTCAAACTTTAAATGGTAACTTTGACCTGCTGTCTCGCCATATTAGTAACTTGTTAGAAGGAAGTGCAAATGATTGGTTTTGGCGCTACCACAAAAGCGTTCGAACAATTCAATGGAGCGATTTGCGCGACGCATTGAGGGCTCAATTTAAAGATGAGCTTACCGACATTAACATTCGGTCTGCCATGGACAGACGTAAGCAGAGGGAAAACGAATCTTTCGACGAGTTTTATGAGGCAATCGTGTTGTTAGCCGATAAACTATCAGTACCCTTAACGCCATTGGCATTGCTGGAAACCTTGCGCGCAAATTTGCAGCCTCAAATTCAGCACGAACTTCAACTATCAGTACCCTTAACGCCATTGTCATTGCTGGAAACCTTGCGCGCAAATTTGCAGCCTCAAATTCAGCACGAACTTCTTTATGAAAAAGTGACCAGCACAGCACAGCTGCGCCACTTGGTTAGAACACGGGAAGTGTTCCTGCAGGGTTTGACAAAAACCAAACCAACATTCCAAAAGTCACAAGTCCCTGTGCGACGTGCGATTCACGCTGTAGAGAGACAGGCCGATTTTGACGAGCAGGCTAGCGAGGACGACGAACTGCCGCACAAATGGACATCGATACCAAGATTGCCTAAGCGATCGTCAGGTGTTCTGTAATGGTTGTGGGCAGCCCAATACATATAAGCCGTCCTGCACGAAATGTGCCGGATCAGAAGCGGGTCGTGCACCAGTGGCAAGTGCACGGAAGAGAGTAACATCAAACGCAACGCAGACAGATCTGTACATATATCACAATCTACAGCAACAATTTTACTAGACGATACTACCCCACTGCAAGTACACCAACCCCTGAGCCCATTTTCAAATTCGAAGAAAATTAAGGGCAGAAGATCTAGCTTACGAATTCGTACATATTATAAGAGAATTAAAAATGAAAAACAAGCTTTGATTTCTGCAATCGTAGCCCACGACGTAAGGCCATACGCAGAAGTTATCATAATGGGAAAACAGATGACAGGTTTAATGGATACAGGGGCATCCATTAGTTGCATAGGAGTAGACTTTGCCAGAGAACTATCCGATCGAAATATTAATTACAAGCCAATGTCGTCAAATAGTTTATTGCAAATTATGCGGCCATAACTTCTCCGCTGACAGACTCCTTGAAAAAAAAGAAATGCTTTACGTGGTCTAGCGCTGCTGAACAATCCTTCCAAGATGTAAAAGCAGCAATGTGTAAAGCTCCTGTGCTTCATACTCCAGATTTTACACTCCCATTCTATATACATTGTGATGCGAGTCATACGGGAGTTGGGGGAGTTCTGATGCAGATCAATCTGGAAGGGGATGAAATTCCCATTGCCTTCATGTCACGCAAACTCAACCAATGCCAGCGAAGCTACTCCGTGACTGAAAAAGAGTGTTTGGCAGCTGTACTAAGTATCAAGAAGTTTCGCGCCTATGTAGAAGGACATACATTTACTGTGATAACGGATCACGCCTCGTTAAAATGGTTGATGTCCCAATCCGATTTAAGTAGCCGTTTAGCAAGATGGGCACTCAAGTTGGGATATAGCTTTACAATTCAGCACCGAAAGGGCGTTAGAAACATAGTGCCAGATGCTTTATCACGTATCTTCACAGAGGATTTGTCAGCCATAGAGGTCAAAACGACAATAGATATTCATTCACCCCATTTCCAATCAAAACAGTATCAAGAACTTAAAGCTAAGCTAATGGAAGTTCAGAAGCAGTTACCTGATGTGAAAGTTATTGATAACCGCATTTACAGAAGGACAGAACACGCTTCTGGGAAAGATTAGCTGATGATATGATATGGAAGCTGTGGTTACCTCACGAGTTAGTACCGATTGCACTGGAAAATGCACACGATAGTCCATTATCTTCTCATTGTGGGATAAATAAAACATTAGAGAGGATTAGAAGGCACTATTTTTGGCCAAATTTAGTAAACGAGGTTAGAGATTATGTCAATAATTGTGCAGTGTGTAAAAGTACTAAGCACCCCAATTACGTCCTGAGACCTCCTCTGGCTAAAACAACAGAAACGCAGAGGTTATTTCAAAAACTCTTTATTGATTACTTAGGACCTTATCCTCGATCCAAATCAGGAAATGTGGGGATACTTGTAGTCCTTGATCACTTTACAAAATTTCCATTCATAAAGCCAGTGAAAAATTTCACAGCAGAAGCTATCTTAAAGTACTTAGAGGAAGACTTATTCCATTGTTTTGGTATACCGGAGGTTATCGTTTCCGATAATGGAGTACAATTTAAGTCTAACATTTTCAATAACCTGCTCAAAAAGTACGGCATACAACATGCGTACACAGCCGTTTATGCACCTCAAGCAAACGCGTCAGAGAGGGTTAACCGCAGTATTATAGCTGGAATTAAAGCCTATGTCCATCCAGATCAATCCAATTGGGATGACAAACTTAGCAGTATATGTTGTTCCCTCCGATCTAGTTGGCATTCAGCTGTTAACAATACTCCATATCGATTAGCGTTTGGTCAACATATGATCACAGAAGGATCTACTTATAAACTGCTAAGAGAATTGGATCTGTTAGAAGATCGTGCGATTCAAATTCGTCGAGAGGATGCAGTGGATATTTTTAGAAAAGTTGCAGTGAAATCTATGAGGCAACAGCAGAGTCGAAATGAAAAATCTTATAACTTGAGAAGTCGAGAAGTGTCATATGCCGTGGGCCAGGAGGTTTACAGAAAAAATTTTCAGCAAAGCAAATTTGTAAAAGGCTTTAATGCAAAGCTAGCACCAACTTTTGTAAAATCTAGGATTAAAAGAAAGCTGGGTTCGGCCTATTACGAGCTGGAGGACCTCCAAGGAAAATTAATAGGAAAATACCACGCAAAAGATATAAAGCAATGATATTATTTGGCTCTCCAAGCTGGTATCACACGTTGTGAGAGAACATCTCCCAAGTGCGATTTTAGCAGTGGGGATTTGTTGAGGAGCTTGTTCGAGCTTAAATGGGAAAAAATCCAAAAGAAAAAAAATATGCACCCTAGGCAATGAAAATTTCTCAGTTTAGGACAGATAAATATTATTATTAAAATAAAACCAATTATATAGAATATTGTTGGTAACGGTTATATATTTAAGTCTATATTCTAAATAAGATTTAGTCAGAAATATATAAGTGCAGCCCATCATGAACAGGTGGCGCCATCTATGGCGGGAACCCAAACACTGTCGTACTGGCAACTACCAAAGTTACGATCAGCTGATTGGATGTCAGTGGATTGTCATTAGTGTCAACCTTGACAAACCTATATATCCGTTCTGGGGCAACTTCCCAAGGCAATGCGCCCAGCACATTCTTTTCCACTTCGACCGCCATCCAGATCAGTTGTCTCCAGCGAGTAAGCTTAGATTTAATTTGAGCAGTAACTCAGTCCAACCAATACCAAATTAATTCTTAGTGAGTATTTTTCGTAGGAGAACCACAAACAAAAAAAAAAACTAATTCGATTATAATTTCAATAGCAATATAATATATTCTCCGAGAAAAACCATCCGAGAGAATTTTCATATTTTCTGTGTCAGTGGAATAGACAATAAACAAGTACTGGATGCCAAGCCTGAATACAGGGTAAATATGACTAACATAGTCTTGAAAAGTAGAAAGTGATTAGTGGTTTTCTTTTTGTTCGTCGATTTTCTTTATATCGCTTAGCTTGGCACCTGGTGAGCAGTCACATATTTAAAAGCTCCAAATTTTTCCATAACTCCACCACCAAGTAAGCTGGCCGCCAATTAATAGAGCGCAAGAAAAAAGGAGAATGAAGAGAAGGAAGACCTGAAGTAGAGCAAAGAAGTCCAAACTGCAGAAGCTTCCGAATATATATTCGTCATAAACCCATGTTCGGAAGCAGTAATGGCTAAAATATAAGGGAGAAAGTCGCCACCACAAAACTTATCTCCAGTGCAGGCGGAGTGACGTGAGAGCTGTTTTTCGAGAAGCTTATTAATAACAAATTCCGCCATGGAATACGTTTAATTTAATAATTCTAATTTTTCTTTTCTTTTAAATTACTTTTTTGTGTGTATAGAGAAGTTAAAACAACTAAAATAATGGCCAAAGAAAAAGAGTAAAATGTTGCTGACAAAAAAATCGCTAAATCAAATTACGACAAGAAGTGAAAAAAAAAGTTGTAAATGTGAAGAGAAAAAAAGAATAAAAACAAAAAAGAAAAAGAAAACGTGATAAACATGTAATCCCGCAGCTTAATTAGTTGGCAACGAAAATTAAAAAAAAAAACAAAAAAAACAATATGAAATTCTAAATTTTAGTTAAAACCAAAATGGAAGTATAGGTTAATTTGCTACAGCGTAAATATATTATTAGTATACAGATAAATATGAAATTGCTAGGTTATTAATTACTATGTTAATAAAAGGTTAAACAATGAATTTTTGCTAAATATCTCCTTAATCGGGGACAGGGAATTCCAAGTGCGATGGTATGAGTAATCGCTAGTCACTTTATGAATTGCAGGACAGAAGGATCATGGTAGGGTGGGCACTTCGCAGTTTTGCGTGGCAACTGGAGTGATGTTCGTCAAGTGTATCCCTTATACTATACTCTTATCCTTTCCTCTCTCTTTACTCTTTGCACTCTATCTCTGTCTCTTTGCCCTCTTTCCTATCAAACATATAGTACGCGAATTTGAGTTATTTTCTACTAGCATAAGAGCATTTAAACGTGGCGGTTCTTTATTAATTTTGATAACCCACCCCAAGCCGACCAGACAAATGAAAAGCCGAGGACATCGCGTGCTCCGCTAACACGTTTAGTTTCCACCAGCTCATTCTAAATAGATCGTTATATGCTACAGAAATAATTATGGCGCCCAACGTGAAGGCTCGAACTTGGCTGCCTCGTTTTAGGACAGAATAGTTACTAACATCTACACTAAAATATGGTCAGAATTTTCCTTTTCTTTACACTTTCTAACCCAGTATTAATTGCACCTTGGCTATATCCAAAAAAAAAAAAAATGGGAAATCTTGTAACGACATCAGTTTAAATAGCTGGACTAACGTAACATAATATAGGTACGTTCCAGATGTTCCAATTTGATATGCCGTTCACAAAAAAGAGCTAAGTCAAGTTTGTACCGGTGATTGGATGTGGATAACATAGAAGATTTCTATGTCCTGCCACGCAGCAAAAGCAAATACTGTTAGGCTTTTAGGGTACTATTGGATTAGATACTATTTAATAATAATCGTTCTACCTTAGTACTCTATTCTCGAAAGGTGCTTATTTATTCAAAAACGTTATTCTAGAAGCCAACTGAGTTTTAGCCAGGATATAATTACTTGGATCTACATTCTTAACAGTGGCAATATCGTTTTGGGTTATTTTCATTGTGGTTCAGTTATTACAGGCTGCCGAAAAATATAAAATAAAATCTCGTAGCAGAGCAGTGCCACTGAAAAATTTTGGATCACTTGCTTGCGCGAAGGCTGATATGGCTGTAATAGCTAAGTTGCTGTTTTTTTGTTTACTATTGATACACATTGACAGAAAACCATGATTACTAGGCACAAGAATTATCCTGATTACCGGAGAAAATTGTTGTGTTACTTTTGAGAAAGAAAAATTGTTTCTAAATATAGTTAAAAAAAATAAAAAATAAATAAATAAGTAATAATGAATAAATAAAATAAAAATTAATAAATTAATAAATAAATAAATTAATAAATAAATAAATAAATAAATAAATAAATAAATAAATAAATAAATAAATAAATAAATAAATAAATAAATATATAAATAAATAAATAAAAATAATTATAAATAAAAATAAATAAATAAAATAAATATATATGTCGAGGATTCACTGGAATCGTCCTCCGCTTCAGGCTGCTCTTCTTGGTCCGAACGGAAACGTTTTCTGGCGCGTGGCATGATCTTTGCAGTTTGGCTCTTCAAATACGAATGTTCTCTAAAACTGCTTGCGTCCCTTTTTGCAAGCGTCGCTCTCTACTTTATTCCACTCTCGCTCTCTCATTCCAATACACACCATTGAGAACTTTCCGTTATTCCTTTTTGATGCGGGCACCTGCATCCTTCTATCTCGCTCACACCAGTGCACAGACTAACGTTGACAACAGAATCAGTTGCCTCCATTCGGAGAACCGAAGAAACAGCACAGAAGCACATGAAAACGAAGGAGAAGCGAAAGACATATCAAAGCTAACAGTCGTTATAATTTGAATTGTCCAACCAATCCACGACACGGCCATACTGACTTTCACACGTCCTCGTGTGTTTTCGACTTTAAAACATTACAAAATATTATCTCCCAATAATAAATAGAACTAGATGTACTTTGAAGATAATGCAAAATAACTATAATTTCGGAAGCCTCCTGAGCTATTAGTCTATGAACAGCAAATTAAACTTAGCATTTTTCCTTAATAACATTATTCTTTTAAATCCAAAAGTTATACAGAATTCTTAGTTCTAAATTAGCAGATCGAACTTACATTTCCTCATACTTAAACAAAGGACAATACTTTCTTTTTTTTTTTTTATTTTAAGCCGTGAGATCCGGATTACCATTAATTCAAACAACATTAATTTTCCATTTTCATTTGCTTCTCCAATAAGCAATCACATTTTCACATCGTCAATCACTATCTCTAACAACTTTCATTTTACTTAACAATTTAAGTCTTTCTCGACCAACCGGCCATCACATAGCACACAGTTGTCATTTACATTTTCTTATTTTATAAATCATCGCAGCCATCACCGGCTCGATCAACATCATCTTCATCCATGACCGTCTCGTCATGCTCTGTGGTAATCCCCTTCTCAGGCATTCTTCGTAAAAATTCGTGGGAATATTTGTAAGTTCGATTGCCCTTTAACGCTTTTAATTTATATCGATCACCTGGTAATAGCTCAGCAACTAAAAATGGGCCTTTAAACTTGGGGTCTAGTTTTGCCTGATGTCGCTCCTCATTCTTGAGTAAGACATGATCCCCAACTTTATGCTTAACAATAGTGGCTTTATTCCGATCGAATCTCAATTTGTCATATTTGGAATTTTGTTCCATATTGTGCTTAGCTATATTTCTGATTAGATTTACATCAGCTACACTCTCGTTTTTAGCAACGGGTACAAGACCAAATGGTCTAGCTTCTTTTCCAATTAGTAACTCTATTGGACTAACTTTCGTTACCCTATTGGGAGTGCAATTAAGAGCCAGTTGAATTTCGTACAAAGCGTCCTGCCAGATCCCTTGCCTCTTTCAACCCCAGTTAGCATAGATTTAAGAGTACTCATCACTCGTTCGACCTGGCCCGGCTGGCGCCAGTTGCGATCAAATGTAAATCTATCTTTTGTGCTGAGCAAAAGTCACGAAACACAGTACTGGCAAAGCTACGTCCCTGATCAGCTATCAAACGGGAAGGAACCCCGAAAATCGATATTAAAGACCTCACTGACTTGATGCAGCTTTCAGAGTCTAGTCTAGTGGTGTGAAACAAATGGACGAACTTAGAAAATGCATCTATTTGGACGATTATATACTCCTTTTGGTCATTTTTACCACTAAGCTTCCCTGTGATATCAATATGAACTGTATGAAAAGGGACGCTCACTTTCGGAATGGGATGCAATTCAGCTTGTACCTTGCCAGTCGGAGGTTTAGATAACCTACAGGTAATGCAATTGTCAACGAATTTACGGACATACTTGGACATTTTGTCAAACCAATAATACTCGTACATTTTTGCGAGGGTCTTTTCCCAACCGAGATGCATAATTGCCTCGTGCACGTTGTTAACAGCAGACCACCTAAAGGGCTTTGGAATAATAGGAAGACAGTGAGTTTTCCCATGTCTTTGAATTTTCCTATATAGAGTACCACCACGTAACTCAAAGGTTTTTGCTATATCTTCAGGAAGTTCTCCACTGCGCAACTTGGACACGATGGATGAAGTTTCGTCATCTCTCTGCTGCTCTGCCAGCAACCAGTTGTCGGTAATCTCTGTCAAGTTTATACGCTTTTCGGTTATACCTTTTACATTTTTACGATCTTCCAACACTGGGTTTCGAGAGAGAAAGTCTACATGAGCCATTCGATCACCTGGTCAATACTCAATATCGAACTTAAAAACCTGCATATACGACCACCACCTTTGCACTCTAGGAGTTAACTTTAGTTTTGGAAGCTTTGAGCGAATTACAATCCGTAAATACCGTAAATTGACGACCATGCAAGTAATGACGGAAATACTTCATGGAGACATATACTGCGAGCGTTTCCAACTCGTATGAGTGGTAGCGTGATTCGGCGGGGGAAGTCCGTTTGCTGAAATACTCGATCACTCGAGGCTTGTTCTCGATCCGATGCAATAAAATGGCCCCGTAACCATCAGCACTGGCGTCGGTGTGAAGCTCAATCGGAAAAAGTGGGTCGAATATAGTGAGTACGGGTTCATTGGTCAAGATAGAAATTACTCTTTGTCGCACTTGCTCATGCTCCGGGTTCCACTCAAACGATATGCTTTTGGAAGTTAATGCATACAGAGGTTTCTACAATTGTGAGAACTGAGGGACAAATTGTCTAAAATAAGAAACAAGACCAATGAAGTGTCTCAGCTGGGTCACAGACTGTGGGGGCGGCAGATCAGTCAATGCTTTTATTTTCCTTGGATTGGGTCTTATTTCACCTGCCTTAACTTCAAACCCTAAATATTCAACACACGATTTAAGAAATGAGCATTTGGTGATATTAAAGGAAAATCCAGCTTTAGTTAGGGTTTGTAAAACTATACCAAGTCTTTCTAAAGCTTCGTCTTTGGTACCTGCTACTACCATAACGTCGTCCATGTAAACTACGACATACGAATGAACAAGATCACCTAAAGCACAATTAATAGCTCGTTGAAATACGGAAGGGGCATTCTTTAACCCAAATGGCATGGTAACAAACTCATACTGTCCGTCCGGAGTAACGAACGCTGTTCGTTCGATCGAATTCGGATGAATTGGGATTTGGTGGAATCCGCTTGCCTTATCTATGCAGGTAAAAACTTAGCACCGCTTAGTCTACCTATCTGGTCCGAAATAAGTGGCAACGGATACTTATCGGAAATAGTGTTCGAATTCAGTTCCCTATAATCAACGCAGAGACGGTCAGTTCCATTTTTCTTCTTAACAAGAAGCATCGGGCTTGCAAAGGGGGAGGAACTTGGTCTTATAATGTTTGCATCCAACAGCTGTTTAATAGACATTCGCACTTGTTCTTTTTCTTCCACGCTCAATCTATAAGGTCGTCTCTGGACTGTCTTGTTTGGATCAATCAGTCGAATCTCTAGCTGCTCCGTAGTTACGCGACTTTGTGGAATACCGTTTATAAACGAACCAGAATAATTTTGAAGCATTGATATTAGCCTATCCTTATCTAAACCACTTAGATCGGTATCAACATTGGCCAAATCGGGAACACAATCTGAAGTCAAGACAGGCAATACAGTTTTTTCATTAAACATTGAAAGTGAATTTGATGTAATTGTAACACCGAATTCAATTGGGAAAGACTGTTAAGTTATTTCCATCATTTTCGGAAAAAGGACTGGGTAAATCCAATTTATTGTGTCATGAAATAGATGTAGGTAATGCAAAACTTATCAAGCAGCGTCACTACCAAATTTCGCCTGCGATCGAAAACCTCATGTATGAGGAAAAAGATTGGCCTAGGAGTCATTGAAGAATCCAATAGTTCATGGTCATCCCCAGTGGTGATCGTAAAAAGCCAGGCAAGGTGCGACTCTGTATCGACTGCCGTAAGGTAAATGAGGTGACACGAAAGGATGCTTATCCCATGCCTCTAATAGAAGGTATTTTGAGTCGTCTTCTCAAAGCTGAGTTTATCACCAGCCTTGACCTCAAAGATGCGTATTGGATAATACCACTCGATCCGGATTCCAGAGACAAAACGGCCTTTACAGTGCCTGATAGACCGCTATATCAATTTAAGGTGATGCCGTTCGGCCTAACCAATGCGCCATCCACGATGTCCAAATTGATGGATCGCATAATCCCAGCCTACCTTAGAAATGAGGTGTTCATTTATCTTGACGACCTTCTTATTATTTCCGACACCTTTGAACGCCATACAAATGTGCTGAAAGAAATTGCAGGGGCTTTGGAAAAAGCGGGTCTCACTATTAATGTCCAAAAAAGCAAGTTTTGCGTACCTGAAGTTCATTATTTAGGCCACATTGTCGGTCATGGGATTATATCCATGGATACTGTTAAAATTGCAGCCATAAAAAAATACCCTACACCACAGTCGCTAAAACAACTTTGTCGATTTTTAGGCATGACTGGATGGTACAGTAAGTTTATTGCAAATTATGCGGCCATAACTTCTCCGCTGACAGACTCCTTGAAAAAAAAGAAATGCTTTACGTGGTCTAGCGCTGCTGAACAATCCTTCCAAGATGTAAAAGCAGCAATGTGTAAAGCTCCTGTGCTTCATACTCCAGATTTTACACTCCCATTCTATATACATTGTGATGCGAGTCATACGGGAGTTGGGGGAGTTCTGATGCAGATCAATCTGGAAGGGGATGAAATTCCCATTGCCTTCATGTCACGCAAACTCAACCAATGCCAGCGAAGCTACTCCGTGACTGAAAAAGAGTGTTTGGCAGCTGTACTAAGTATCAAGAAGTTTCGCGCCTATGTAGAAGGACATACATTTACTGTGATAACGGATCACGCCTCGTTAAAATGGTTGATGTCCCAATCCGATTTAAGTAGCCGTTTAGCAAGATGGGCACTCAAGTTGGGATATAGCTTTACAATTCAGCACCGAAAGGGCGTTAGAAACATAGTGCCAGATGCTTTATCACGTATCTTCACAGAGGATTTGTCAGCCATAGAGGTCAAAACGACAATAGATATTCATTCACCCCATTTCCAATCAAAACAGTATCAAGAACTTAAAGCTAAGCTAATGGAAGTTCAGAAGCAGTTACCTGATGTGAAAGTTATTGATAACCGCATTTACAGAAGGACAGAACACGCTTCTGGGAAAGATTAGCTGATGATATGATATGGAAGCTGTGGTTACCTCAGGAGTTAGTACCGATTGCACTGGAAAATGCACACGATAGTCCATTATCTTCTCATTGTGGGATAAATAAAACATTAGAGAGGATTAGAAGGCACTATTTTTGGCCAAATTTAGTAAACGAGGTTAGAGATTATGTCAATAATTGTGCAGTGTGTAAAAGTACTAAGCACCCCAATTACGTCCTGAGACCTCCTCTGGCTAAAACAACAGAAACGCAGAGGTTATTTCAAAAACTCTTTATTGATTACTTAGGACCTTATCCTCGATCCAAATCAGGAAATGTGGGGATACTTGTAGTCCTTGATCACTTTACAAAATTTCCATTCATAAAGCCAGTGAAAATTTCACAGCAGAAGCTATCTTAAAGTACTTAGAGGAAGACTTATTCCATTGTTTTGGTATACCGGAGGTTATCGTTTCCGATAATGGAGTACAATTTAAGTCTAACATTTTCAATAACCTGCTCAAAAAGTACGGCATACAACATGCGTACACAGCCGTTTATGCACCTCAAGCAAACGCGTCAGAGAGGGTTAACCGCAGTATTATAGCTGGAATTAAAGCCTATGTCCATCCAGATCAATCCAATTGGGATGACAAACTTAGCAGTATATGTTGTTCCCTCCGATCTAGTTGGCATTCAGCTGTTAACAATACTCCATATCGATTAGCGTTTGGTCAACATATGATCACAGAAGGATCTACTTATAAACTGCTAAGAGAATTGGATCTGTTAGAAGATCGTGCGATTCAAATTCGTCGAGAGGATGCAGTGGATATTTTTAGAAAAGTTGCAGTGAAATCTATGAGGCAACAGCAGAGTCGAAATGAAAAATCTTATAACTTGAGAAGTCGAGAAGTGTCATATGCCGTGGGCCAGGAGGTTTACAGAAAAAATTTTCAGCAAAGCAAATTTGTAAAAGGCTTTAATGCAAAGCTAGCACCAACTTTTGTAAAATCTAGGATTAAAATAAAGCTGGGTTCGGCCTATTACGAGCTGGAGGACCTCCAAGGAAAATTAATAGGAAAATACCACGCAAAAGATATAAAGCAATGATATTATTTGGCTCTCCAAGCTGGTATCACACGTTGTGAGAGAACATCTCCCAAGTGCGATTTTAGCAGTGGGGATTTGTTGAGGAGCTTGTTCGAGCTTAAATGGGAAAAAATCCAAAAGAAAAAAAATATGCACCCTAGGCAATGAAAATTTCTCAGTTTAGGACAGATAAATATTATTATTAAAATAAAACCAATTATATAGAATATTGTTGGTAACGGTTATATATTTAAGTCTATATTCTAAATAAGATTTAGTCAGAAATATATAAGTGCAGCCCATCATGAACAGGTGGCGCCATCTATGGCGGGAACCCAAACACTGTCGTACTGGCAACTACCAAAGTTACGATCAGCTGATTGGATGTCAGTGGATTGTCATTAGTGTCAACCTTGACAAACCTATATATCCGTTCTGGGGCAACTTCCCAAGGCAATGCGCCCAGCACATTCTTTTCCACTTCGACCGCCATCCAGATCAGTTGTCTGCAGCGAGTAAGCTTAGATTTAATTTGAGCAGTAACTCAGTCCAACCAATATCAAATTAATTCTTAGTGAGTATTTTTCGTAGGAGAACCACAAACAAAAAAAAAACTAATTCGATTATAATTTCAATAGCAATATAATATATTCTCCGAGAAAAACCATCCGAGAGAATTTTCATATTTTCTGTGTCAGTGGAATAGACAATAAACAAGTACTGGATGCCAAGCCTGAATACAGGGTAAATATGACTAACATAGTCTTGAAAAGTAGAAAGTGATTAGTGGTTTTCTTTTTGTTCGTCGATTTTCTTTATATCGCTTAGCTTGGCACCTGGTGAGCAGTCACATATTTAAAAGCTCCAAATTTTTCCATAACTCCACCACCAAGTAAGCTGGCCGCCAATTAATAGAGCGCAAGAAAAAAGGAGAATGAAGAGAAGGAAGACCTAAAGTAGAGCAAAGAAGTCCAAACTGCAGAAGCTTCCGAATATATATTCGTCATAAACCCATGTTCGGAAGCATGTTCGCCACCACAAAACTTATCTCCAGTGCAGGCGGAGTGACGTGAGAGCTGTTTTTCGAGAAGCTTATTAATAACAAATTCCGCCATGGAATACGTTTAATTTAATAATTCTAATTTTTCTTTTCTTTTAAATTACTTTTTTTGTGTGTATAGAGAAGTTAAAACAACTAAAATAATGGCCAAAGAAAAAGAGTAAAATGTTGCTGACAAAAAAATCGCTAAATCAAATTACGACAAGAAGTGAAAAAAAAAGTTGTAAATGTGAAGAGAAAAAAAGAATAAAAACAAAAAAGAAAAAGTGATAAACATGTAATCCCGCAGCTTAATTAGTTGGCAACGAAAATTAAAAAAAAAAACAAAAAAAACAATATGAAATTCTAAATTTTAGTTAAAACCAAAATGGAAGTATAGGTTAATTTGCTACAGCGTAAATATATTATTAGTATACAGATAAATATGAAATTGCTAGGTTATTAATTACTATGTTAATAAAAAAATGAATTTTTGCTAAATATCTCCTTAATCGGGGACAGGGAATTCCAAGTGCGATGGTATGAGTAATCGCTAGTCACTTTATGAATTGCAGGACAGAAGGATCATGGTAGGGTGGGCACTTCGCAGTTTTGCGTGGCAACTGGAGTGATGTTCGTCAAGTGTATCCCTTATACTATACTCTTATCCTTTCCTCTCTCTTTACTCTTTGCACTCTATCTCTGTCTCTTTGCCCTCTTTCCTATCAAACATATAGTACGCGAATTTGAGTTATTTTCTACTAGCATAAGAGCATTTAAACGTGGCGGTTCTTTATTAATTTTGATAACCCACCCCAAGCCGACCACACAAATGAAAAGCCGAGGACATCGCGTGCTCCGCTAACACGTTTAGTTTCCACCAGCTCATTCTAAATAGATCGTTATATGCTACAGAAATAATTATGGCGCCCAACGTGAAGGCTCGAACTTGGCTGCCTCGTTTTAGGACAGAATAGTTACTAACATCTACACTAAAATATGGTCAGAATTTTCCTTTTCTTTACACTTTCTAACCCAGTATTAATTGCACCTTGGCTATATCAAAAAAAAAAAAAAATGGGAAATCTTGTAACGACATCAGTTTAAATAGCTGGACTAACGTAACATAATATAGGTACGTTCCAGGTGTTCCAATTTGATATGCCGTTCACAAAAAAGAGCTAAGTCAAGTTTGTACCGGTGATTGGATGTGGATAACATAGAAGATTTCTATGTCCTGCCGCGCAGCAAAAGCAAATACTGTTAGGCTTTTAGGGTACTATTGGATTAGATACTATTTAATAATAATCGTTCTACCTTAGTACTCTATTCTCGAAAGGTGCTTATTTATTCAAAAACGTTATTCTAGAAGCCAACTGAGTTTTAGCCAGGATATAATTACTTGGATCTACATTCTTAACAGTGGCAATATCGTTTTGGGTTATTTTCATTGTGGTTCAGTTATTACAGGCTGCCGAAAAATTTAAAATAAAATCTCGTAGCAGAGCAGTGCCACTGAAAAATTTTGGATCACTTGCTTGCGCGAAGGCTGATATGGCTGTAATAGCTAAGTTGTTGTTTTTTTGTTTACTATTGATACACATTGACAGAAAACCATGATTACTAGGCACAAGAATTATCCTGATTACCGGAGAAAATTGTTGTGTTACTTTTGAGAAAGAAAAATTGTTTCTAAATATAGTTAAAAAAAATAAAAAAATAAATAAATAAGTAATAATGAATAAATAAAATAAAAATTAATAAATTAATAAATAAATAAATTAATAAATAAATAAATAAATAAATAAATAAATAAAAATAATTATAAATAAAAATAAATAAATAAAATAAATATATATGTCGAGGATTCACTGGAATCGTCCTCCGCTTCAGGCTGCTCTTCGTGGTCCGAACGGAAACGTTTTCTGGCGCGTGGCATGATCTTTGCAGTTTGGCTCTTCAAATACGAATGTTCTCTAAAACTGCTTGCGTCCCTTTTTGCAAGCGTCGCTCTCTACTTTATTCCACTCTCGCTCTCTCATTCCAATACACACCATTGAGAACTTTCCGTTATTCCTTTTTGATGCGGGCTCACACCAGTGCACAGACTAACGTTGACAACAGAATCAGTTGCCTCCATTCGGAGAACCGAAGAAACAGCACAGAAGCACATGAAAACGAAGGAGAAGCGAAAGACATATCAAAGCTAACAGTCGTTATAATTTGAATTGTCCAACCAATCCACGACACGGCCATACTGACTTTCATACGTCCTCGTGTGTTTTCGACTTTAAAACATTACAAAATATTATCTCCCAATAATAAATAGAACTAGATGTACTTTGAAGATAATGCAAAATAACTATAATTTCGGAAGCCTCCTGAGCTATTAGTCTATGAACAGCAAATTAAACTTAGCATTTTTCCTTAATAACATTATTCTTTTAAATCCAAAAGTTATACAGAATTCTTAGTTCTTAATTAGCAGATCGAACTTACATTTCCTCATACTTAAACAAAGGACAATACTTTCTTTTTTTTTTTTTATTTTAAGCCGTGAGATCCGGATTACCATTAATTCAAACAACATTAATTTTCCATTTTCATTTGCTTCTCCAATAAGCAATCACATTTTCACATCGTCAATCACTATCTCTAACAACTTTCATTTTACTTAACAATTTAAGTCTTTCTCGACCAACCGGCCATCACATAGCACACAGTTGTCATTTACATTTTCTTATTTTATAAATCATCGCAGCCATCACCGGCTCGATCAACATCATCTTCATCCATGACCGTCTCGTCATGCTCTGTGGTAATCCCCTTCTCAGGCATTCTTCGTAAAAAATCGTGGGAATATTTGTAAGTTCGATTGCCCTTTAACGCTTTTAATTTATATCGATCACCTGGTAATAGCTCAGCAACTAAAAATGGGCCTTTAAACTTGGGGTCTAGTTTTGCCTGATGTCGCTCCTCATTCTTGAGTAAGACATGATCCCCAACTTTATGCTTAACAATAGTGGCTTTATTCCGATCGAATCTCAATTTGTCATATTTGGAATTTTGTTCCATATTGTGCTTAGCTATATTTCTGATTAGATTTACATCAGCTACACTCTCGTTTTTAGCAACGGGTACAAGACCAAATGGTCTAGCTTCTTTTCCAATTAGTAACTCTATTGGGAGTGCAATTAAGAGCCAGTTGAATTTCGTACAAAGCGTCCTGCCAGATCCCTTGCCTCTTTCAACCCCAGTTAGCATAGATTTAAGAGTACTCATCACTCGTTCGACCTGGCCCGGCTGGCGCCAGTTGCGATCAAATGTAAATCTATCTTTTGTGCTGAGCAAAAGTCACGAAACACAGTACTGGCAAAGCTACGTCCCTGATCAGCTATCAAACGGGAAGGAACCCCGAAAATCGATATTAAAGACCTCACTGACTTGATGTAGATTTCAGAGTCTAGTCTAGTGGTGTGAAACAAATGGACGAACTTAGAAAATGCATCTATTTGGACGATTATATACTCCTTTTGGTCATTTTTACCACTAAGCTTCCCTGTGATATCAATATGAACTGTATGAAAAGGGACGCTCACTTTCGGAATGGGATGCAATTCAGCTTGTACCTTGCCAGTCGGAGGTTTAGATAACCTACAGGTAATGCAATTGTCAACGAATTTACGGACATACTTGGACATTTTGTCAAACCAATAATACTCGTACATTTTTGCGAGGGTCTTTTCCCAACCGAGATGCATAATTGCCTCGTGCACGTTGTTAACAGCAGACCACCTAAAGGGCTTTGGAATAATAGGAAGACAGTGAGTTTTCCCATGTCTTTGAATTTTCCTATATAGAGTACCACCACGTAACTCAAAGGTTTTTGCTATATCTTCAGGAAGTTCTCCACTGCGCAACTTGGACACGATGGATGAAGTTTCGTCATCTCTCTGCTGCTCTGCCAGCAACCAGTTGTCGGTAATCTCTGTCAAGTTTATACGCTTTTCGGTTATACCTTTTACATTTTTACGATCTTCCAACACTGGGTTTCGAGAGAGAAAGTCTACATGAGCCATTCGATCACCTGGTCAATACTCAATATCGAACTTAAAAACCTGCATATACGACCACCACCTTTGCACTCTAGGAGTTAACTTTAGTTTTGGAAGCTTTGAGCGAATTACAATCCGTAAATACCGTAAATTGACGACCATGCAAGTAATGACGGAAATACTTCATGGAGACATATACTGCGAGCGTTTCCAACTCGTATGAGTGGTAGCGTGATTCGGCGGGGGAAGTCCGTTTGCTGAAATACTCGATCACTCGAGGCTTGTTCTCGATCCGATGCAATAAAATGGCCCCGTAACCATCAGCACTGGCGTCGGTGTGAAGCTCAATCGGAAAAAGTGGGTCGAATATAGTGAGTACGGGTTCATTGGTCAAGATAGAAATTACTCTTTGTCGCACTTGCTCATGCTCCGGGTTCCACTCAAACGATATGCTTTTGGAAGTTAATGCATACAGAGGTTTCTACAATTGTGAGAACTGAGGGACAAATTGTCTAAAATAAGAAACAAGACCAATGAAGTGTCTCAGCTGGGTCACAGACTGTGGGGGCGGCAGATCAGTCAATGCTTTTATTTTCCTTGGATTGGGTCTTATTTCACCTGCCTTAACTTCAAACCCTAAATATTCAACACACGATTTAAGAAATGAGCATTTGGTGATATTAAAGGAAAATCCAGCTTTAGTTAGGGTTTGTAAAACTATACCAAGTCTTTCTAAAGCTTCGTCTTTGGTACCTGCTACTACCATAACGTCGTCCATGTAAACTACGACATACGAATGAACAAGATCACCTAAAGCACAATTAATAGCTCGTTGAAATACGGAAGGGGCATTCTTTAACCCAAATGGCATGGTAACAAACTCATACTGTCCGTCCGGAGTAACGAACGCTGTTCGTTCGATCGAATTCGGATGAATTGGGATTTGGTGGAATCCGCTTGCCTTATCTATGCAGGTAAAAAACTTAGCACCGCTTAGTCTACCTATCTGGTCCGAAATAAGTGGCAACGGATACTTATCGGAAATAGTGTTCGAATTCAGTTCCCTATAATCAACGCAGAGACGGTCAGTTCCATTTTTCTTCTTAACAAGAAGCATCGGGCTTGCAAAGGGGGAGGAACTTGGTCTTATAATGTTTGCATCCAACAGCTGTTTAATAGACATTCGCACTTGTTCTTTTTCTTCCACGCTCAATCTATAAGGTCGTCTCTGGACTGTCTTGTTTGGATCAATCAGTCGAATCTCTAGCTGCTCCGTAGTTACGCGACTTTGTGGAATACCGTTTATAAACGAACCAGAATAATTTTGAAGCATTGATATTAGCCTATCCTTATCTAAACCACTTAGATCGGTATCAACATTGGCCAAATCGGGAACACAATCTGAAGTCAAGACAGGCAATACAGTTTTTTCATTAAACATTGAAAGTGAATTTGATGTAATTGTAACACCGATTCCCTGGCTCAAAATTTCACGCCCAATCAAAGCATCGTATTTGATATAACTATCTTGAACTGCATGGAAAAGAACTTCGAAGGAATGATCACAAATCAAAACTTTAGCCAATATCTGTAGGGTGCTACAAACCGTATTACTACCAATACCCCTTAAAATTACTACGTTATTTATTCTAGGTCCAGACAGCTTTAGTGAGACGGCTTCCTTGATAAGCGAGCACTCGGCTCCTGAGTCAAAACAAAATTGGAACGACTCACCAAATTGTTAAAAAGTTCCAAGGGGCTCAAGTACGGTACACAGGTTGACATCTTTAACTTAATCCCTCTTGACCGGCATTGAGCGCTCCTGACGATCCGGGCACACAGTAGCCACATGCCCTTCCTTTCCACACTTAAAGCAGATTAGAGTCGAGCGATCTCTTCCTCCATTATGTCCAGAACGTTGAGTAGCTAGTTGGCTATGTCGCGGTTGCACAGCAGACGAACGACACTCCGCCTTCTTGTGACCCTCTTTTCCGCATTTGTAACATCTGATATTGGAGAAGGGTCTTGTTTTCTTATTAGTCAGGGCCGACAAGACGTCACCAGTACCGCGGCTCGGTCCAGCATCAAAAGAAAAGGCTTTCAACTCCTGTTGCAACTCGTTCCGAGAATTGACTTCTGTAGTAAAAGCCAAGCGACGCAGTCGCTTGTCCAATCCAGCCACGTGCGCCAAAGCAACAGAAACGGCAATTTGCTCTACCGTCAGGGACTTCCACCTGGACATCAGGGATGTTACAATTCTGCTTCCATACAGCGATATAGATTCACCCTCTGTTGGGCGACCATTCAGCAGATTTAACACAGTTGCAGCCAAGGTCTCCGTTCCGGCGAAATACTGCAAAAACAGTTCTTTTCCAATTAGTAACTCTATTGGACTAACTTTCGTTACCCTATTGGGAGTGCAATTAAGAGCCAGTTGAATTTCGTACAAAGCGTCCTGCCAGATCCCTTGCCTCTTTCAACCCCAGTTAGCATAGATTTAAGAGTACTCATCACTCGTTCGACCTGGCCCGACTGGCGCCAGTTGCGATCAAATGTAAATCTATCTTTTGTGCTGAGCAAAAGTCACGAAACACAGTACTGGCAAAGCTACGTCCCTGATCAGCTATCAAACGGGAAGGAACCCCGAAAATCGATATTAAAGACCTCACTGACTTGATGCAGCTTTCAGAGTCTAGTCTAGTGGTGTGAAACAAATGGACGAACTTAGAAAATGCATCTATTTGGACGATTATATACTCCTTTTGGTCATTTTTACCACTAAGCTTCCCTGTGATATCAATATGAACTGTATGAAAAGGGACGCTCACTTTCGGAATGGGATGCAATTCAGCTTGTACCTTGCCAGTCGGAGGTTTAGATAACCTACAGGTAATGCAATTGTCAACGAATTTACGGACATACTTGGACATTTTGTCAAACCAATAATACTCGTACATTTTTGCGAGGGTCTTTTCCCAACCGAGATGCATAATTGCCTCGTGCACGTTGTTAACAGCAGACCACCTAAAGGGCTTTGGAATAATAGGAAGACAGTGAGTTTTCCCATGTCTTTGAATTTTCCTATATAGAGTACCACCACGTAACTCAAAGGTTTTTGCTATATCTTCAGGAAGTTCTCCACTGCGCAACTTGGACACGATGGATGAAGTTTCGTCATCTCTCTGCTGCTCTGCCAGCAACCAGTTGTCGGTAATCTCTGTCAAGTTTATACGCTTTTCGGTTATACCTTTTACATTTTTACGATCTTCCAACACTGGGTTTCGAGAGAGAAAGTCTACATGAGCCATTCGATCACCTGGTCAATACTCAATATCGAACTTAAAAACCTGCATATACGACCACCACCTTTGCACTCTAGGAGTTAACTTTAGTTTTAGAAGCTTTGAGCGAATTACAATCCGTAAATACCGTAAATTGACGACCATGCAAGTAATGACGGAAATACTTCATGGAGACATATACTGCGAGCGTTTCCAACTCGTATGAGTGGTAGCGTGATTCGGCGGGGGAAGTCCGTTTGCTGAAATACTCGATCACTCGAGGCTTGTTCTCGATCCGATGCAATAAAATGGCCCCGTAACCATCAGCACTGGCGTCGGTGTGAAGCTCAATCGGAAAAAGTGGGTGGGCGTTTCCAACTCGTATGAGTGGTAGCGTGATTCGGCGGGGGAAGTCCGTTTGCTGAAATACTCGATCACTCGAGGCTTGTTCTCGATCCGATGCAATAAAATGGCCCCGTAACCATCAGCACTGGCGTCGGTGTGAAGCTCAATCGGAAAAAGTGGGTCGAATATAGTGAGTACGGGTTCATTGGTCAAGATAGAAATTACTCTTTGTCGCACTTGCTCATGCTCCGGGTTCCACTCAAACGATATGCTTTTGGAAGTTAATGCATACAGAGGTTTCTACAATTGTGAGAACTGAGGGACAAATTG
This sequence comes from Drosophila prolongata, assembly GCA_036346975.1. Classification (NCBI taxonomy): domain Eukaryota; kingdom Metazoa; phylum Arthropoda; class Insecta; order Diptera; family Drosophilidae; genus Drosophila; species Drosophila prolongata. Next base: position 54,803 of record JAYMZC010000312.1, read on the forward strand.
TCTAAAATAAGAAACAAGACCAATGAAGTGTCTCAGCTGGGTCACAGACTGTGGGGGCGGCAGATCAGTCAATGCTTTTATTTTCCTTGGATTGGGTCTTATTTCACCTGCCTTAACTTCAAACCCTAAATATTCAACACACGATTTAAGAAATGAGCATTTGGTGATATTAAAGGAAAATCCAGCTTTAGTTAGGGTTTGTAAAACTATACCAAGTCTTTCTAAAGCTTCGTCTTTGGTACCTGCTACTACCATAACGTCGTCCATGTAAACTACGACATACGAATGAACAAGATCACCTAAAGCACAATTAATAGCTCGTTGAAATACGGAAGGGGCATTCTTTAACCCAAATGGCATGGTAACAAACTCATACTGTCCGTCCGGAGTAACGAACGCTGTTCGTTCGATCGAATTCGGATGAATTGGGATTTGGTGGAATCCGCTTGCCATATCTATGCAGGTAAAAAACTTAGCACCGCTTAGTCTACCTATCTGGTCGGAAATAAGTGGCAACGGATACTTATTGGAAATAGTGTTCGAATTCAGTTCCCTATAATCAACGCAGAGACGGTCAGTTCCATTTTTCTTCTTAATAAGAAGCATCGGGCTTGCAAAGGGGGAGGAACTTGGTCTTATAATGTTTGCATCCAACAGCTGTTTAATAGACATTCGCACTTGTTCTTTTTCTTCCACGCTCAATCTATAAGGTCGTCTCTGGACTGTCTTGTTTGGATCAATCAGTCGAATCTCTAGCTGCTCCGTAGTTACGCGACTTTGTGGAATACCGTTTATAAACGAACCAGAATAATTTTGAAGCATTGATATTAGCCTATCCTTATCTAAACCACTTAGATCGGTATCAACATTGGCCAAATCGGGAACACAATCTGAAGTCAAGACAGGCAATACAGTTTTTTCATTAAACATTGAAAGTGAATTTGATGTAATTGTAACACCGATTCCCTGGCTCAAAATTTCACGCCCAATCAAAGCATCGTATTTGATATAACTATCTTGAACTGCATGGAAAAGAACTTCGAAGGAATGATCACAAATCAAAACTTTAGCCAATATCTGTAGGGTGCTACAAACCGTATTACTACCAATACCCCTTAAAATTACTACGTTATTTATTCTAGGTCCAGACAGCTTTAGTGAGACGGCTTCCTTGATAAGCGAGTACTCGGCTCCTGAGTCAAAACAAAATTGGAACGACTCACCAAATTGTTAAAAAGTTCCAAGGGGCTCAAGTACGGTACACAGGTTGACATCTTTAACTTAATCCCTCTTGACCGGCATTGAGCGCTCCTGACGATCCGGGCACACAGTAGCCACATGCCCTTCCTTTCCACACTTAAAGCAGATTAGAGTCGAGCGATCTCTTCCTCCATTATGTCCAGAACGTTGAGTAGCTAGTTGGCTATGTCGCGGTTGCACAGCAGACGAACGACACTCCGCCTTCTTGTGACCCTCTTTTCCGCATTTGTAACATCTGATATTGGAGAAGGGTCTTGTTTTCTTATTAGTCAGGGCCGACAAGACGTCACCAGTACCGCGGCTCGGTCCAGCATCAAAAGAAAAGGCTTTCAACTCCTGTTGCAACTCGTTCCGAGAATTGACTTCTGTAGTAAAAGCCAAGCGTCGCAGTCGCTTGTCCAATCCAGCCACGTGCGCCAAAGCAACAGAAACGGCAATTTGCTCTACCGTCAGGGACTTCCACCTGGACATCAGGGATGTTACAATTCTGCTTCCATACAGCGATATAGATTCACCCTCTGTTGGGCGACCATTCAGCAGATTTAACACAGTTGCAGCCAAGGTCTCCGTTCCGGCGAAATACTGCAAAAACAGTTCTCTGAACTCCGTCCATGTGATCCCAGGGGAGACCGTTTGTGCAAGCCAATGAGACCCGCTTCCCTGCAAAGACCGACTGAGAGCCATCACGAGAGCGCTGCCTTCTAGACTGTTTTTAGAAAGAATGTAATCCACCGTTGCACTCCATGATACTGCATCCGCGCTTGCACGATCAGGATTAAAGTTCGGCAATATAATGGCAACTGCGTCATTCGGGGCTCGCTGTACTGCTTTTATGAGTTCTGAGAAAGTACGATTTTGTGATTCCAAAAGCAGTTTCAGATTATTTTCACTTTCGATTTGAGGCCTGGGCAATCCCACTTCTGATGTCGAGGATTCACTGGAGTCGTCCTCCGCTTCAGGCTGCTCTTCGTGGTCCGAACGGAAACGTTTTCTGGCGCGTGGCATGATCTTTGCAGTTTGGCTCTTCAAATACGAATGTTCTCTAAAACTGCTTGCGTCCCTTTTTGCAAGCGCCGCTCTCTACTTTATTCCACTCTCGCTCTCACAATCCAATACACACCATTGAGAACTTTCCGTTATTCCTTTTTGATGCGGGCACCTGCATCCTTCTATCTCGCTCACACCAGTGCACAGACTAACGTTGACAACAGAATCAGTTGCCTCCATTCGGAGAACCGAAGAAACAGCACAGAAGCACATGAAAACGAAGGAGAAGCGAAAGACATATCAAAGCTAATAGTCGTTATAATTTGAATTGTCCAACCAATCCACCGTTATATATATATTTTTTGATAAGGTAGTTAGGAAATGTCTGAAGATAGCTTTCCTGCAGAAAATATTTTAGCAGCAACAAACGTTGACTGCTTTATTTGCTTAAAAGAAATTCAATACAGTGCTCAAATACTAGCGACTAGCTGTGGTCATACTTTTCACCGAGCTTGCTTTAACACAAGGATTCGGAATCCCAAAATTTGTCCAGTGTGTAAAGCTGATTTAAAAACCCTAGGTGAAAATAATATCAATCCTGAGAGCTTTCTTGGTAATTTTAAAAAAGAGCTAGAAAAGGAACCAGCAGACAATTCTGCTACAGACGACAATAATATGGAAGAGTTACAGCAAATCGTAAAGGAGTCTAACAGACGAACAGAAGATCTTACAGAAACCATCAGTACAGGTTTTGAAAGAATGTTAAGCTTATTAGAAAATCAAAGGAAAGACTCTGCATCAGGCATAAATCAGCCAGAGCGTGTTGATCAGCTTCAGGAAGACTAAAATTTATCTTCAGGAAGGAATTTTCCTTCAGCAGGAACCGAGTCGGAATCCAGGTTTTTACAAATAGATTCAAATTTGCGACCAGATCGTATCAGCCAGATAGTCATAAACTGGAAACTGAGGTTCGAATATGTCGATTGACGATTTTATATATCGGGTTGAAGCACTTACATTTTAAACTTTAAATGGTAACTTTGACCTGCTGTCTCGCCATATTAGTAACTTGTTAGAAGGAAGTGCAAATGATTGGTTATTTCGCTACCACAAAAACGTTCGAACAATTCAATGGAGCGATTTGCGCGTCGCATTGCGGGCTCAATTTAAAGATGAGCTTACCGACATTAACACGTGCGCCAAAGCAACAGAAACGGCAATTTGCTCTACCGTCAGGGACTTCCACCTGGACATCAGGGATGTTACAATTCTGCTTCCATACAGCGATATAGATTCACCCTCTGTTGGGCGACCATTCAGCAGATTTAACACAGTTGCAGCCAAGGTCTCCGTTCCGGCGAAATACTGCAAAAACAGTTCTCTGAACTCCGTGGACAGACGTAAGCAGAGGGAAATCGAATCTTTCGACGAGTTTTATGAGGCGATCGTGTTGTTAGCCGATAAACTATCAGTACCTTTGTCGCCGTTGGCATTGCTGGAAACCTTGCGCGCAAATTTGCAACCTCAAATTCAGCACGAACTTCTTTATAAAAAAGTGACCAGCACAGCACAGCTGCGCCACTTGGTTAGAACACGTGAAGTGTTCCTACAGGGTTTGACAAAAACCAAACCAACATTCCAAAAGACACAAGTAGAGAAACAGGCCGATTTTGACGAGCAGGCTAGCGAGGACGACGAGGAGCTTGAAGTAGCAGCAATTAATTTGGTATGTTGGAACTGCCGCACAAATGGACATCGATACCAAGATTGCCTAAGCGATCGTCAGGTGTTCTGTTATGGTTGTGGGCAGCCCAATACATATAAGCCGTCCTGCACGAAATGTGCCGTATCAGAAGCGGGTCGTGCACCAGTGGCAATTGCACGGAAGAGAGTAACATCAAACGCGACGAAGACAGATCCGTAGATATATCACAATCTACAGAAACAATTTTACTAGACGATACTACCCCACTGCAAGTACACCAACAGATGATCTAGCTTTCGAATTCGTACATATTTTAAGAGAATTAAAAATAAAAAACAAGCTATGATTTCTGCAATCGTAGCTCACGACGTAAGGCCATACGCAGAAGTTATCATAATGGGAAAACAGATGACAAGTTTAATGGATACAGGAGAGAGACAACTGGGCTTTCCCACACTGGATAGTGGTCTTGATCCCGCAGAGGAAGTCGATTCCGAGGATGATCTCGTCCAAGATGGACGGTAGCACTAGCAGTGTGGTCTTAGCCGAACCCCGTCCTAGGGTTACGGTGGTGGTCAGGGCGTGGGTGACGTCGGTGGTGGATCCATCTGCCAGGGCAATCCTTGTTCGTACATCCCGGCGATTATTGGTACTCCCAATGTCGTCGGCTATTTTCGCGCTGATGAAGCTCCTGGACGCCCCGGCGGGAAACGTCTTCCCCTCGATGCTGACCGTCGCCACGAAGAGCCCCCCTTCAAACCCTAAAGGTGGGGTTAGTTCTGGAGTCCTTGGTGTGTGGTCCTCGCTGGTTCCCCGGATGGGCGAGGACTCGGTCCGTTCCCCGGCTTTTGGGCCCGACAGCATTCGTTGGTTCGCACTCCCCTCCTTCCACACTGCCAGCAGAACAGGACCTAGGGATTGGGGCACTCTTGGCGGAAGTGTCCTGTCTCCTCGCAGCGGGCACAAGCGTTCCGTACATCGATACCATTCGATTGGTCGCCGGGGTGCCTGGAAGTTTCAGGGGGTGACCCACGTTTTCTGTGGATGGTATGGGAGCTGGAAATCGTCTGGGTTGTCGGTGTGGCATAGCTGCTAGAAAGTTTGTATAAAGTGCTCGATCGCGATCGCGTGTGAGCTCATAGGCCGTGGCCCGATGGATCAGAGTGGCCAGATCCTCGAAGTCTTGCCGCCTCACAAATAACTGGCATTCCGGTCGAAGGTTCTGGTAGAGTCGCTCCAGTTCCTGCGCCGGAGTAAACTTTGCCCGCTGCATCAGGAGTCGGAGCTAAACTACGTATTCCTTGCAGCTCTCGCCCGGTTGCTGTTATCTCGTCCGGATCGTGTCTTCCAATCGTTGGAAGTTTTGTGGTGGGAGGAAACAATTCAAGAAATTCTTTCCTGAAGATTTCCCACGTCACGTCCTGCATCTGGAATGTGCGGTGCCAACTTTCCGCTCTTCCCGTAAGCAATCCGGAGATTACCCTGGGGAGTCGTGCGGTCTTGAGTCGGTATGCGTCGGCTTGTACTTCCATTTGTTCGACAAATGTGAGCGGGTCGGTCTGTCCGTCGAATAAAAAGCCCCAGCTCCGCAGTTTTTCCACCAAGGTGGCGGAGGATATTTCCTCGCGTGCGGGAGGGTGCGCGTTTGTGTTCCTTGTCGGTCGGTTGCCTGGCGGTACTTCCAGTCTTAGGGAGGTGCTCCCGGTGTCGACGCCCGATGTGCTTGTCCTCCCAGAGGGCTCGGGGATTTGTCCCTGGGTGTGGCTGCTTCTGGGAATGTACTAGCCAATTCCTTGGCTCGGTCCTGGAGTTCCGGCTCGAGGTCTTCCCGGGTGAGGAAAGTCGCTAGCCGACTGCGCAGTTCCTCGGCGGTTCCCCCTTGGGGAACCCGAACTCGGCTAAGAGGAGTTGTTTGACCTAAATGCTTTTCAAACATGGTGTTGTGAAAATCGTTTGGATATATTAAGTAGCGCTAAGTTCAAAGTAATGACATTTTTTCGGGTGAACCCACAATACGCAACGTATACGCTGGGTGGTTGCCCGTTGTCTAGAATTACGCATGTTGATGACCTTGGCGTCCATCTTGACCCAAAACTTAAGTTTTTGACCATATTACTTCTGTGGTGAATAAAGCCAGGGGAGTACTTGGATTTATTAAAAGGTGTTTCAAAGGAATTCGATGATCCTTATGTTACAAAGACTCTGTTCATTTCACTAGTCCGTCCAATCCTGGAGTACTGTTCAGCAGTTTAGAGTCCTCAGTATGGTCTGTGCAAAAGAACTGTGCCCGGGGCCTGCCGCTACTAGCCCAGGGGCCTCCCGAAAAAGAATTTTTGTGTCCATTTTCGTTTTCGCTGGGGGGTTGTGCGTTGTCTAGAATCACGCATGTAGATGACCTTGGAGTCCCTCTTAACCCAAAACTGAAGTTTTGTAACCATATTACTTCTATGGTGAATAAAGCCAGGGGAGAACTTCGATTTATTAAAAGGTGGTCAAATAACTTCGACGATCCCTATGTTACAAAGACTCTGTTCATTTCACTAGTCCGTCCAATCCTGGAGTACTGTTCAGCAGTTTGGAGTCCTCAGCATGGTGTACATATAGACCGGATAGAGTCTGTGCAAAAGAAATTTTTATTATTTGCTCTACGGGGCCTTAACTGGAATGCAAGCCTTATTTTACCATCCTACTCTAATAAACTTCTCCTAATTAATCTACCATCCTTAGTAAACCGTAGAACGATGCTTGGCACAACTTTTATCTATAAACTTATTCACGGGGATGTGGAGAGTCTCGAGTTACTGGGTCGCATAAGCTTTTCCGTGTCTAATAGAATTACCAGGAACTATGTATGTTCCTCTTGCTTTAAATATTTGTAGATATAACTTTGATATGCATGGACCGTTTAGAGTACTGTGTAACGACTATAATAGACTTTACCATATTATTTATACTAACGACTCTTTGCCAAGCCTAAAAGCATTAATTATACCCTTGCAGAGGGTATTAGAATTTTGGTCAAAAGTGTGCAACGCAGTGAAGGAGACATCTGACCCTATAAAGTATATATATTCTTGATCAGGATCACCTCCTGAGTTGATATAGGCATGTCCGTCTGTCCGTCTGTCTGTTTCTACGCAAACTAGTCTCTCAGTTTTAAAGATATCGAATTGAAACTTTACACACATCTTTCTTTCCTTTTGTAAGGATGCTCTCTGGCTAGGATACAACTCTCAGTTGGATCCAGAGGTCCTTTTACAAGATATTTGTAAAGTCACTGAGACATAGGGCTAGAGAATAATGTTCGAGTGGCGAACGATGATTTTTGATCAATTGTCCCGAATATTCTACGCATATTCGCTCGCATAAACGTTCGAACAATTCAATGGAGCGATTTGCGCGTCGCATTGCGGGCTCAATTTAAAGATGAGCTTACCGACATTAACATTCGGTCTGCCATGGACAGACGTAAGCAGACGGAAATCGAATCTTTCGACGAGTTTTATGAGGCGATCGTGTTGTTAGCCGATAAACTATCAGAACCTTTGTCGCCGTTGGCATTGCTGGAAACCTTGCGCGCAAATTTGCAACCTCAAATTCAGCACGATCTTCTTTATGAAAAAGTGACCAGCACAGCACAGCTGCGCCACTTGGTTAGAACACGTGAAGTGTTCCTACAGGGTTTGACAAAAACCAAACCAACATTCCAAAAGACACAAGTAGAGAAACAGGCCGATTTTGACGAGCAGGCTAGCGAGGACGACGAGGAGCTTGAAGTAGCAGCAATTAATTTGGTATGTTGGAACTGCCGCACAAATGGACATCGATACCAAGATTGCCTAAGCGATCGTCAGGTGTTCTGTTATGGTTGTGGGCAGCCCAATACATATAAGCCGTCCTGCACGAAATGTGCCGTATCAGAAGCGGGTCGTGCACCAGTGGCAATTGCACGGAAGAGAGTAACATCAAACGCGACGAAGACAGATCCGTAGATATATCACAATCTACAGAAACAATTTTACTAGACGATACTACCCCACTGCAAGTACACCAACAGATGATCTAGCTTTCGAATTCGTACATATTATAAGAGAATTAAAAATAAAAAACAAGCTATGATTTCTGCAATCGTAGCTCTCGACGTAAGGCCATACGCAGAAGTTATCATAATGGGAAAACAGATGACAAGTTTAATGGATACAGGAGAGAGACAACTGGGCTTTCCCACACTGGATAGTGGTCTTGATCCCGCAGAGGAAGTCGATTCCGAGGATGATCTCGTCCAAGATGGACGGTAGCACTAGCAGTGTGGTCTTAGCCGAACCCCGTCCTAGGGTTACGGTGGTGGTCAGGGCGTGGGTGACGTCGGTGGTGGATCCATCTGCCAGGGCAATCCTTGTTCGTACATCCCGGCGATTATTGGTACTCCCAATGTCGTCGGCTATTTTCGCGCTGATGAAGCTCCTGGACGCCCCGGCGGGAAACGTCTTCCCCTCGATGCTGACCGTCGCCACGAAGAGCCCCCCTTCAAACCCTAAAGGTGGGGTTAGTTCTGGAGTCCTTGGTGTGTGGTCCTCGCTGGTTCCCCGGATGGGCGAGGACTCGGTCCGTTCCCCGGCTTTTGGGCCCGACAGCATTCGTTGGTTCGCACTCCCCTCCTTCCACACTGCCAGCAGAACAGGACCTAGGGATTGGGGCACTCTTGGCGACCATTCGATTGGTCGCCGGGGTGCCTGGAAGTTTCAGGGGGTGACCCACGTTTTTTGTGGATGGTATTGGAGCTGGAAATCGTCTGGGTTGTCGGTGTGGCATAGCTGCTAGAAAGTTTGTATAAAGTGCTCGATCGCGATCGCGGTGTGAGCTCATAGGCCGTGGCCCGTTGGATCAGAGTGGCCAGATCCTCGAAGTCTTGCCGCCTCACAAATAACTGGCATTCCGGTCGAAGGTTCTGGTAGAGTCGGTCCAGTTCCTGCGCCGGAGTAAACTTTGCCCGCTGCATCAGGAGTCGGAGCTAAACTACGTATTCCTTGCAGCTCTCGCCCGGTTGCTGGTATCTCGTCCGGATCGTGTCTTCCAATCGTTGGAAGTTTTGTGGTGGGAGGAACAATTCAAGAAATTCTTTCCTGAAGATTTCCCACGTCACGTCCTGCATCTGGAATGTGCGGTGCCAACTTTCCGCTCTTCCCGTAAGCAATCCGGAGATTACCCTGGGGAGTCGTGCGGTCTTGAGTCGGTATGCGTCGGCTTGTACTTCCATTTGTTCGACAAATGTGAGCGGGTCGGTCTGTCCGTCGAATAAAAAGCCCCAGCTCCGCAGTTTTTCCACCAAGGTGGCGGAGGATATTTCCTCGCGTGCGGGAGGGTGCGCGTTTGTGTTCCTTGTCGGTCGGTTGCCTGGCGGTACTTCCAGTCTTAGGGAGGTGCTCCCGGTGTCGACGCCCGATGTGCTTGTCCTCCCAGAGGGCTCGGGGATTTGTCCCTGGGTGTGGCTGCTTCTGGGAATGTACTAGCCAATTCCTTGGCTCGGTCCTGGAGTTCCGGCTCGAGGTCTTCCCGGGTGAGGAAAGTCGCTAGCCGACTGCGCAGTTCCTCGGCGGTTCCCCCTTGGGGAACCCGAACTCGGCTAAGAGGAGTTGTTTGACCTAAATGCTTTTCAAACATGGTGTTGTGAAAATCGTTTGGATATATTAAGTAGCGCTAAGTTCAAAGTAATGACATTTTTTCGGGTGAACCCACAATACGCAACGTATACGCTGGGTGGTTGCCCGTTGTCTAGAATTACGCATGTTGATGACCTTGGCGTCCATCTTGACCCAAAACTTAAGTTTTTGACCATATTACTTCTGTGGTGAATAAAGCCAGGGGTGTACTTGGATTTATTAAAAGGTGTTCAAAGGAATTCGATGATCCTTATTTTACAAAGACTCTGTTCATTTCACTAGTCCGTCCAATCCTGGAGTACTGTTCAGCAGTTTAGAGTCCTCAGTATGGTCTGTGCAAAAGAACTGTGCCCGGGGCCTGCCGCTACTAGACCAGGGGCCTCCCGAAAAAGAATTTTTGTGTCCATTTTCGTTTTCGCTGGGGGGTTGTGCGTTGTCTAGAATCACGCATGTAGATGACCTTGGAGTCCCTCTTAACCCAAAACTGAAGTTTGTAACCATATTACTTCTATGGTGAATAAAGCCAGGGGAGAACTTCGATTTATTAAAAGGTGGTCAAATAACTTCGATGATCCCTATGTTACAAAGACTCTGATCATTTCACTAGTCCGTCCAATCCTGGAGTACTGTTCAGCAGTTTGGAGTCCTCAGCATGGTGTACATATAGACCGGATAGAGTCTGTGCAAAAGAAATTTTTATTATTTGCTCTACGGGGCCTTAACTGGAATGCAAGCCTTATTTTACCATCCTACTCTAATAAACTTCTCCTAATTAATCTACCATCCTTAGTAAACCGTAGAACGATGCTTGGCACAACTTTTATCTATAAACTTATTCACGGGGATGTGGAGAGTCTCGAGTTACTGGGTCGCATAAGCTTTTCCGTGTCTAATAGAATTACCAGGAACTATGTATGTTCCTCTTGCTTTAAATATTTGTAGATCTAACTTTGATATGCATGGACCGTTTAGAGTACTGTGTAACGACTATAATAGACTTTACCATATTATTTATACTAACGACTCTTTGCCAAGCCTAAAAGCATTAATTATACCCTTGCAGAGGGTATTAGAATTTTGGTCAAAAGTGTGCAACGCAGTGAAGGAGACATCTGACCCTATAAAGTATATATATTCTTGATCAGGATCACCTCCTGAGTTGATATAGGCATGTCCGTCTGTCCGTCTGTCTGTTTCTACGCAAACTAGTCTCCCAGTTTTAAAGATATCGAATTGAAACTTTACACACATCTTTCTTTCCTTTTGTAAGGATGCTCTCTGGCTAGGATACAACTCTCAGTTGGATCCAGAGGTCCTTTTACAAGATATTTGTAAAGTCACTGAGACATAGGGCTAGAGAATAATGTTCGCGTGGCGAACGATGATTTTTGATCAATTGTCCCGAATATTCTACGCATATTCGCTCGAGGGGGGTGGGTGGTACGAGGGGGGGAGGGAGGTACGATAACATCAGAACACCAAGTCCTTTCGGGACGGAAGAATCCCACGGGCTGGACCTTCGGGCGAGGCCGCAGCCAGATTCTATCGTGGTTGGCCGAGATACGTGGTTTGAGGGGCCAAAAATCACACGGGCTGGACCTTCGGGCGATCCGCAGCCGGATTCTATCGTGGTTGGCCGAGATACGTGGTTCGAGGAGCCAAGAATCCCACGGGCTGGACCTTCGGGCGAGGCCGCAGCCGGATTCTCTCGTGGTTGGCCGGCTGAAAGCAAGTTCGATTAGTCAAAGTCGGAAGGATCTGCCGTTCCGCTACGATGTTGGATTAATGGGGCAAGTGAGAGGATCTTCCGTCTCACCGTCGGAGTTAACAGGATGCGAAGGGATCTGCCACTTCGCGGTAGGGTATTAGGGGAGGATGCGTGAGAGGATCTTCCGACTCGCCGCGATGCTTAGTAGGACACGAAGGGATCAGAGGAGGACACGCGAGAGGGTCTTCCGTCTCGTCGTGGGGTTAATAGGACACGAAGGGATCTGCCACTTCGCGGTAGGGTATTAGAGGAGGACACGCGAGAGGATCTTCCGTCTCGTCGTGGGGTTAATAGGACACGATGGGATCTGCCACTTCGTGGGGGGGGGGGGGGCGATTAAGTAGGAGAGTGAGGGGATCTTCCGCCTCACTACGCAGGCAGGTTAGTGGGTAAAATTCAGAAGATCGGGATAACGTGTACGTATATGGTGCAAATAATTTACCGCTTCCAATTGGGTCATCGGTCATTAATGGCTTGAATCACTCGAGGAACAAAGGGGTACGGGGTAAAAATAACATGTATAACAATCCGGCTTGACGTTTCTTTTCGTACAAGTTCACTCAGTTTTATTCGTTGTGTTTAATTGTTCCGTACACTGATCCACTAACCCTATTTCCTACCGACCGCGTTTTTCTTTCCCTCGTGTTTTTTTGTTTATTTTGACCGCGTGCGCGACCGATCGCCTCAAAGTCCAAGAGCAGAGAGTCTCCCGGAAACCGCCGTGTGACCCTCTCATCCTTTTGGTATTTTCTCTATTTTTCAGTATTTTTTTCTATGGTTGCCCCCACGGCGGATGGTGCGGAACCAAGCTTGACACACTTTGCACGCAGTATATATGTCGGAACGGCCGGCATCGGCCGACTAAATCCTATAGCTGCCATATAACTGAACGATTGGAAATGCCATAACTTTGGTGTTTGTTAAGTTAGGAAGTTGGGATTTTTTATGAGTATTAAGAATGCATCATATTAATAATTTTGGAGAATATAATTTACAGAGTAATCGGCTCCGCCCGAAGTTAGCTTTTCTTTCTTGTTTTATCTTACTTAGCACAAATTTTGTGTTAGTATAAGCCTCGTACGTATTTCTAATCTTAGTCAGTCCGCTTCTACATTGTCCTTTTTAACTTCTCTCGATCTCGTTTTTACGCCTATTAGGCTCGGCGCGTAACAAGCACTGCTTGGTGTCGTAAGGGCCACTTGTTTGCGCTGATCATAGTCCGAATAAAAGTGCTCCCGCCTTCGCCCTAAACTAACAGTCACTATGCTTCAATTTTTAACAATTTAATTATAATTTTCTAACTTAAAAATATGCGGATACTTATCGAGCTTGCCAAAAGCTAACAAAACACCAACCTGACTACAAAAATCTTTGTTCTGCTTCAGATTCCTGAAGTTTTGTGATAGGGGAGGGTTCCTTGAGGACAGTTGCAGACAAAATTCAGGCAACTGCCAAAATTCCAGTGCCAAAGAACGAAAGGCTGTTGAGGAGCTTCCTAGGAACAGCAGGTTTTTCAGATGTATCGGCACTCCTCCAAGTTCAGGTAGAAAACTGTAGCAGAAGAGACATTTAATAATCTAAAAACAGCTCTTACCTCAGATCCAGTGCTGATACATCCAGATTTTCGGAGCAGATTCTTCGTGCAATGCGACGCTTGCCATACCAAAAAGATGTGGACGGAAACGAGAGACCGATAGCATTTTACTCTCGGAAGCTGCGAGGAGCTCAGTTGAATTACACTTTAACGGTGTCTAGATTTCGTCCATATATAAAACTCTTACCCTTTATTACCGATCATTCTAGTCTTCAATGGCTCATGACTCTCAAAGATATATGTAGGGGAAGACCTTAATGCTTGGCCAACATATGTTCCGAAGAACCCAAGATTATAGGATAGCGGTAAAACTTAAGGGAGGGGTATGGTTAATTCGGACAATAAAAGGACTGTTTTCATGCGATACGGCTAATTTCATATCAATTATTTTATAAGCATATTAAAGTACAACATTTAAACTACGTTTTCACAAATTTTCATTAAAAAAAAAATAATAAATGAGCCGTTAGCAGCAAAGCTCCGTAGGCGCCTCCAAGAAAAAAGGTTTTGCGGTGAACAGCATAGCTCGTTACTGGATCATCAGAAAAAAACCAAAAAAAAATTGTTTATTAGGTAGTATGTTTCTAGAGGTAACTACGTTGATTTTTTTTTTATTCAATTTTTGGATTTTTGGTAACACTTTAAAGTCAATAACGTGATTTTAGCCTAAAAATTCGATATATTTGTTATTATAAAATAAAAAATAATCAGTAAAAAAAACTCGACGTCAGTACCTGCGGATTTAAGTACAAAAATTGTGTGCAAAATTTTAAAACGATTCGTTTAGTAGATTTTACAGGATCCTGATCACCGACTTTAAAATTGCAACTTTTCAGGAGAGCGTTTTCAAGTTTTGGACATCCAAAAATCGCATACAAATGAGCTAACTCACCTAAGTTCAACTGCCCATAACTTCGGAAGTTTTACTCGGATCAATGTAAAATTTTAATGCAACATTCTTCAAATGTTGTGCATACTCAAAGTGCCGCGTAAGGAACAACCTATATGAGCTGGGAGCCTTACAACGAAAACGTTTCTTTGTATTTCATGCGAAAGACTTGAAACAATAATTTCAGAGTAGGTACAAGCAAATCCGTACCTAATTGATGGCCTGGCTAACTCTATCAACGGAAGGACGTCATGGGCTGTCAAAACAAAGAAAATAAACCGCGTACCTGGCTTAGAGAGGAGTAGGAGATGCCGATACTAGAGACGACCTGGGAGGTGGAACTGGTTCCCGATAGATTTAAATTTCGACAACTCTCTCTAAAAAAATCTAATTCAGCAGATTACAAGAAGGGAAACTAAAGGGGGAATCAGAACAACATAGAAGCTGAGAAAAAGTGGTTGTGTCATAATGACACATAATAATTTTAAAGTGAGAGTGGTTATTTAATATAAAAAAAACAGCTTCAACCACCAAATTTAAGATCTGGAAGTCTGTGAGGGCAAGTAATTAAACGGAAATTTGCATTATCGGCGGCCTCTTCTGGGTGGTTTTTTTTAATTATTAAGATTTATTTAAAGTAACGTTAATTGCAAAATACCCCTAAAACCCAAAAAAAATCATCGAAGCCAGCCAAAACCAAATACCCATTAATAGGAGTATATTAAAATAACTTCATCATATTTGTTGGAATTTATTTATTCATTTATACTTTTAATTATTTATCTGTACAAGGTTAGGAAGTTATGAAACAAAATGAATGTTAAATATAAAATTTTGTAAATTAAAGTGGAAAAGAAAGAAAATGAGAGGGTGGAATATTAAAATCCGGTGAGGTGACGAATAACAGATCCAGTGCCCAATGTCAGGGGAGTTGCACAAAAGTTCAAGCAGCTCAAGGATGGGGTGAGTATTCCGCGGCCATCGACAGCAGGTTCGCAGTCCTTGTTTTTCCTTTTTTTGTCACTTGAGAAATCCGATAGATAGCCGGAATCCGATGGTTGGATCCCCGAAAATAAAGTCGAGACACAACATACTAGGTGGGGTGAAAAGTAACCTACTTGGCCGCCAGAATGCGCTACTACTGCAAAGAAGGTTATGGTTCCAAATTTCAGTGCGATACTGCCCTTAGTTTTGTTTTGGCAGCTGATTGTTGTTGACGTGTTTTGCTTCATTTTGCGGCCGACGTCGACCGAAGTAGGAAGCATAGGGCCCGATCTCGCTCGTACGCCCGAAGTTCTCTCCGAGGAGGACACCCGTGCCAGTATATAAGGCCGATGGATCAGTCAAACGAAAATCAGTCTACCTGAAGCAGTCAACGTAAAACAGTCTACCTGAGGCAGTCTACCTGAAGAAGTCTACTTGTAGCAGTCTACCTCTATCTGTCAACTAGAACCAGTGAACTAGAGTCAGTGAATCCCTCCGCGATCTAACCAACCATCTCCAACAATCCTCGAAGGATCACGAAGTCAACCACCACTACCCAGCTTGGATATCAAATTCTACCCTGCTCTTTTGACCATGGGAGTCACATGGATCTCGTACCGAAGGAAGCATGAGCACGAAGCCATTCTTCTGGAGCTAGGACTGGAACACAGCGGTACAGTCGAGGAGCAACGAGCTCGACTATACGCATTCGCACGACAGCCAGAGCACACTGATGCAGTACTAGCGCAACTGAGAGACCTGAAATTACGATACGGAAACACCCCTTCCGGGGACACGAAGCCACTGTCGCCACTACCACACGATGTGGCCACACACTCACAGTTCCACGCAGAGTCTCTCCTTCAACTCGGAATCAAACACTCGATTCAAAAACCTGTTCCCTCTTGATAGACTAGGTAACTAAGTGGGGACTAGCTTTTAACGGCACCTCAGATCCGCTCAGCTTCATCGAGCATCTGGAGGAACGGGCGGATACATACCGGATCGACCGGAGGCATCTGTCCCATGCCCTTTTCGTTCTGCTGACCGGAAGAGCGGAAAACTGGTTCCGAACCAGCGGTCTACAGGGAAAAACATGGACCGAGGTACAACGAGAGTTCCTTGAGTCGACCTCAAACTGCAAATGAGACGCGCAGGGATCTCAGGGGAACAAGAACTGGAGCGAATCTATAAAAATATGCTACCAGAATACCAGATGTTCACTCGGCGACAGGACTTCAATACGCTGGCAGAGTTAACGCAGCTCGCCGTTAACTTTGAAGTCGCACGCAGCCGCGGGGGCCGAGCACTCCGAGGCTATACAACCGGCCGAGCCGACGGGAAACACCCACACAACACCCCGACTCCGAGGAACCGGACGAACATAGGCCATCCTGCAGTCCATCCAACACAGCAACTACGGCCGGCAAATACTACAACCGACATCACACGTCAGCAGCCACCATTCTCGCATCTTCAGGAACCCCAGCCCCCAGGACGCATCAACCCAAGCTGGGCCTGCCGCAACTGCGGTCAGGAAGGACACAGCGGGACAGGGTGTCGAAATCCCAGAATCATGTTCTGCTGGGATTGTGGCCAACAGAGCATTCGGACCGTCGACTGCTGCAGGAACCAGTCGCCGGGAAACGGGCAAGGGCCTCGAGTATCCAGAAGCTACCCGAGGACCCCTTCGAACGCCCAGAGACACTAAAAGCCACGATTCAACAGGATCACAACCGTATCCGCGCAAGGATTACGGTCGAGGGACGATCCCTCAACGCCACCTTGGATACGGGGGCCTCACACAGCTTCATGTGTGAGCGCCTGGCCAGAAAACTCGACGATGGAAGTAACCTTCGAGCCGTACGTTCCCACGTCAAGCTAACCGATGGGACCGGCCGTGAGGTAACTCAAACCCTCAGGGTGACCATCCAACTAGGGGAAGCACGGGTCAGCATCGCCGTCCTCATTATGGCGGATGTGCTGGTCGACCTACTACTTGGGATGGATTTCCTGCGTTACGGAGCAGCCACGCTCCAGTGCGGTGGACTTGGACTCACGCTCCAACCGCCCCCTCACCTCAGGACCAGAGGAACAATGCAAAGGGAAGCAACGACAGACCCAGAAGCCGCCGTGCAGGCGCACACACAGATTAAGCAAGCCGCCGTGCAAATTAAATTTATTAGTTGATAATTTTTAAAAAAAATTAATTTTTTATTTTTATTTTGATGTTCACCTTTTATTTTATAAATTCACTTTCACAAGTCACTTAACATTTAATTAGATTTACAATTTGATTTTCGCGACCGATCGAGTCGTCTCCAAAAAAGAACTGCCCTTGGTTTGATAAAATATTAATCATGAAACCTCGGCTTAAGAGAATCTTGCTCAGAAGAGATTAAAAGAGATTAGGCAAAGTTAAGAGAGTAGGACAATTGGCTGATGAAATAATTGAGAAGTAATTGAAACTCAATAAATTGATTATTTGACAAAAATTTGGTTAGCAACTGGCTCGGACAAGATCGGACCCTAAGTGGAAAATTTGGAAGCTTTGTTTATGACTGGGGTCATTTGTTTACAGTAGGCCGGATGTGGTTCTCACAGGGCTCGGTTTGAGTGAGGGGAGATTCTGTTAACGAAGCTAGAATTTCCAGCGGTTGCTAAGATTGGAAAGGGTCATTTGTTTATAATAGCCCGAATGTGGCCGGTTTGAGTGAGGGGAGATTTTGCTAGCGAAGCTTAGATTTTTCAGCGGTTGCTACGATTGGAAATTTGTTTATGAAACTCATAAGCTATGAATATTCATGGGTTGGATAACACTCCCCCTTCTAAATTGAAGCGTCCAGATTCAAATGACGTTGGTGAGATGGCGTTTAGTTGAGCTGCTAAATCTGCTACAACATTTTCTTCTTGGGAATTATTTTGAATATTGTTATTTTTTATAATATTTTGTAGCCGTGGTTTGATGATTAACAGATATTTTTTGATTTTAAAGATTGACAATAAAATTATATATACTAAAACTATTGATATTACAATAAGTGTTAGGGGTATTTTTGTTTTTCTGATTTGAACAAATGGGTTTATAATTTTGATATTGTCAAAGGATAGTTCCGAATTATTGGATAATATATATTCGGATATTTCAAAATTAATGTAATTGTGGGCTGTAATAAATTCGAGCATCTTATTATCTATGTTTGTGTAGGATATATTGTTTATTATGGTAGTGCCATTAAATATAATTAAATATGTTCCTTTTAAATAGGTATCGTTTACAACATTATTTCCGCTTATCAGCACTGCACCGTCTTGTATAACATCTATTTGTTTATTTTTTTCTTTTATTTTAATGCAGTAGGACTTTTCTCCATTCAATAAACGAGTAAAACATGATTGGTTTTTATTTAGAGTACAATAGTTGTTGAATAATTCTTAAAATTATAAATTTCGTAAAATGTGTTGTTGCATTTTGCAACTTGGTTGCTTAAAATTAATTTGCCATCATTTTGAGAGATAGCCCTGGCGAAATATGTATCGGATCGATTTTGAATGACTGGATACCGAATATAAATTACAAATTTCTTTGTGTAGTGCAATTTTAAATTCGGAAATATCCATTAGATCTGTGATCATGACAGGTTTTTCTTCATGCTTATAAATTTCTTGAAGATCGTCATGGTTTAGTATTTTTGTGTTAAAAACATCAATTTTCGCTAAAGTAATGGTGTCAATTAAGTTTTGTAAATCAAAAGTTATTAGGCGTAAGCGGTGTTTTCTTAAAGGTATTCTTGGTGGGTGAAAACTGAATCTAATGTGGTAGATAATTTCTTAACTTCGTCAAACAATTTGGAATTTATTATCTGTTGTTTATTATTATTTTCAATTAAATCGTTAATTTTTTCTTGAATTGTTGTAAAATCATCATGATCCGGTGTTCCAGTTATCCATTTTAAAATGGTCCCTAATTCATTAATGCTTCTTTTATTTCTTGATGGAGTTAATTGTGATAAAGTTAAGTCGATGGTTTTTAGGTTGTAAGTCAACTCCCAATGGAACTGATCATTTCTGAATTTTTCTAAGCTTTCTGATTCTTCCTTAATAATTTCTTTGTAAAAGCTTATATTAGTGATATGAAAAAGTTCTGCGTATGAATCATAAGTCAGGATGTCCTTGTTGTCTTTGTAGATGAAAAAGTCGTGGTTTGAATAGTCGATTATCTCAGAATTAGTTGTTGCGAGTATCAAAACTATATATATTATGGTATTCATTATCTGTAAGTTAAAAATATTTTAATATTTAATATTATCTTTATGGATAATTCTATTTCTATTATTTATTATTACTTTATTAGCTTTGTTTTCTTTAACTACCTGTTTTTTGTATCTTGGTTTTAATTTATTTCGTTCCCCGTACTTTTTTTCATATATTACTTGCCCTACATGATATTCTTTTGCTTTTTTGTTTTGGTTATGTGATTTAAGCATTTTTGATTGCGCTACCTTAAGTATTTCAGGGACTTTTTCATGTTTTATTTTATTGTATAGAATGTCTATTGGTTTTTCATTTGTTACAGAATGAATGCTTTGGTTATACCTTTGGGCAGATCAAATAATTATTTCTGAGTGGTCAGTAAGATTAAATTCGTCTTTAATACATCTAGCAATTTCTGTCAGTGTGGAATGTGCTCTTTCGATTTGTCCGTTCGAAGAACTATGTCTAGGGTCAGCGTAATGTATTGTAAGTTCGCATCTATTTATAAATGCTCTAAATTGTGCCGAAGTGAAACTTGGCTCGTTGTCCGTCATAAGTGTTTTGGCCAGTGGGTATTGTTGTAAAATTTCTAAGACCTTGTTTTCAATATTTAATTTATTCTCAATTTCTTTTACTACTAAAAATTTGGAGTATGCGTCAATGCAAGTTAAAAATATTTTTTTATCAGCGTAAAAAATGTCTAAGTGTAGATTTTTTCCCTCCTTTGATGGTATAGGGGCTTCCCCAATCGGAATTTCTGCAGAGTGGTCTACAGTATTTATTTTCGTTGCAAATTGTACAGTTCTTAATGTATTCTTTAAGTTTTAAAAATAATTTTGGCCAGTAGTAAAGTCTCGTTATTTGTTTATAGTTTTCGTCCAGTCCTCTATGGGCACGGCAATGAATTTCCTCAATAATGATTGCTTTATCTTCATCTTTTTCTATGTCTAGAACGAATGTTCTTGTAAATAAAAACTTATTTATAAAATTTTCCCTAAGAGGTTTTTAAATTACGTAAAGGTCTTCAAGGGTACAGTGAAGTCCAACGGTTATGTTTGGTTGAATATATTCTCTAAGAATTGATACTAAATTCTCGGGTGTATCGTACTGGATTATGTGTCTGGTATTGTCGAATATTTTCAATGACTCATGAACGGTGACCCTGCCCGTTGTAATTAGTAGTTGAATTTTAAACTGATTCAAAGGTTTGTTTGTTTCCTCGATAATATTCTCGAAACTGCTTTCTGCCGAGTGGATGGTATTTTGTTCTGAATCTGTTGATTCTGAATTGTCTAAACTTGGATTTTCATCTGAGAGGTGGTTAATTTGGATTCTTGACAATGCATCAGCGACTACATTAGTAGTTCCTGGTTTGTAAATAATTTTTGGACAGTAACTTTCAATAAATGAGTACCATCGCTTCATTTCTATGTTAGGGTTTTTGTCTGAGACCGTGAAGGATAATGACTGTTGGTCAGTATGGATTTCTATTCCAACTACCCCGTAGAGATAATTTCGAAGGTTTTTTAATGCCCAGACTATGGCTAATAATTCCTTCTTGTTTGTTGCGTAAACTTGCTCCGTTTTCGATAACGTTTTTGAAATAAAAGTTATTGGTTTGCCTTCCAGTAAAAGGACTGCGCCAATAGCAAAATCTGAAGCGTCTGTAGTCAATGTGAATTTCTTGTTATAATCTGGTTGAGTTAATTCTATTTGAGCTACTAGATTTTGTTTTAGCTCGTTAAAAGCTTTTACAGCAGTTTCATCCAGCTGTATGAAAGTTTTTTTAGATATTGTTTTGGATATTTTACCATTGTCCCCTCCTAAATATTTGGTAAGAGGTTTCGCTATTAGTGCGTAGTTCTTTACAAACTTTCTATAATAACCTGTTAATCCAAGGAAGCTTCTGAGTTCTTTAATATTTTTGGGTTGCGGATATTTAAGTATTGTTGAAATTTTTTCGGGGTCTGTTTTAATGATATTGTAGGATACTATGTAGCCTAAGAAACTGGTTTCTTTCATGAAGAATTTGGATTTTTCTAGAGAAACTTTCATGTTTGCTTTGAATAAAATATTTATTATTTTCAGCAAGTCTTGGTAATGCTGTTGAATTGAGTCGGAGAATATAATTATATCGTCCATATAGACGTGACAAATTTTCCCGACTTGTTCCCTTAATATGTCGTCCATAGCTCTCTGAAAAATTCGAGGAGCGTTCGTTATACCAAATGGCATCCTTAAAAATTCGTACTTCCCATTATTTATGGAAAATTACGTTTTTTCAATGTCGGAGTCTTTCATCAAGATTTGATGAAAACCGGACTCTAAGTCGATTGTTGAAAATACTTT
Organism: Drosophila prolongata; assembly: GCA_036346975.1. Classification (NCBI taxonomy): domain Eukaryota; kingdom Metazoa; phylum Arthropoda; class Insecta; order Diptera; family Drosophilidae; genus Drosophila; species Drosophila prolongata. The sequence continues at coordinate 76,253 of JAYMZC010000312.1, forward strand.
TGCCTTCCCTAAATTTGCTAAGATCACTGATGGATCCTGCATCGGATATCTATCTGGAACGGTATTCTCGTTAAGTTTTTATAGTCAATTACTAATCTTAACTTAGGGCTTCCGTCTTCATTTTGTCCGTTTTTCGGGACCACTAAGACGGGTGAGTTGTATGGGCTTCTACTTGGCCTTATTATTTGTTCCGATAACATTCGGCTTATTTCCCTATTAACAAAATCTGAGACAGACAGAGCGTAGGGATACTGTTTGCTGTAAACTGGTCTTCATGAATTGTAGTAATTTCTCCTCTTATATCCGTTCGAAATGGAATTTGGATATTGATCGTAGAATGTTTTGTTTCGATTTGATTTATTATATTTTCTTTCATTCTTTCCACTTGGTTTGAAAATTCCAACTGGATATTATTTAATTCACTATTGACGGATAATTCAACGTCGGAACGCTCGGTTTTCGAGCTGCAATTACTTTTTTCAACGTAGAGTGAATCGGTTTTATTTATTGCTAATTCATTGAAGTATTTTTTTATAATGAATTCACTTAGGGGAAGATTAATTTTTTCCTCGGTGGGGGATGCTTTATTTCCGCTCACTTTATTATGAAAAACTAATTTTTCTTCCTTTCCGTGATATTTCATGACGCCGATATTTGTGTCAATTATGGCACCTATTTTTTTGAGTAGGTTAAATCCTACTAACAAATCGGCGTCTAACCCTTCAATTTCGTAAAATATTTGTTTTGTATTAAAAATAGTTATTACGTGGTAATGTTTTATTATTGAGTATCCATTTACAGTGGAGACTCTTTTGTATATGGGGAGTTCACTTTTGTTTGAATAGATTCCCTTTTTTATATAGCAGGATGTTGCTCCTGTGTCAATCAATATTTTTAATTTTTGCTTTGATTGCCTATCTATCCTCGTCAAGTAGGGTAACCCTACTTTTGTTCCTGGTCTAAAAAATGATTCTCTTCGATGTTGTTAATTCGCATGGTTTTATTTTGGGGCTGATTTATAGTGTTAGTTGGTTCGCGTTTTAGTGGTGGATGTGTTTGTTTTGGCTCGTTACTATTTTGTTGGTAATAGTTCGGACGGCTTGAATACGGTCGGTTCTAGTTTTTGTTGGAATTATAATAATTGTAATTCCCCTGTCTTTCATTATGACCCTGCCAATTTTTAAAGGGTTTAATTTGATTTGATGGATCAACTTCCATTGGTTCTATGTTACGTTATACTGCTTGTTTTTGGTGAAAATTGTTTTGATCATAATTTCTATTTTGATACCAATTATTTCCCGTTTTAGGGTTGAAATTTTGCTTGGGCTGCACCTGGTTGAATCTTAGATAATTGTTTCCCTGTTTCTTGGTCTCATGCTGAAATCCATAGTATTTATTTGCGAACTGAGCTCGGAAGTTGTTCGACTCTAGTTCTTGTACCTTCGCTAAAGCGTTCGGTAAGTCTGGTGGGCTTAGAGAGAATAGAGTTTCGGAGATTGAACCATTCAGTCCAGAAATGAAAACTCTTAAGAGGCGATGCCTCTTATTGTTCTTGTAGTCTCCCTGGTAATTTCGCTTTCTTTTCCATAGGTCATTATGGTTTTGTTGATAAGCATTGTCATTTTCTTGTTTACCTCGTTATAAAAGTCCGTAATTGTCATTTTACCCTGTCTCAAAATACTTAATTCTGACTCGAGGACGTGGATTGGTCTTCTATCATTGTAGATAAAATCCGATACTGCCCTTAGTTTTGTTTTGGCAGCTGATTGTTGTTGACGTGTTTTGCTTCATTTTGCGGCCGACGTCGACCGAAGTAGGAAGCAAAGGGCCCGATCTCGCTCGTACGCCCGAAGTTCTCTCCGAGGAGGACACCCGTGCCAGTATATAAGGCCGATGGATCAGTCAAACGAAAATCAGTCTACCTGAAGCAGTCAACGTAAAACAGTCTACCTGAGGCAGTCTACCTGAAGAAGTCTACTTGTAGCAGTCTACCTCTATCTGTCAACTAGAACCAGTGAACTAGAGTCAGTGAATCCCTCCGCGATCTAACCAACCATCTCCAACAATCCTCGAAGGATCACGAAGGACTACACACAGTCAACCACCACCACCCAGCTTGGATATAAAATTCTACCCTGCTCTTTTGACCATGGCAGTCACATGGATCTCGTACCGAAGGAAGCATGAGCACGAAGCCATTCTTCTGGAGCTAGGACTGGAACACAGCGGTACAGTCGAGGAGCAATGAGCTCGACTATACGCATTCGCACGACAGCCAGAGCACACTGATGCAGTACTAGCGCAACTGAGAGACCTGAAATTACGATACGGAAACACCCCTTCCGGGGACTCGAAGCCACTATCGCCACTACCACACGATGTGGCCACACACTCACAGTTCCACGCAGAGTCTCTCCTTCAACTCGGAAGCCGGAAAATACGACACGTACAGCCACCGCACCACTCGATTCAAACACCTGTTCCCTCTTGATAGACTAGGTAACTAAGTGGGGACTAGCTTTTAACGGCACCTCAGATCCGCTCAGCTTCATCGAGCATCTGGAGGAACGGGCGGATACATACCGGATCGACCGGAGGCATCTGTCCCATGCCCTTTTCGTTCTGCTGACCGGAAGAGCGGAAAACTGGTTCCGAACCAGCGGTCTACAGGGAAAAACATGGACCGAGGTACAACGAGAGTTCCTTGAGTTCTTTTTGCTGCCACGCTACTACCAACGTCTGGAAGACGAGATACCAGAGGGCAAACGAGCCTTTCAAGGAATACTTCGTCGACCTCAAACTGCAAATGAGACGCGCAGGGATCTCAGGGGAACAAGAACTGGAGCGAATCTATAAAAATATGCTACCAGAATACCAGATGTTCACTCGGCGACAGGACTTCAATACGCTGGCAGAGTTAACGCAGCTCGCCGTTAACTTTGAAGTCGCACGCAGCCGCGGGGGCCGAGCACTCCGAGGCTAAACAACCGGCCGAGCCGACGGGAAACACCCACACAACACCCCGACTCCGAGGAACCGGACGAACATAGGCTATCCGGCAGTCCATCCAACACAGCAACTACGGCCGGCAAATACTACAACCGACATCACACGTCAGCAGCCACCATCCACGCATCTTCAGGAACCCCAGCCCCCAGGACGCATCAACCCAAGCTGGGCCTGCTGCAACTGCGGTCAGGAAGGACACAGCGGGACAGGGTGTCGAAATCCCAGAATCATGTTCTGCTGGGATTGTGGCCAACAGGGCATTCGGACCGTCGACTGCTGCAGGAACCAGTCGCCGGGAAACGGGCAAGGGCCTCGAGTATCCAGAAGCTACCCGAGGACCCCTTCGAACGCCCAGAGACACTAAAAGCCACGATTCAACAGGATCACAACCGTATCCGCGCAAGGATTACGGTCGAGGGACGATCCCTCAACGCCATCTTGGATACGGGGGCCTCACACAGCTTCATGTGTGAGCGCCTGGCCAGAAAACTCGACGATGGAAGTAACCTTCGAGCCGTACGTTCCCACGTCAAGCTAACCGATGGGACCGGCCGTGAGGTAACTCAAACCCTCAGGGTGACCCTCCAACTAGGGGAAGCACGGGTCAGCATCGCCGTCCTCATTATGGCGGATGTGCTGGACGACCTACTACTTGGGATGGATTTCCTGCGTTACGGAGCAGCCACGCTCCAGTGCGTTGGACTTGGACTCACGCTCCAACCGCCCCCTCACCACAGGACCCAGAAGCCGCCGTGCAGGTGCACACACAGATTAAGCAAGCCGCCGTGCAAATTAAATTTATTAGTTGATAATTTTTAAAAAAAATTAATTTTTTATTTCTATTTTGATGTTCACCTTTTATTTTATAAATTCACTTTGACAAGTCACTTAACATTTAATTAGATTTACAATTTGATTTTCGCGACCGATCGAGTCGTCTCCAAAAAAGAACTGCCCTTGGTTTGATAAAATATTAATCATGAAACCTCGGCTTAAGAGAATCTTGCTCAGAAGAGATTAAAAGAGATTAGGCAAAGTTAAGAGAGTAGGACAATTGGCTGATGAAATAATTGAGAAGTAATAGAAACTCAATAAATTGATTATTTGACAAAAATTTGGTTAGCAACTGGCTCGGACAAGATCGGACCCTAAGTGGAAAATTTGGAAGCTTTGTTTATGACTGGGGTCATTTGTTTACAGTAGGCCGGATGTGGTTCTCACAGGGCTCGGTTTGAGTGAGGGGAGATTCTGTTAACGAAGCTAGAATTTCCAGCGGTTGCTAAGATGGGAAAGGGTCATTTGTTTATAATAGCCCGAATGTGGCCGGTTTGAGTGAGGGGAGATTTTGCTAGCGAAGCTTAGATTTTTCAGCGGTTGCTACGATTGGAAATTTGTTTATGAAACTCATAATTGAAGCGTCCCGATTCAAATGACGTTGGTGAGATGGCGTTTAGTTGAGCTGCTAAATCTGCTACAACATTTTCTTCTTGGGAATTATTTTGAATATTGTTATTTTTTATAATATTTTTTAGCCGTGGTTTGATGATTAACAGATATTTTTTGATTTTAAAGATTGACAATAAAATTATATATACTAAAACTATTGATATTACAATAAGTGTTAGGGGTATTTTTGTTTTTCTGATTTGAACAAATGGGTTTAGAATTTTGATATTGTCAAAGGATAGTTTCGAATTATTGGATAATATATATTCGGATATTTCAAAATTAATGTAATTGTGGGCTGTAATAAATTCGAGCATCTTATTATCTATGTTTGTGTAGGATATATTGTTTATTACGGTAGTGCCATTAAATATAATTAAATATGTTCCTTTTAAATAGGTATCGTTTACAACATTATTTCCGCTTATCAGCACTGCACCGTCTTGTATAACATCTATTTGTTTATTTTTTTCTTTTATTTTAATGCAGTAGGATTTTTCTACATTCAATAAACGAGTAAAACATGATTGCTTTTTATTTAGAGTACAATAGTTGTTGAATAATTCCTTCTTAAAATTATAAATTTCGTAAAATGTGTTGTTGCATTTTGCAACTTGGTTGCTTAAAATTAATTTGCCATCATTTTGAGAGATAGCCCTGGCGAAATATGTATCGCATCGATTTTGAATGACTGGATACCGAATATAAATTACAAATATTTCTTTGTGTAGTCAATTTTAAATTCGGAAATATCCATTAGATCTGTGATCATGACAGTGTAGTATGCGCATATATTGAATATCTACTGTAAACACACTGTAACACTTTGTTGCAGTGCATTCATAAAGGCCCGGTCAAAAAAACCCAAGTGGCCGAACACGAGTCGATCGGCGCGCTCACAGAAAGTGCAAGTGTCAGCATTCTGTTACACGCGCCGGCCGAACTCAAGTGCATGTATATACCCTCGCGCTCCAGCTTAAGAGAGCATAATTTAATACATATAATATATAGGTACATAGCCGTCTCTCAGTCGCCGCCTGCGAGCAGCGCAGCTACGGGACTTAGCCTTAATTAGACTTAAAGAATACTGTAAAAGAACAGAGACATTTTGATCGTTGGAGCGGCACCTTTGCTGCTCCTACTAAATAAAAAACACAAAATGGAACCAAATAGAATAAACTTATTTCATGGCGACCGTGACTAGAGTCACAAGGAGCAGCGAATCGGGAAGATTAATAATACAATGAGGATACAAGGAGGATATACACAAAAAAAAACACGTCTGAGTGAGTAGAGTGTGCGTGATGGTACGTGGAGGTCAGAAGAATAAAATTAATAAAAGAATAGCCCGCATAAAGTGGCTGCTATTTGCTCAATCAACACCGCCCGCGTGGACGACGGCGCAAAAACTTTATAATGAGCTTGAATTTTTAAAGGAAACCCTCCAAAATAGAGTACCACAAGGCACAACTCACTCAGCAACCCAATTACAAATAATAAATAAAAAACTAATAACGAAACCAAATATTCCCAAGCCACTGCCGAAACGACCACAAGTCTGCCCGACCGACTGCCCCGGACCTCTCAACTCTGCGGCATGCAATTCCGCATGCATGAAGCCGAAGACCAGTGCGAAGACCAGCACCGGTACCGCCTGAGCCCATAGGCCCAGGACAGCAGCAGCAGATATCAAGCGTGGGAGGCACGACCGCCACCTGCGCCTTCGAAGGAGCGTCAGCGTAGCCAAACCGGCGACGACCAGTTGACGTAGAAGGAAGAAAAGAGAAACCAACCAAGCTGGAAGCAAAAATTTTTGTTTACCAATGCACTGCGTTGCATAATTTTTTTGATTGCACTACGATGCATATTTTTTTTATATAATATAATATTTTGTAAAATTGAGCGGAACCTTTTCTGCCCGATTAGATGTGTAGCCCGTAAAGCTATGCAAAAAACAAGGTAGGAAGTTTGTTAATTTAAATGCGCAGTAATGCGATAAGTAAATTTTCAATAGAAGATCATAATAATTTTAATAAAACACTTTATACACATAAAATAAAAGTATATGCAAAACCCACCAAAATGACTTTGGACATAAAAACAGTGGATTCCACTGCCAATGTCATCAACAAGGTAGAATCTAGCAACATCAATCTATATTGGGTACATATACTCTTGATAATCATTGTTGTTATCATGTGCGTCACTTTCTTTACAAAATTTACAAGCTGCTTAATAATTGTCTGAAAAAAAGGTATATGAGCCGGGGAAATGACCTGGATAAAATATAAGCAGCAAAATAAATAAATAAAAAAATAAAATAAAAAAAAAACAGCACAAACAACAGTGATTACACATAAATATATTTCATAAATGTTAACACCTAAAATATAAGAAAATGGAATACAATAAAAATGAATAAATAAAAATAAAAAATATATATTAAATAAAAATGGCTACACTAAAAGCAATTAGAGACACGTATGATAGGGAAATTCTCTTTAAAGAGAATTCTCTTTAAAGAATGCTCAGCAACTTCAGTGAGCATTTATGGTTTAGAAAATTTATATATTGAAACATTTAATTTAGATACTTCTTCTTACAAAGTATGGCTAAACTAAAGGCATGGAATGGAACAAATTGTAAGGGGAATTATCAAACATTAAAACTAATTTTGACAGATCAAACAAGTCACTAACCCAGAATAGACCTATCCAAAAGAACACGGTTAAGAAGCATGTTTAATTATTAGTAGAGTGCTTTAATGAAGCGCGAATGCTAATACATGATCACAGGGAAAGATTAAATCAAGATCATTGGTCACAGGTATCGAAACTTTTGATACGACTACGATCTAATTTAATATTTGTTAAACAAAAGTTCAGTTTAGAAATATCGGTACCAACCGTTTTAAACACTCCAATAGCAGTTGACACTGCACCTGACCCGGAATCAACAGAAACGAACGAATCGGAGTCAGAAGAGCTCCCCGAAGTAAACCTCAAAATAGAAGATGACGATTTGAATAATCTTACTATTCCGGCTATATACACTGATTTGGACAATTCAACAGATTCAGATACTTCGAGTGTAATAGAAATCAAAATAAGTAACTCTATCACAATGGCACAATCAAATATTGATTTTATTAATACAGCATCCAAGCTTATACCAGTTTTTAATGGTAAGGCTGAAAATTTAACAAGCTTCATTGATGCTTTACAAATAATAGAATCAATAAAAGGCGAGCACGAAGAATTAGCTGTTTCCATAATTAAAACAAAGCTAAAAGGTGTCGCCAGAAATCTAATCGGTAATGAAACAACAATTACTGAAGTGATTTTCAGACTAAGAGGCAACGTCAAAGGCGAAACTGTAGAAGTATTATCAGCGAAGCTGATGAACCTACAGCAGCGCAATAAAACTGCTAACCAATACACACAAGAAATTGAGCAGATGACGAAAGCCTTAGAAGGTGCATATATAACAGATGGTTTACCTTTAGAGCTAGCCAGAAGTTATTCCACGCAACATGCAGTCAAGGCAATGACTAAAAATTGCTCAATTGATAAGGTAAAACTTATCATGCAAGCTGGCACCTTTAGTACTATGAACGATGCCGTTTACAAATTTGTCAATAGTTGCACTGAAGCAACTGGACAGTCAAACACCGTCCTATATTTCAAGAACTATCCACTGCGCGGCTCAAATCGCGGACGTGGAAATTATAGAGGTAATTTTCGTGGTAATCACAATAACTACAACAACAATAACTACAACAACAATAACTATAACAACAATTACCAAAATAACAATGGAGGACGAGGCCATTATAGTGGAAACTATAGAGGTGGTGGTAACTCGAACCGAGGCCACAATGGCAATAACCAAAGCAATGTCAGAATAACCCAAAATACTCAACAAAACACATCGGAAAACTCCCAATGCCCTTTAAATACTCAACAATAAAAGAAGTCAGAGTTCACACCATTAATCTCAGCCAAAATATATTCGTTTCATTTTTCAATGTAGCTACTGGAAAAGAACTTATCTTTTTAATAGACACAGGTGCAGACATTTCCATTTTAAAAGAAACTTCGGATAACTTCCAAAACATCCAATATGATTACATCATAGACATAAAAGGCATAAGTAAAGAAATAACCAAATCCCAAGGTTTAGTTTCTATGGAGATACAGACAACTAAATAATATTAGGCATCGACTTTATTAAAAAATACAACTGTCAATTAGACTTCAAGCCATCTGAAGATTGGCTCATAATTAGACCCAATAATTTAAAATTTCCAATTAATGTACCAATAGCTCATAGTTCTGGCAATAATTCAATACTTCTGCCTGCAAGATCCCAAGTTATTCGGAAAATTGAACTTAATTCAAAAGAAGACAGTGTATTAATTCCAAATCAGGAAATTCAGCATGGTATTTACGTTGCAAATACCATAGCAACATCGAATAATGCCTTCATAAGATTAATAAACACAACAAATACCGACCAAGTAGTCAGTACAGATAACCTAACATATGAATCACTTTCGAACTACGATGTAGTCAACACAAATCCAGACAATAGAAAAAAATCCGTACTATCACAACTTTCAAAAAACTTCCCTCCACAGTTCAAGTCACAGCTTTCTAGCTTATGCACCCAGTAAACCGAATCAGTAACCACAAATAATTTTTATAAACAGAAACTGAGATTAAAAGATGATGAACCAGTCTATATAAAGAACTATCGAAGCCCACATAGTCAGGTGAACGAAATACAAAAGCATGTAGGAAAATTAATCTCTGACGGGATTGTCGAACCGTCAGTATCCGAATATAATAGCCCATTGTTACTTGTTCCTAAGAAATCATCCCCCGGGTCAAATGTAAAGAAATGGCGATTAGTAATTGACTACCGCCAAATTAATAAAAAATTACTATCTGATAAATTCCCATTACCTAGAATTGATGATATTTTAGATCAACTAGGTCGAGCAAAATACTTTTCATGTCTTGACTTAATGTCAGGATTCCATCAAATTGAACTAGAAAAAGGTTCAAGAGATATAACGTCTTTTTCAACGAGCAGCGGCTCATATCGCTTCACGCGATTACCCTTCGGATTAAAAATAGCTCCTAATTCGTTTCAGAGGATGATGACTATTGCGTTCTCTGGTCTAGAACCTTCTCAAGCATTCCTTTATATGGATGACTTAATAGTAATTGGTTGTTCCGAAAAACATATGCTTAAGAACTTAACAGATGTTTTTGAGAAATGTAGGAAATACAACCTAAAGTTACATCCAGAAAAATGTTCATTTTTTATGCATGAAGTGACTTTTTTAGGTCATAAATGCACTGATAAAGGAATACTTCCAGATGACAAGAAATACGATGTCATTATGAACTACCCAGTTCCGCACGACGCGGACAGTGCTAGACGTTTCATAGCATTCTGTAACTATTATAGACGTTTTATAAAAAATTTCGCCGACTATTCACGGCACATAACAAGATTATGTAAAAAGAATGTTCCTTTTAAATGGACGGATGAGTGTGAATATGCATTTCAATACAAAACTTATGGAACCTACCTTGCTACAATATCCAGATTTCACTAAAGAATTCTGTATAATAACAGATGCAAGTAAGCAAGCATGTGGAGCGGTTTTAACTCAAAACCATAATGGTCTCCAACTTCCCATTGCATACGCATCAAGAGCATTTACAACAGGTGAAAGTAACAAATGTACTACTGAGCAGGAATTAGCTCCAATCTCTGTGGGAAATTACATTTCAGACCATATATATATGGAAAACATTTCTTAATAAAAACAGACCATAGACCTTTAACATACCTTTTCTCAATGATCAACCCCAGTTCTAAACTGACACGTATGAGGCTCGAACTAGAAGAATACGACTTTACAGTCGAATATTTAAAGGGATAGATAGGGAAGATAGTTATGTAGCTGATGCGTTATCAAGGATAACCATCAAAGATCTACAAAATAAAACTGGAAATATATTGAAAGTCACTACTAGATATCAAAGTAGACAAAAATTCCGCGCGGAAAATCAAGAACAAGAATTGCCTATGCAATCTCTAAATAAAGCTGATGAAGTACGTAAAGTAGTGACCTTGCAGATAAAAAATACTTTATGTTTATTTAAACAAGGCAGAAAAATTACTGCAAGATATGATGTTAGCGATTTATATACTAATGGAGTTATTGACTTAGATCAATTTTTCCAAAGGCTTGAAATGCAAGCCGGTATACATAAAATCAGCCAACTCAAAGTGGCACCGTGGGAAAATATCTTTGAACATACTTCAATAGATAATTTCAAATTAATGGGCAATAAAATCTTGAAAACATTAAGAGTAGCGCTACTCAACCCGGTGACCCAAATAACAAATTTAAAAGAAAAAGAAGCAATTTTGTCTACATTTCATGATGATCCAATTCAAGGAGGTCATACTGGCATATCAAAAACTTTGGCCAAAGTAAAAAGACACTATTACTGGAAAAGTATGTCTAAAGATATAACTGAGTACGTAAGAAAATGTAAAAAAAGCCAGAAAGCCAAAATAACTAAACACACAAAGACCCCTTTAACAATTACAGACACACCAATAAATGCTTTCGACAGAGTGATAGTGGACACAATTGGTCCACTACCAAAATCAGAAAATGGCAATGAGTATGCAGTCACTTTAATATGTGATTTAACTAAGTATTTAGTTGCCATACCTGTTCCGAATAAAAATGCTAATACTGTCGCTAAAGCAATATTTGAATCTTTTATCCTGAAGTACGGTCCAATGAAGACGTTCATTACGGACATGGGAACAGAATATAAGAATTCAATTATAGACGATTTGTGCAAATATTTAAATATTGAAAATATTACATCCACAGCACACCACCACCAGACAGTTGGAACAAAAGAAAGATGTCATAGAACTTTCAATGAGTACATAAGATCTTACATATCGGTTGATAAAACTGATTGGGTCGTATGGCTTCAATATTTTGTCTTTTGTTTCAACACGACCCCCTCTATGGCACATACTTATTGTCCATATGAGCTAGTATTCGGTAAAACAAGTAATTTACCGAAACATTTTAATAGCATTGATAGTGTAGAAGCACTATATAATATAGATGACTATGCTAAGGAAAGTAAGTATAGATTAGAAGTAGCCTATAAAAGAGCTAGAGTTATATTGGAAGCAAATAAGAATAGAAATAAACTAATATACAATCATAAAGTAAGGGATATAGATATATCAGTAGGTGACCAAGTTTTATTAAAAAACGAGACAGGTCATAAGTTAGATCCTAAATATACAGGTCCGTATAAAGTAACGGAAATAGGAGAAAGAAATAACATTATAATAATGAATAACAAAAACAAAAACAAAAAGTTCATAAGGATAGATTAAAAACGTTTATTTCATAATTGCATTTAGCATGGCCATGCTTAGAAATACTTCTTTCTTAAATAAGAATACTATTATAAATTCCATTCTCTTTATATCAAAAAAAAAAAAATTAAAAAAAAAAATTTTAATAAAAAAAATTATTATTATTCCTTTAAGTAAAATATACCAATAAAATAACGTCATAATATATAACGTTATTTTTCAAAAGGAGGGAGATGTAGTATGCGCATATATTGAATATCTACTGTAAACACACTGTAACACTTTGTTGCAGTGCATTCATAAAGGCCCGGTCAAAAAACCCAAGTGACCGAACACGAGTCGATCGGCGCGCTCACAGAAAGTGCAAGTGTCAGCATTCTGTTACACGCGCCGGCCGAACTCAAGTGCATGCATATACCCTCGCGCTCCAGCTTAAGAGAGCATAATTTAATACATATAATATATAGGTACATAGCCGTCTCTCTGTCGCCGCCTGCGAGCAGCGCAGCTACGGGACTTAGCCTTAATTAGACTTAAAGAATACTGTAAAAGAACAGAGACATTTTGATCGTTGGAGCGGCACCTTTGCTGCTCCTACTAAATAAAAAACACAAAATGGAACCAAATAGAATAAACTTATTTCAACAGGTTTTTCTTCATGCTTATAAATTTCTTGAAGATCGTCATGGTTTAGTATTTTTGTGTTAAAAACATCAATTTTCGCTAAAGTAATGGTGTCAATTAAGTTTTGTAAATCAAAAGTTATTGGGCGTAAGCGGTGTTTTCTTAAAGGTATTTCTTGGTGGGTGAAAACTGAATCTAATGTGGTAGATAATTTCTTAACTTCGTCAAACAATTTGGAATTTATTATCTGTTGTTTATTATTATTTTCAATTAAATCGTTAATTTTTAGAATGTCTATTGGTTTTTCATTTGTTACAGAATGAATGCTTTGGTAATACCTTTGGGCAGATCTAATAATTATTTCTGAGTGATCAGTAAGATTAAATTCGTCTTTAATACATCTAGCAATTTCTGTCAGTGTGGAATGTGCTCTTTCGATTTGTCCGTTCGAAGAACTATGTCTAGGGTCAGCGTAATGTATTGTAAGTTCGCATCTATTTATAAATGCTTTAAATTGTGCCGAAGTGAAACTTGGCTCGTTGTCCGTCATAAGTGTTTTGGCCAGTGGGTATTGTTGTAAAATTTCTAGGACCTTGTTTTCAATATTTAATTTATTCTCAATTTCTTTTACTACTAAAAATTTGGAGTATGCGTCAATGCAAGTTTTTTTTTTTTTTTATTTAACTTTGCTTTTATTTATTGAATCTTCTCTTAATTTTGAGACTAACAATAAGTTTACGAATCTTAACATTAAAATTTAACTAACAGTATAATAAGACTGCATTCTGGTTGCGCGTGCCTCAAGTCGGTCGCTGGGTGGGTAAGTCATTGCGACGAAGGCGTGATTGGTTGATCAACCTTGTAAGACCTCTCGCCAGGTGGTTAGGGTGCAACGATAGCTTGGTAAAGTACTTTTCCTTCTGTTCTGCGATCACTTCTTTGACTGGTAGAATGTTTAAGTCTCGAACGTACCACGGTGCCCCGGTGATTGTTCTCAAGATCTTCGACTGAGCTCGCTGGACTATGTCAATATTGCTATTGCTGGCATTCCCCCATAACTGAGAGCCGTACATCCATATAGGTTTTAGTACCGAGTTACACAGCAGGACTTTATATTCAAGACTAAGGGGAGACCGAGCGTTGATAAGCCAATGAAGGCTACTGGCTTTTAGCTTTAGGTGTGTTCTTTTGGCTTCAATGTGCCGGCGCCATGTGAGTCTTCTGTCGAGGTTTACTCCTAGATATGTCACTTCGTTTGCTTGCGGGAGTAGAGTATGGTTTAACATGAGCGGCGGGCAGTTTTGCCTGTTCAGGGTGAACGTAACGTGCTTGCATTTTTGTTCGTTCACTTTAATTCGCCAATCTGAAAGCCACTTTTCTACATCGACCAGATGAAGAGCGAGCTGCGCAGTTGCTTGCATCGGGCATTTTGAGCGGCTGAGAATGGCTGTATCATCAGCAAACGTAGATGTTGTTAGTCGTGTGCTTGTTGGAATGTCTGCTGTGTAGAGACATATAATGTTGGCCCGAGCACGCTTCCTTGAGGAACTCCAGCTCCAATAGTGAAATCGTCAGTTATAGCAGTGTTGCATCGAACAGCAAATTTTCTGTCGTAGAGGTAAGACTCTAAAAGCTTATGGGTGTTGTAGGGGAGCATTGTCTTGATCTTGTACATTAGACCTTCTAGCCAAACTCTATCAAATGCTTGAGAGACGTCTAAAAATATGGCAGTACAGTACTCTCGTTTTTCGAACGCGTTCCGAATTTCTGATGTTATCCGGTTTACCTGCTCAATTGTTCCGTGCTTTTCTCGAAACCCAAATTGATGTGACGGAATTCCTTCCTGGATTCTTAGGTATGTGTTTATCCGAGTCAATACGCATTTTTCAAAGAGTTTAGATAAGCATGGGAGTAGGCTTATAGGTCTATACGACGTTGGAATTGTGTGGTCTTTTCCTGGCTTTGCTATAATTATTATAATCGACTTTTTCCATCTCACTGGAAAGTGGCCAAGTTTTGCGATGGCATTAAAAAGCTGGGTGATAGTGCAAACGGCGCAATATGGGAGCTCAATAATCATTTTGGGAGTTATGAGGTCGCAGCCCGGGGATTTTTTCGGATTCAGCTGATTTTTGATGATGTTAACGATTTCGTTTGGGCGAAACTCAATTGGTTCATGTTGAAGCTGAGGCTCATGTGGTAAAGTCGGCAAGGTGAACGCACTAGTGGCAGGATTTGGTTGGAAGACATTTTTAAGGTGGTTGGCAAACGTGCTGGCTCTGTCTGCATCGCTGCGCGCCCAGCCGCCTGTGGGATTTCTAATAGGCATCACGGTTACTTTCGGTGAGCTTAGAGTAGGGTGAGCTCTCCATAGTGAGTGTTTTGTACTAGATGTTGACAATTGCTCTATGTAGCGTCGGTGGACCTGTGCTTCTTTTTGCTGTAAAGCTTTTGTGAGTTGACGTGAGGCATATTTTAAGCTTTGCCTAGCAGATGGTGATCTGTGGAGTTGCCACTCTCGACCTAAGCGTCGCCTTTCGAGGACGAGCTGTTCTATTTGTAGATTTGTCTTCTTTTGGTTGCTTTGTGTACTTGTAGTTTGGGGTGTTGAAACTCGAGCTGCAGAGACGAGTACAGACTCCAGTGTATTAACAAATCTGTCTACGTTGGCTTCATCGTTGAGATGAGGACTTAGCTCAATGTGTGAGCTAATGTATTTCTTGTACTTAACCCAATTGGTTTTCTGAGATGTCAATTTAAACGATTGCTCCAATGCTCCTGGATGTCGGAGTAGAATAAACAGGACAGGCGAGTGATCCGATGAAAGATCCGAGAGGCATTCGGCGCTTATCAGATTTTTAGGAATGTTTTTGGTAATTGCAAAGTCTATTAAATCGGGTAGTTTCCTTGGGTCTGCCGGCCAGTATGTTGGTCTGCCAGGAGAAACATGGTTCAGCTTGTTCTTGGCTTTTATAACAGCATTATAGAGCTGTTTTCCTTTTGGAGTCACGAGACGTGATCCCCAGTGTGTGTGCTTGGCGTTGTAGTCCCCTGCTGCTATGAAGTGGTGGAAAAACTGCATAAACTCATCTTCAGCTATGGTGAAGCGAGGGGGGCAGTATACAGCGGCTAGTGTAAGTTGGTTGCCAGTATTTGTTTGTATATTTATAGATGTGGCCTGTAGGTAATTTTAGCAAATTTGTTATGATAGTGGTGCTTAATACGGCTTCTGATTAAAATTCCAGTCCCACCATGTGCTTTACCATCTGGATGATTTGTTCCGTAGAATGAATAACCTCGTAGTTGAAAATTGTATTTGTTTGTAAGGTGTGTTTCTGAAAGCAGCATTACGTCGATATGGTTGTCGAGTAAGAATTGAGCTAACTCTAGTTTATGCTGTGAGACGCCGTTAGCGTTCCACGAAGATATCCTTAGGGAAGTCATTATTTGGATTGTTGTGAAACCAGCATTTGAATCAATAGATTTTGGTTTCGCATTAAATCTTGCATAGTTGTGCGCATAAACGACATAAACTCCGTAAGGCTTTGCTGCAGGCTGTATATCATATCTTCAAAGTTGCTTTTTGACTGCTCCGGGAATTGTTGCTGCTGAGCCGTGTTCGGTTCTTGGTATGCTGACTGCAGAAATGGACTTTTTGAGACAGGGTTAGCCAGTCCTGATTTTAAAGCGCTTGCGTAAGTCACATTTTTATCAGAGTTTAAGGGTCCTAGTGAGGATCTGGCTGCAGTCGAGAAGAAGACTTCAGGGTTTGATCTGGAAGCTGTCATCTGTTTAATTTGGGTGCGGGCGGGAGTTCCTCTCTGGTGGATGCGACTTTTCAGCTCCTTATAAACAGGGCAGCCTCTGTAGTTAGCAGTCTGATTGCCACCGCAGTTGCCGCACTTTTTCGAGTTGCAGTCATCTTTGCTCGCTGGGCAGTGTGCGGAGTCATGAAGATCTCCACAAACTACACACACCGGGCGCAGTTTACAGTATGACCTTGTATGGCCATATTCTTGGCAGTTCGCACATTGTACCGGTCCATTGCGTTTGTGCGGTTCCTCAACTGTAATTCTGCGGTGCAGCAGGAACTGAAGATTGTAAATGGGGTGCACTTCGTATTTCTTTAGGGGCTTACTTTCTGGTTCGAGCTCAACCTTAAAGAGTGGCTGCGGCTTTCTATCCCTGTTAAGGATGTTGAAGACTGTCTTAGCGTTAAATCCCTTCTCTTGAAGCGCCTTTGTTATCTCTGCAGGCGTTAGGTCGGACTCTATGCCCTTAAGTACGACTTGCAGGCCCTTGCTACTTTTTAGCTGATACGTGTAAAAGTTCTTTTTATTTTCGGAAAGATATTTCGATAATACTCTGTAATTATCTTCAGACTTCATTTGAACCTTTGTTTCCTGGATGTTGCCCTTTACTAGAGGTATTATGTGGAAGTTATCCTTTCCAATAAGCTCGATAATTTTGTTGACAAGAACATTGGAACTTTTTTCTCGAATATAAATAGGCGGAGGTTTTGGCTTCCTTTTCTCGACTTCAGTGGATTCGGCCGCCTCAACGTCATAGGCGTCTTCCAAGATTTTAAATCGGTTTGAGTTCGTGGGCGTTTCTATTCCAGCTAGGCTAGCATTGTTACGGGTTATTTTGCGTTGAGAATTTAGAGGGCTCAGCTTCCTTTTGATTTGGATGTAGCGATCCATGCCAGTCTGCACAGCCGGCTTAGCACATTCATTGGTTTTGTTCTGTTTTTCGGGCAGCGCAGCGGCAGACGTATTAATATTTGCGCTGCTAGCTAATGATGTCATTAAACGCGCAGTCGATACGGTTGCAGTTGTAGTTACAGTTGACGTTGTTAAAGAAATTGCGGTGCTAGTTACTGCTGATGAGCTTAGGTTATTGCATACCTGCATTGGAGCACTTTCAGCGCTCTTTGGCCGCAGAGACGTCGATGGTAGCGAGGGGGAGCAAGAACGCGCTCTCTCGCTCGCTACGTTTAAGAACTCGGTCAAGTTGGGGGTAATTGCCCGCGCTTGATCAGAGCTTGCATTATTTTCGGTTGCTTTAAAAGAGAATTTATTTCTTTATTTCTTTGCACTGAGAGCCGTCTCTCGTCTTGCTCACGTTGACGTTGTGTGCGAACGTCGTTCAGACTCATTGTATTCGTGGTAAAGTTAATTAGAGTTTTAAGTGTTAAGTTTTATATTAATTAAATGACAAATCAATATAACCATTCGCGATTTCATCGCAGAAAGCGTCTTTTCGCGTTATAGTAGATTTATTAAATCGGTCACTGCACCTTTGTGATTTTATTGAATACTTTTTTTTCCGGAGCACAATAAATACACGTCTGCATGCGACGACGGTTTAATCGTCAATGCAAGTTAAAAATATTTTTTTATCAGCTTCCCTCCACAGTTCAAGTCACAGCTTTCTAGCTTATGCACCCAGTATAGCGATATATTCGGATTGGAAACCGAATCAGTAACCACAAATTATTTTTATAAACAGAAACTGAGATTAAAAGATGATGAACCAGTCTATATAAAGAACTATCGAAGCCCACATAGTCAGGTGAACGAAATACAAAAGCATGTAGGAAAATTAATCTCTGACGGGATTGTCGAACCGTCAGTATCCGAATATAATAGCCCTTTGTTACTTGTTCCTAAGAAATCATCCCCCGGGTCAAATGTAAAGAAATGGCGATTAGTTATTGACTACCGCCAAATTAATAAAAAATTACTATCTGATAAATTCCCATTACCTAGAATTGATGATATTTTAGATCAACTAGGTCGAGCAAAATACTTTTCATGTCTTGACTTAATGTCAGGATTCCATCAAATTGAACTAGAAAAAGGTTCAAGAGATATAACGTCTTTTTCAACGAGCAACGGCTCATATCGCTTCACGCGATTACCCTTCGGATTAAAAATAGCTCCTAATTCGTTTCAGAGGATGATGACTATTGCGTTCTCTGGTCTAGAACCTTCTCAAGCATTCATTTATATGGATGACTTAATAGTAATTGGTTGTTCCGAAAAACATATGCTTAAGAACTTAACAGATGTTTTTGAGAAATGTAGGAAATACAACCTAAAGTTACATCCAGAAAAATGTTCATTTTTTATGCATGAAGTGACTTTTCTAGGTCATAAATGCACTGATAAAGGAATACTTCCAGATGACAAGAAATACGATGTCATTATGAACTACCCAGTTCCGCACGACGCGGACAGTGCTAGACGTTTCATAGCATTCTGTAACTATTATAGACGTTTTATAAAAAATTTCGCCGACTATTCACGGCACATAACAAGATTATGTAAAAAGAATGTTCCTTTTAAATGGACGGATGAGTGTGAATATGCATTTCAATACAAAACTTATGGAACCTACCTTGCTACAATATCCAGATTTCACTAAAGAATTCTGTATAATAACAGATGCAAGTAAGCAAGCATGTGGAGCGGTTTTAACTCAAAACCATAATGGTCTCCAACTTCCCATTGCATACGCATCAAGAGCATTTACAACAGGTGAAAGTAACAAATGTACTACTGAGCAGGAATTAGCTCCAATCTCTGTGGGAAATTACATTTCAGACCATATATATATGGAAAACATTTCTTAATAAAAACAGACCATAGACCTTTAACATACCTTTTCTCAATGATCAACCCCAGTTCTAAACTGACACGTATGAGGCTCGAACTAGAAGAATACGACTTTACAGTCGAATATTTAAAGGGATAGATAGGGAAGATAGTTATGTAGCTGATGCGTTATCAAGGATAACCATCAAAGATCTACAAAATAAAACTGGAAATATATTGAAAGTCACTACTAGATATCAAAGTAGACAAAAATTCCGCGCGGAAAATCAAGAACAAGAATTGCCTATGCAATCTCTAAATAAAGCTTCCAAGCCCAACGTATACGACGTCATAAACAATGATGAAGTACGTAAAGTAGTGACCTTGCAGATAAAAAATACGTTATGTTTATTTAAAAAAGGCAGAAAAATTACTGCAAGATATGATGTTAGCGATTTATATACTAATGGAGTTATTGACTTAGATCAATTTTTCCAAAGGCTTGAAATGCAAGCCGGTATACATAAAATCAGCCAACTCAAAGTGGCACCGTGGGAAAATATCTTTGAACATACTTCAATAGATAATTTCAAATTAATGGGCAATAAAATCTTGAAAACATTAAGAGTAGCGCTACTCAACCCGGTGACCCAAATAACAAATTTAAAAGAAAAAGAAGGAATTTTGTCTACATTTCATGATGATCCAATTCAAGGAGGTCATACTGGCATATCAAAAACTTTGGCCAAAGTAAAAAGACACTATTACTGGAAAAGTATGTCTAAAGATATAACTGAGTACGTAAGAAAATGTAAAAAAAGCCAGAAAGCCAAAATAACTAAACACACAAAGACCCCTTTAACAATTACAGACACACCAATAAATGCTTTCGACAGAGTGATAGTGGACACAATTGGTCCACTACCAAAATCAGAAAATGGCAATGACTATGCAGTCACTTTAATATGTGATTTAACTAAGTATTTTGTTGCCATACCTGTTCCGAATAAAAATGCTAATACTGTCGCTAAAGCAATATTTGAATCTTATATCCTGAAGTACGGTCCAATGAAGACGTTCATTACGGACATGGGAACAGAATATAAGAATTCAATTATAGACGATTTGTGCAAATATTTAAATATTGAAAATATTACATCCACAGCACACCACCACCAGACAGTTGGAATAATAGAAAGATGTCATAGAACTTTCAATGAGTACATAAGATCTTACATATCGGTTGATAAAACTGATTGGGACGTATGGCTTCAATATTTTGTCTTTTGTTTCAACACGACCCCCTCTATGGCACATACTTATTGTCCATATGAGCTAGTATTCGGTAAAACAAGTAATTTACCGAAACATTTTAATAGCATAGATAGTGTAGAAGCACTATATAATATAGATGACTATGCTAAGGAAAGTAAGTATAGATTAGAAGTAGCCTATAAAAGAGCTAGAGTTATGTTAGAAGCAAATAAGAATAGAAATAAACTAATATACGATCATAAAGTAAGGGATATAGATATATCAGTAGGTGACCAAGTTTTATTAAAAAACGAGACAGGTCATAAGTTAGATCCTAAATATACAGGTCCGTATAAAGTAACGGAAATAGGAGAAAGAAATAACATTATAATAATGAATAACAAAAACAAAAAACAAAAAGTTCATAAGGATAGATTAAAAACGTTTATTTCATAATTGCATTTAGCATGGCCATGCTTAGAAATACTTCTTTCTTAAATAAGAATACTATTATAAATTCCATTCTCTTTATATCAAAAAAAAAAAATTAAAAAAAAAAATTTTAATAAAAAAAAATTATTATTATTCCTTTAAGTAAAATATACCAATAAAATAACGTCATAATATATAACGTTATTTTTCAAAAGGAGGGAGATGTAGTATGCGCATATATTGAATATCTACTGTAAACACACTGTAACACTTTGTTGCAGTGCATTCATAAAGGCCCGGTCAAAAAACCCAAGTGACCGAACACGAGTCGATCGGCGCGCTCACAGAAAGTGCAAGTGTCAGCATTCTGTTACACGCGCCGGCCGAACTCAAGTGCATGCATATACCCTCGCGCTCCAGCTTAAGAGAGCATAATTTAATACATATAATATATAGGTACATAGCCGTCTCTCTGTCGCCGCCTGCGAGCAGCGCAGCTACGGGACTTAGCCTTAATTAGACTTAAAGAATACTGTAAAAGAACAGAGACATTTTGATCGTAGGAGCGGCACCTTTGCTGCTCCTACTAAATAAAAAACACAAAATGGAACCAAATAGAATAAACTTATTTCAACAGGTTTTTCTTCATGCTTATAAATTTCTTGAAGATCGTCATGGTTTAGTATTTTTGTGTTAAAAACATCAATTTTCGCTAAAGTAATGGTGTCAATTAAGTTTTGTAAATCAAAAGTTATTAGGCGTAAGCGGTGTTTTCTTAAAGGTATTTCTTGGTGGGTGAAAACTGAATCTAATGTGGTAGATAATTTCTTAACTTCGTCAAACAATTTGGAATTTATTATCTGCTGTTTATTATTATTTTCAATTAAATCGTTAATTATACCCGTTACTCGTAGAGTAAAATGGTATATTGTATTCGTGCAAAAGTATGTAACAGCTAGAAGGAAGCGTTTCCGACCCTATAAAGTATATATATTCTTGATCAGGGTCACTAGCCGAGTCGATATAGCCATGTCCGTCTGTCCGTCTGTCTGTCTGTCCGTCTGTCCGTCCGTATGAACGCTGAGATCTCGGAAACTATAAAAGCTAGAAGATTGGCATTTTGCATGCAGATTCTAGGAGTTCCTACGCAGCGCAAGTTTGTTTCAAAAAGGTGCCACGCCCCCTTTAACGCCCACAATCGCTTATAAACGATTTTAATAATTTAAATATTTCGGAAAAGTAAAAATGCAGTTTTATTGTGTTTATCAATACCTATTGAAATGTAGAAGAAATTTTTCAAAGCGGACCATTCGTTAAAAAGTTATGCGTGATCAAAGTTTCTATCTCCATCTCCCTCGCACTCCCTTTACCTGAGTAACGGGTATCTGATAGTCGGGGCACCCGACTATAGCGTTCTCTCTTGTTTTTTCTTGAATTGTTGTAAAATCATCATGATCCGGTGTTCCAGTTATCCATTTTAAAATGGTGCCTAATTCATTAATGCTTCTTTTATTTCTTGATGGAGTTAATTGTGATAAAGTTAAGTCGATGGTTTTTAGGTTGAAAGTCAACTCCCAATGGAACTGATCATTTCTGAATTCTTCTAAGCTTTCTGATTCTTCCTTAATAATTTCTTTGTAAAAGCTTATATTAGTGATATGAAAAAGTTCAGCGTATGAATCATAAGTCAGGATGTCCTTGTTGTCTTTGTAGATGAAAAAGTCGTGGTTTGAATAGTCGATTATCTCAGAATTAGTTGTTGCGAGTATCAAAACTATATATATTATGGTATTCATTATCTGTAAGTTAAAAATATTTTAATATTTAATATTATCTTTATGGATAATTCTATTTCTATTATTTATTATTACTTTATTAGCTTTGTTTTCTTTAACTACCTGTTTTTTGTATCTTGGTTTTAATTTATTTCGTTCCCCGTACTTTTTATACCCGTTACTCGTAGAGTAAAAGGGTATATTGTATTCGTGCAAAAGTATGTAACAGCTAGAAGGAAGCGTTTCCGACCCTATAAAGTATATATATTCTTGATCAGGGTCACTAGCCGAGTCGATATAGCCATGTCCGTCTGTCCGTCTGTCTGTCTGTCCGTATGAACGCTGAGATCTCGGAAACTATAAAAGCTAGAAGATTGGCATTTTGCATGCAGATTCTAGGAGATCCTACGCAGCGCAAGTTTGTTTAAAAAAGGTGCCACGCCCCCTTTAACGCCCACAATCGCTAATATACGATTTTAAAAATTTGAATATTTCGGAAAAGTAAAAATGCAGTTTTATTGTGTTTATCAATACCTATCGAAATGTAGAAGAAATTTTTCAAATCGGACCATTCGTTAAAAAGTTATGCGTGATCAAAGTTTCTATCTCCATCTCCCTCGCACTCCCTTTACCTGAGTAACGGGTATCTGATAGTCGGGGCACCCGACTATAGCGTTCTCTCTTGTTTTCATATATTACTTGTCCTACATGATATTCTTTTGCTTTTTTGTTTTGGTTATGTTATTTAAGCATTTTTGATTGCGCTACCTTAAGTATTTCAGGGACTTTTTCATGTTTTATTTTATTGTATAGAATGTCTATTGGTTTTTCATTTGTTACAGAATGAATGCTTTGGTTATACCTTTGGGCAGATCTAATAATTATTTCTGAGTGATCAGTAAGATTAAATTCGTCTTTAATACATCTAGCAATTTCTGTCAGTGTGGAATGTGCTCTTTCGATTTGTCCGTTCGAAGAACTATGTCTAGGGTCAGCGTAATGTATTGTAAGTTCGCATCTATTTATAAATGCTCTAAATTGTGCCGAAGTGAAACTTGGCTCGTTGTCCGTCATAAGTGTTTTGGCCAGTGGGTATTGTTGTAAAATTTCAAAAAACTTTTTTTTCAATATTTAATTTATTCTCAATTTCTTTTACTACTAAAAATTTGGAGTATGCGTCAATGCAAGTTAAAAATATTTTTTTATCAGCGTAAAAAATGTCTAAGTGTAGATTTTTTCCCTCCTTTGATGGTATAGGGGCTTCCCCAATCGGAATTTCTGCAGAGTGTCTACAGTATTTATTTTCGTTGCAAATTGTACAGTTCTTAATGTATTCTTTAAGTTTTAAAAATAATTTTGGCCAGTAGTAAAGTCTCGTTATTTGTTTATTGTTTTCGTCCAGTCCTCTATGGGCACGGCAATGAATTTCCTCAATAATGATTGCTTTATCTTCATCTTTTTCTATGTCTAGAACGAATGTTCTTGTAAATAAAAACTTATTTATAAAATTTTCCCTTAGAGGTTTTTAAATTACGTAAAGGTCTTCAAGGGTACAGTGAAGTCCAACGGTTATGTTTGGTTGAATATATTCTCTAAGAATTGATACTAAATTCTCGGGTGTATCGTACTGGATTATGTGTCTGGTATTGTCGAATATTTTCAATGACTCATGAACGGTGACCCTGCCCGTTGTAATTAGTAGTTGAATTTTAAACTGATTCAAAGGTTTGTTTGTTTCCTCGATAATATTCTCGAAACTGCTTTCTGCCGAGTGGATGGTATTTTGTTCTGAATCTGTTGATTCTGAATTGTCTAAACTTGGATTTTCATCTGAGAGGTGGTTAATTTGGATTCTTGACAATGCATCAGCGACTAAATTAGTAGTTCCTGGTTTGTAAATAATTTTTGGACAGTAACTTACAATAAATGAGTACCATCGCTTCATTTCTATGTTAGGGTTTTTGTCTGAGACCGTGAAGGATAATGACTGGTGGTCAGTATGGATTTCTATTCCAACTACCCCGAAGAGATAATTTCGAAGGTTTTTTAATGCCCAGACTATGGCTAATAATTCCTTCTTGTTTGTTGCGTAAACTTGCTCCGTTTTCGATAACGTTTTTGAAATAAAAGTTATTGGTTTGCCTTCCTGTGAAAGGACTGCGCCAATAGCAAAATCTGAAGCGTCTGTAGTCAATGTGAATTTCTTGTTATAATCTGGTTGAGTTAATTCTATTTGAGCTACTAGATTTTGTTTAAGCTCGTTAAAAGCTTTTACAGCAGGTTCATCCAGCTGTATGAAAGTTTTTTTAGACATTGTTTTGGATATTTTACCATTGTCCCCTCCTAAATATTTGGTAAGAGCTTTCGCTATTAGTGCGTAGTTCTTTACAAACTTTCTATAATAACCTGTTAATCCAAGGAAGCTTCTGAGTTCTTTAATATTTTTGGGTTATTTAAGTATTGTTGAAATTTTTTCGGGGTCTGTTTTAATGATATTGTAGGATACTATGTAGCCTAAGAAACTGGTTTCTTTCATGAAGAATTTGGATTTTTCTAGAGAAACTTTCATGTTTGCTTTGAATAAAATATTTATTATTTTCAGCAAGTCTTGGTAATGCTGTTGAATTGAGTCGGAGAATATAATTATATCGTCCATATAGACGTGACAAATTTTCCCGACTTGTTCCCTTAATATGTCGTCCATAGCTCTCTGAAAAATTCGAGAAGCGTTCGTTAGACCAAATGGCATCCTTAAAAATTCGTACTTCCCATTATTTATGAAAAATGACGTTTTTTCAATGTCGGAGTCTTTCATCAAGATTTGATGAAAACCGGACTCTAAGTCGATTGTTGAAAATACTTTTGCCTTCCCTAAATTTGCTAAGATCACTGATGGATCCTGCATCGGATATCTATCTGGAACGGTATTCTCGTTAAGTTTTTTATAGTCAATTACTAATCTTAACTTAGGGCTTCCGTCTTCATTTTGTCCCTTTTTCGGGACCACTAAGACGGGTGAGTTGTATGGGCCTTATTATTTGTTCCGATAGCATTCGGCTTATTTCCCTATTAACAAAATCTGAGACAGACAGAGCGTAGGGATACTGTTTGCTGTAAACTGGTCTGTCATGAATTGTAGTAATTTCTCCTCTTATATCCGTTCGAAATGGAATTTGGATATTGATCGTAGAATGTTTTGTTTCGATTTGATTTATTATATTTTCTTTCATTCTTTCCACTTGGTTTGAATATTCCAACTGGATATTATTTAATTCACTATTGACGGATAATTCAACGTCGGAACGCTCGGTTTTCGAGCTGCAATTACTTTTTTCAACGTAGAGTGAATCGGTTTTATTTAATGCTAATTCATTGAAGTATTTTTTTATATGAATTCACTTAGGGGAAGATTAATTTTTTCCTCGGTGGGGGATGCTTTATTTCCGCTCACTTTATTATGAAAAACTAATTTTTCTTCCTTTATAGTGTTAGTTGGTTCGCGTTTTAGTGGTGGATGTGTTTGTTTTGGCTCGTTACTATTTTGTTGGTAATAGTTCGGACGGCTTGAATACGGTCCTTTCTAGTTTTTGTTGGAATTATAATAATTGTAATTCCCCTGTCTTTCATTATGACCCTGCCAATTTTTAAAGGGTTTAATTTGATTTGATGGATCAACTTCCATTGGTTCTATGTTACGTTATACTGCTTGTTTTTGGTGAAAATTGTTTTGATCATAATTTCTATTTTGATACCAATTATTTCCCGTTTTAGGGTTGAAATTTTGCTTGGGCTGCACCTGGTTGAATCTTAGATAATTGTTTCCCTGTTTCTTGGTCTCATGCTGAAATCCATAGTATTTATTTGCGAACTGAGCTCGGAAGTTGTTCGACTCTAGTTCTTGTACCTTTGCTAAAGCGTTCGGTAAGTCTGGTGGGCTTAGAGAGAATAGAGTTTCGGAGATTGAACCATTCAGTCCAGAAATGAAAACTCTTAAGGCGTTGCCTCTTATTGTTCTTGTAGTCTCCCTGGTAATTTCGCTTTCTTTTCCATAGGTCATTATGGTTTTGTTGATAAGCATTGTCATTTTCTTGTTTACTTCGTTATAAACGTCCGTAATTGTCATTTTACCCTGTCTCAAAATACTTAATTCTGACTCGAGAACGTGGATGGGTCTTCTATCATTGTAGATAAAATCCAGTCTCGAAAGTATGGCCTTGAAATTTAATACGGTACCATAGTTAGTTAAGGCGTCGTGCGCCGCTCCCATGATTTTGTTCCTTAAAATGGTTAGGGCAATAAAATACTGTTCACTATTAATTTTGTATAGGCTCATAGATGTTTCTGCGGCCTCCCTCCATCCGACATACTGGGATTGTTCTCCATAAAATTTTGGCACAGCTTTTACTACTTCTAGGGTTGTATCGCATCTAACTGTGGGGTCAATTATTTGAAGCTTATAGTCTTCCACTATATTTGCATTCGAGTTTAACTTATTACTAAGCTCATGAATTTTTTCATTTAAACCTGTCAACTGTAAATTTACCACTCGGTTTATTAATTCCATTGTTAGATTTGATCCCAGACCACTGCTGGTAAGATTTTGACCTGTCCCACCGGTTGCCATATTCAAATTTAAATTTCCAAAGTTTTTTAATAAATTTTCCAGATTGTTTTTCGATTCACAGAGGTTCAATAAGTATTTAAGATTATCAACTATCGGCTAACTTTATATGATATGGTTATATATGTAATAAAAAAAAATATAATTAATTTTCAATCCTCACGATTTGCTGCTTCCTGTTGATCGTCGTCAGGTTTTGATCCGTTGGTCGTGGTTGATTGTTGTTTTCTCCTGAGGTAAAAAAATTAAAACTTTTCCGGTGTAGCTTTGTGGCGAGGGATTGCCCTTTCAGCCCTTCCTTCCTGTCAGTGAATAGATTTTTTTAGTGTAGCTCTGTGGCGAGGGAATGCGCTCAGCCCTTCCTTCCTTCTTTTGGTTTTTTTTTTTTTTGTGTGTTGGTTTATTTATTTTTATATATATTTTAATTTATGTGTTTTTTATTACTTGTTTTTTTCCTTTTTTTGAGTTCTTTATTTTATTTATTGTGTTCTTGCTTTTTAGTGAATTTAAATTTCGGTACACCTTTTTGTCAACTTTTATTTTTTTAAATGGATTATTTTTTATTTATTATTTTCCACTTAAATGTTATAACGATCACAATCACTTTGGGTTTGTGTCGGTTGCGGACGGTTTGATTTTTCCACAAAATATTCGAGTTGTTTGACCACGCGTGTTCCGTTTTTTTGTATTTTAATTTGTTTTCATTAAAAACAAGAAAGAACGCTATAGTCGAGGGCCTCGACTATTAGATACCCGTTACTCAGCTAAACAACTTTAGATTTTGCATTAACATAATGTGAATTAGAGTGACCACAGGGTAAAAGGACAAAAAGTTCAAATTATCAATTTGAATTCGGCGATCTCAGCTTTACAGCACTAGCATTAGCACCAGCGCTGCTTTAGCGCAAGCAACTTTTGTCCTGCACCAGCATACACACATACGCCATTGTTTGACTCAGACCTCCAATTTGGCTAACTAGATTTGATTTGCACAGTTCTTGGGATATAGTTCGGTATTGACAAATGAAAACCATCGCAATTTCCTTTAATAGAAATCCTTATCGAGAATTAACGTTGACTCTGTTGAGTACCTTGGCCAGCTGTTCCAAAGTCATCCGTTAGATGGCGCCATGAAAAGCGAAAATGTAGGCGCTAGCCACGCTTAAGCGTTTAATAGGTTTTTGGGCGTTAGAGTGGGCGTGGTAAACTTTTATTAGACCAATCGATAGGTATTGACGAAACAAATACATATCAATTAAAATTTTCATAATAGCATCAAAACTGTGGCCACAGCTTGTAGCTTGTGGGCGTCAGAGGGGGCGTGGCACCATTTTGAAACAAACTTGCGCTGCGTAGGAACTCCTAAAATCTACATGCAAAATGCCAATCTTCTAGCTTTTATAGTTTCCGAGATCTCAGCGTTCATACGGACGGACAGACAGACGGACAGACGGAGAGACGGACAGACGGACAGACGGACATGGCTAGATCGACTCGGCTAGTGATCCTGAACAAGAATATATATACTTTATAGGGTCGGAAACGCTTCCTTCTACCTGTTACATACTTTTGCACGAATACAATATACCCTTTTACTCTACGAGTAACGGGTATAAAAATTAAGGAAACTTTAAAGACGCGGCCCCACGTTGGGCGCCAATTAAATTTATTAGTTGATAATTTTAAAAAAAAATTAATTTTTTATTTTTATTTTGATGTTTACCTTTTATTTTATAAATTCACTTTCACAAGTCACTTAACATTTAATTAGATTTACAATTTGATTTTCGCGACAGATCGAGTCGTCTCCAAAAAAGAACTGCCCTTGGTTTGATAAAATATTAATCATGAAACCTCGGCTTAAGAGAATCTTGCTCAGAAGAGATTAAAAGAGATTAGGCAAAGTTAAGAGAGTAGGACAATTGGCTGATGAAATAATTGAGAAGTAATTAAAACTCAATAAATTGATTATTTGACAAAAATTTGGTTAGCAACTGGCTCTGACAAGATCGGACCCTAAGTGGAAAATTTGGAAGCTTTGTTTATGACTGGGGTCATTTGTTTACAGTAGGCCGGATGTTGTTCTCACAGGGCTCGGTTTGAGTGAGGGGAGATTCTGTTAACGAAGCTAGAATTTCCAGCGGTTGCTAAGATTGGAAAGGGTCATTTGTTTATAATAGCCCGAATGTGGCCGGTTTGAGTGAGGGGAGATTTTGCCAACGAAGCTTAGATTTTTCAGCGGTTGCTACGATTGGAAATTTGTTTATGAAATTCATAAGCTATGAATATTCATGGGTTGGATAACATGCACGCGCGCACACAGACGGAACAAGCCGCCGTGAAGGCGCACACCCAGACGGAACAAGACGCCGTGCAGGCGCACAAATCGACGCAGGGAAAAGCCGCCGTAAAGGTGCACACCACACCAAAAGCCGTT
Organism: Drosophila prolongata; assembly: GCA_036346975.1. Taxonomy (NCBI): domain Eukaryota; kingdom Metazoa; phylum Arthropoda; class Insecta; order Diptera; family Drosophilidae; genus Drosophila; species Drosophila prolongata. The sequence continues at coordinate 105,890 of JAYMZC010000312.1, forward strand.
CTACGGACGCCTCCAAAAGCCGACATGGCGCACACCCCACCCAAAGCCGTCCCACGGACGCACCCAGAAGCCGCCCCCAGGGCGCACACCACGCAGAGGCACCAAGAAGCCGCCCCTCGGACGCAACCACAACAGGACCACGATTTGGCAACCAGGCCACAGCCGGAGGCTCCTCTACAAGCGGCTCCACGAGTACAACAGCGTGACCACATCACGGCTGCTCCACAGCGTCCCGACCACGGAAACACAACGGCACACGTCATCCATACAGGTCCAGGAACAGCTCCGAGCTGGTTTGGAGCTTTGCCCGCCTCTGACTAATCGGCGATCCAAAATAACCCGTTTCGACAACTCGATACCTGATGCATATCCGCTGCCGAGAATCCACACCATTCTAGAGCGGCTACGCCACGCCCTTTTCATATCAACGCTGGATCTCAAAAATGGTTACTGGCAGATACAAGTAGCGCCTGACAGCCGTGAATGCACGGCGTTCACTGTCCCCGGCCGTGGATTATTCCACTAGAAGATGATGCCTTTCGGCCTACACTCGGCCCCGGCGACATTTCAACGTGCCCTCGACACAGTGATTGGACCGGACATGGAGCCTCACTCCGTCTGAATCGGGACAAGAGTCAATTTTTCCAACGGAGCATCAAGTACCTTGGCCACGAGATCAGTGAAGCTGGGATACACACAGACCCGGATAAAATTTCCGCCATACGGGAGCTGACAGCGCCGACGAATCTCAAGGAGCTTTGCCGATGCCTCGGCATAGCGTCCTGATACAGGCGCTTTGTACCGAATTTCACTGACGTAGTGGAACCAATGACTTCCCTCCTCAAGAAAGACCGAAAGTGGGAATGGTCAGCCAAACAGGCTTTCCAGGGACTGAAGGAGCTGTTGACGGAAGCCCCGATCCTTGCCTGCCCGGATTTCGCTGAGATATTCGTTCTCCAAACAAACGCCAGCGACTACGGCATTGGAGCCGTGCTGACCCAAACCATAGAGCAGCAAGAACGGGTAATCGCTTATGCCAGTCGCCGGCTCAACAACGCCGAGCAAAATTACTCCGTAATGGAGAAAGAGTGCCTCGCGATAGTGTGGGCATTCCGCAAGATGCGTTGCTACCTCGAGGGATACAGATTCGAGGTACTCACCGACCACCACTCACTAAAGTGGTTAAACTCTATCGACAACCCCACGGGCCGGATGGCTCGGTGGGCGTTGGAACTACAGCAGGCGTGGGACACAAAACTTGGTCGCCGACGCCTTGTCACGTCAACCGCTCGCAACCATCCAGCAAGCGCAGGTGCAGGACAACAACTGCAACTGGATCAGTAAGATGCTTCTCCGGATCCAGCAGGAACCGCAAAGTATCGCGACTAACGCGAGGAGAACGGACAGCTGTACCGACGTATAGGCTTGCGTCCGGAAGAGGAGGATTATACCCCCTGGAAGCTGTGCGTGGGCACTAGTTTCCGCAGGAGGGTATTGCAGGAGTGCCACGATCATTCAACCGCCGGGCACCTGGGCGTACGCAAAACATGTACGTGGGTGGCCCAAAAATATTACTGGCCAGGACTTTTCCGAGAAGTAGCCGTCTACGTGCGACGATGCTTGAGCTGTCAACGCTTCCAAGTTAGCCAGGAGAAAGCAGCTGGAAAATTGTTCACGCGGCAGGTCGACGAACCTTTCCAGATCCTCTGCGCTGACTTCGTGGGCCCACTCCCGCGCTCAAAACAAGGGAATACGGTTCTCCTTGTATTCTTGGATTCCTTCAGCAAGTGGGTCGAACTAATCCCCTTGCGACGGGCCACAGTGCCTCACTTGGAGCGAGCCTTCCGAGAGCGGTTCCTCTGCCGATTCGGAATCCTAAATCCTCTGGTTTGTGACAACGGGACGCAGTTCACCAGCAGAGCATTCCAGACTAGGATTGGAATTGCAGCATACCGCCCCATACACGCCGCAACAGAACCCTACCGAGAGGGCTAACCGCACCGTAAAGACCATGATAGCGCAATATCTTGGCGACGAGTCGCAGAATACCTGGGATCAGCTACTCCCGGAGATATCTCTCGCGGTCAACAGCAGCGTATCGGATACCACTGGTTTCAGCCCCGCTTTTCTTGTCCAAGGCCGGGAACCACGCCTTCCCAACGCACTCTACGACGAGGTGACGCCAGGACGGGGAACAGCATTAATCCCGCCTGAAGAACAAAGCCAACAGCTGCACGGCATCTTCAAAGTTGCCCGTGATAATGCTGACCGAGCCACCGCCGACCAGGGTCGGCACCATAATTAGCGACGACGAGAATAGAGGCGCCGGCATGTGCTATCCAACGCCGCAGAAGAATTTGCCGCTAAGCTATCATAAAGTTTGTGTCCCCAAAAATAGTGCGGCTGCAGGAGCCCACGACTCGCCGACGCCGTACATCAAGTATTAAGAATTTAAAACCATACCACCAAGACGGCGACGAGGACAGCGGCAACAAGCTGGAGCAGACAGGTCAGGCAGATATCACCAGTCTCCACGACCATGTTGCCTACGACGCCACAGCCGCCAGCCCGAGCTCCGTCTCCGCGAGGTATTTTCGATGTCGTCCATCCAGCGCGTAGCCCCGCTACCCGCCACGGACGCTTGGCGGTGGAGATTCCGCCGTCAGCACAAACACCCAGCAGCCAACCACGACCTCGAGCCGCCGGGGATTTTGGCGGACGTCAATCTCCGCCGACACGCACCATAGTCAATCGAGGAGGCTTCCACGGACGACGACTCCGGGACAGGTTCCGAGCCCGAGGAACCAGAGCCGCTCATGCGGACACATGAGGGATGGTGCGGCCCGGACGAATGGATACCGATCGGACTCCACAATCAGATACGGGAGCGTAATAAGTTTGTAGACAATAAGGTAGTATAAGAGTCATCATAAAGTCCCATGAAGGGCGTTGTAAATATTAGCATAAGGGCTACACCACCAGATCGACATGTACACGGGCAGGCTAGCTAGCCCGCCGTCAGCGACAACACCGCCGTCAGCGACAACACCGCCGTCAGCAACAACACCGCCGTCAGCGACAACACCGCCATCAGCGACAACACCGCCGTCACCGACAACACCGCCATCAGCGACAACACCGCCGTCAGCGACAACACCGCCATCAGCGACAACACCGCCGTCAGCGACAACACCGCCAACACCGGCAGAGCCTTACAGCGGCAGAGCCATCACCGGCAGAGCCAACATCTGCAGAGCCACACCGCGGCAGAGCAGCAGAGCCAATAGCAGCAGAGCCAATAGCAGCAGAGCCAATACCGGCAGAGCCACATCGCGCAGCGCCATCATCGGCAGAGGCACACACCCGGCCGAACGACGGACAGAACAAACGAATGCCAACCGAGCCGAACAGCATCGGAGCACCCTGCGATCAGAAATCGGCATTGCCTTGCGGAGCACCCTGCAAACAGTATTGCTACTTGGAGCACCCTGTGATCAGTGACCAAAACTCATTAAACATAACATTCAAAACAAGTGTTCTAAAAATGTAAACAAAACAAAAGCCAAACAGCCGTTCTTGTTTCTGTCAACACCCCTAAAATTCAATCGTGGGTAGGGTATGCAGGCACCATCCGCTCGCAGAACAACAACCAAAGCTGATTTGGTTTGAAGTTTTCTCAACCACTAAGCGCAGACACCGACTGCGATATGCCCTGTTCGTATCTCAGTAGATTGATTTATATTATTTGGAATACATACATATATGCAAAACATTTTTCTGCTACCATTGATTTGAATTTGTAAACCAAGATGAAATATATGCAGAAAAATTAAAAAATATACTATAACATATAATATTCTTATTTTAATCATTAACCCAATAGTGAATACGCCCATATTGTTAGGGTACCAAGTCTGAAAAGTAGCAAAAGACAAAATATTCTTCCTGAATCGAAATGAAATGATCTCACACATGCACCCCTGTATGAGAATGCATGAACACGCTTACATACAAAGACCAATTCAAGCGTAGGGCAACCTTCTTCAAAATGCGCGTCTCTTCTTCAACTGAACGACTGAACTCTTTCAATGAGCACGCGAGCAGCAAAATGGAATAAGACTGAGAGCGAAAAGAACCCGAAGGCACACGAAGTGTCCGGGGCCTGCCGCTTAGAGCGCTGGGGCCTGCCGCTTTGAAACTTTTGTTCCCACTTTCGTTGTATGAAATGACCAGTCTATATGTTGTATGGTTAGTGGTTTGAATTGAAGAAAGAAATCATTGAAGTGCCATAAACCTAACATTTAGTTTATCACTGCTATTAGTCTGTATTATTTTTCTCTCATATATATCATTATATTTACAATCATCTTTACACACCTGTTTACTTATTTATCACCATTTTATCTACAAACATATTTACATTTAATGTCCAGGAGCCAAAAATACGGTTCTGCGTTTTTATAATGAATATATTCTGGCATATAATTATTAGTAGTTTTATTAAGAATATTTAAGAATGTTATTCACCTTTTAAATATTATTAAAATTAAAGCTTAAAATTATATTAACTGAACTCAGCAGATGTTTCTACGGTCCTAGGATATATATGGGATCACCAGAGTCATGCTCTAGCGGCAGATGATCGTAGGTAGGGTGGGCGTACCGCAAGCACAATACCACCAGTGTTCTGCGAAATTCTTTTATTAAATTCTCGGAACTCTTTTCCTTTTGCATATCTTTATGCATTTATTTATATAATTCTTCCGGTTTTGTATCTAGCTTTTCTTTTGTCGCAGCACGCTCAATTCTAGTCTTATCAATAATAATTTGTAGCAAGTGTGTGGACCTACACAAGCAAGACCTCCACACCCAAAGCCGACGAGCTAGAGCCGGATTCTAAAGCGTGCCCCGCGAGTGTAGATTCGTTCCATCCTGAACACAAATGCCATAATGGTTACACGCTACAAAACCTGGATCCACTATTACACACCAAAGAACAGAATGAGTACCCGGCAATAGTAATTTAGAAAATGTCTGAAATAATAACTGGCTTACTATTGTGTTCGGAGTGTAAAATTGGGCTTGGTTGACTTTTCTGAAATACCGAGGAGTCCAGGAACCAACGTGTGGAATACATATTAAGAGCCAGTTCACCGAGTGAACTATTACTATAATCGAAAGCATTCGCCACATCCACTCGCTAAAAATCTTCTAGCTCTTAAACCATCGTCTGAAATGAAAACTACATCAGTGTCTGGATCCCAACGAACAAGCAAATCAACTAAGTTACAGGTGCTTCAAGCAGAGATGGAGTATTTAAGGGCCCAACAAGAAATACAATAACAACGAGCTGCTTTGGACTTCATGGAAAAGGAGCTTTAGATTCAGAGACAACTACAAATAGTCCAACTGGAGAAAGATGACGATGACCAGGAAGAGGACGAAGAGCAGAATAACCAGAGAGTCAACGAAGCACATTCGCGTACACGTGAGTGGCTTGGTCGCCATCCAGAAAGGTTAGAATTTAGGAATGAAGACGGCAATAATAATCCTGGCCAAAATAAATCATTTATGGCCCGACAGGAGATCCCCTTGACTGGCTCGAATATTTGTAACTTTTCCGACTATGAAAACATATGTAGACCAAGAAAAGCTCTAACTGGAAGAGCAAAACAATGTGTCGAATTTCTTTTATTGTTACCACAAAATGTTAATGCCATAATTAACTCCTTAAAAGACCGATTTGGAGACACGGCCCATATCATTAGACATTTAATAGATAATATCAAAAATCATCAACCTTTCAAAGATGATAAACTTTAAAAACTTATTACCCTATACGATCTTATGTGTACACTTCAAAGTTTTGAAGAAGAAGATTATATTCGATAAATTGCCATTAGGACAACGACTAGCCTTTAAGCAATTCTTTCAGGAGAAAAAACGGAAGAAACTAAATTAGTAGTACTTCATATATGGTTAAACAAAAAAAACAAAAGCTGCTCAAATGTTAAGATTTGCTCAAACAACATAGTTTGTCTCAAATCAAAGCGCTACCGAAAGGCAAGAACAATCTACTTGTCAACAATCGACGGAAATCGACGGAAATTTTCCCGTCCGGCAATCGCTCGTTTTGCGCAGAGTAAGCCTCGGAAACGCAATACGGCAACTTGTCCGTCGTGAATAGGCACGCGGGCAGCTTTGGCGTCCGCGTTGCGTAGAGAAATCAAAGCTCGGAAACGCAACTCAGAAACCTCACTGACCCGAAAAAGCCCTTCCGCGAAATTCACTAAATCTTATTAGCCTCTCCCTAACCTGAGCGTGAGCAGACAGTCAGCGAAGTTCACTAAATTTTAGTAGCCAGGCTTGGGGGTTTACATTTCACAACTTTATGTTCCTTTTATTCACTTATTATTTCTCCCTAACCTTCGCACTCAGTATGTGGGTTTCTAGTCTCTGCTTCTTGTCTTACTCTATAGCTTGGTATGGCGTTGCCGTCCGCGTGTTTTCCTGCTGCTGGTGTTGTCCTCCTGGTCTGAGTAGCTCGGCTGCCGGAAAAGAATGAGGCCGATCTCCGTCGATCGCGGTTCCACGTCGACACGCTTTTTTCTCTTTACAGCACGCTTTTTGCTATTAACAGCACTAAGCTTGCCCTTAATCGCACGCTTTGCGCTTAACAGCACTGGTGATTGCGATAACTTATCGATACTGTTAGGCATTCGCCCCGACTGGTCAGCGGACTGAACTTGCTGATCAATACTGGTAACCTCGCGCGCGCCTATTTGAAAACTAGGATTACTTAGGTTTTAGACTTAAACATATATTTGGGAAACTAAATATCTAATCAGGCCTTCAGTGGCTGGGACTTAACTATTGCCTTCAATGGCTGAGATACTAAGTTGAGATGAGAGGCGCCTTTAAGCGTCCCCACAATAGTTAAATGAAAAAGTGTGATCAAGAAAGTTATTCGAGACTGCCAATATTGTAAGAACAAGAGATCCAAACCAATAATATCAATTATAAGTCAATTACAATGTAGAGTTCTGCAAACCGAGAGACTTTTTTGATTAGATTCCTTTGGCCCGATACAGATTTTAGTTAATCGAAGTCACGTAAAACGTTATGGGGTCATATTTACTTGCACGGCATCTCGAGCTGATCATTTAGAAATTGCTGAATATCTGTCTTGTAATGCCTTTATGCATGTTTTTCGATAGTCGCAGACGTTATCCTATTGAGATGTATTCAGATAATGCCACAAATTTTAAAAATCCTAGTAAAGATATACAAGAAATTGTATCTAGTTGCCCAGAGGATGAACTCATTCGGTTTATGACCACAAAAAATTGTACGTGGATTTTTAGCCCGCCGCTTTCTCCCCTCATGGGAGGAGCGTGGGAACGTTTAATACAGTCCGTCAAAAAGTACTTGTTATACTTACTTAACAATAAGTACCCCAAGTTTTTGTGAAATCGAATTTATTTTAAATGAGACAGACCCATTACATCCAAATAATATTTTATTGGACCAAATTATAGAAATTCTTTTTACCCAGATGCTGATAATAAAGATCTAAGGTGTATAAATATGTGGATGGCATCTCAAAGAATTGCAGTCTTCTTTGGGACACTATCGCCAGTACCTTTTATGTAGCCGAAAGTGGCTTAAGGATCAAGGAAAAATAGATATAGGAGACATTGTCATAATAATAATGGATTTGAATCTACCAAGAAATATGGGCAAAATTATTAATATATATCCATCACAAGATGGACGAATTAGAAAACAGACGAATTACAAAATAGATGTTGTTAAGCTTATTAAACTTGTTATGTTATACAGAAATCAATTTAAACAAAAAAGGAAAGCTAACTTCGGGCGGAGCCGAAGTTGATATACCCTTGCAGAATACTCTGTAAATTATATTCTCCAAAATTATTCATATGATGCATCTTAATACTCATAAAAAGTCCAAACTTCCTAACTTTAAAAACACCAAAGTTATGACATTTTCAATCGTTCAGTTATCGTAACATTTGTGGCAGCTATAGGATATAGTAGGCCGATCCTTATGAAATAAAACCCATACAAAATGCCAACTTCCTAACTTTACAAACACCAACGTTATGGCAGCTATATGATATAGTCGCCCGATCCGGCTCGTTCCGACTTATATACTACCTGCAATAGAAAGACAACTCTTGGGAAAGTTTCAAGCAGTTAGCTTTATAACTGAGGGACTAGTTTGCGTAGAAACGGACGGACGGAAAGACGGACGGACAGACGGACAGGCGGACGGACAGACGGACATGGCTAGATCGACTAACCTGGTGATGCTGATCAAGAATATATATACTTTATAGGATCGGAAATGTCTCCTTCACTGCGTTGCAAACTTTTGACTGAAATTATAATACCCTCTGCAAGGGTATAAAAATATTACGTTGTTAGTAAGAATACTTTTGGGAGGAGAATGTTGTGAATTTAATTTAATTTAACTAACTTTATTGGAACTTAAACGGATTTATGTAATGTATTGGCAAAGCCGCGAAGACCTTATATTTAAAAGGTATTTTTTAAGTCATTTCTAAAAAGAACAATGTAGCAACATCCGCTGAAGACGCCATGACCTTTCACTTTTTCAACAAAATCGTGAACATTGTGAGTGTCGAAAAATAAAGAAACAAAAAATATTAAAACCACAAGGATTTATTAGGAGTACGTTGTAAGGGTGAGGACAACTGGTACTATACTTTGACACAAGTTTGCAGACCAAGTACATGTTGCCTTATTAAAATTTGGATTACGACTCCATAACAAATTCTTTAATGATTGCCCACAGGTTGTTACTTACCAAGTCACAATTCGGGTTTCCATTGCCCTCCCAAGCAATAGTCGTCCCGTCGAACTATCCATAAATTGGAAAGCTGCCATATCGTTCTAATGCGTCAGATTTTTAAAAATTTTAAAATTTGTATTTTTTTTTTTTTTTTTAACATTTTGCATTTTATTTATTGGATCTTCTCTGAATTGAAACTAACAATCAGTATATAGAATCTTAAATTAAAAAACAATCTGACAGTCAAGGTGTCTGGCGCGATATTTAGGGGCTCTAATAACTATTGCTGAGCTGGAAGGTCATTGCATTGCAATCGGGTCAGGTTGGAAACCCTGGCTAGGCCCCTGGCGAGCTGGTTTGGATGAGAAGTTAGCTTGGTGTGTAAGGACGCTTTTTGTTTTGATATTTCATCTTTTATGGGTAGAATGCCAAGATCTCTGTGGATGTTGTCGTTCCGAACATACCAAGGTGCCCCAGTGATAGTTCTCAGAATTTTTGATTGTGCTTGCTGAATAATGTCGATGTTGCTACTGCTCGCTGCTGACCGACTTATGATCGCGGTATCGTCTGCGAATGTAGAAGTAGTTAGCCGCTCGTACGTGGGGATATCTGCGGTGTAGAGGAGAAATAGAGTTGGACCAAGGGCGCTACCTTGGGGAACTCCAGCCTCTATAGCGTAGTCGTCGGATGTTGTAGTGTTGCATCTAACGACGAAGGCTCTGTTGTAAAGGTACGATTCAAGTATACTGTGAGTGTTTCCCGGCAGGATCGTTCTGATTTTATGCATAAGGCCATCAAGCCAGACTCGGTCTGTGCAACGTCAAGGAATACCGCACTGCAGTATTCCCGAAGCTCGAATGCAGTCCGTATTTCTGTTGTTAGTCTGTTGACTTACTCTATTGTTCCATGGCTTTCTCGAAAACCAAATTGGTGTGCTGTAATAACGTTGTGCTCTTTCAGATATGGGATTATGCGCGTCAATAGGCATTTTTCGAGCAGTTTTGACAGACACGAGAGTAAACTTATCGGTCTGTACGAAGCTGGTATTGTGTGATCTTTCCCTGGCTTGGGGATCATTATGATTACCGATTTTTTCAATTTATTTGGGAAATAGCCAAGTCGTGTAATCCCGTTAAAGAGTTTACAAATTACCTCAATTGCACAGTTTGGAAGTTCGATTAACATTTTGGGAGTTATTTGATCACCGCCTGGGGCCTTTTTTGGTTTCAATTGCTAGCTGATTACTTTTGCAACTTCATTTGGTTGAAACAGAATTGGCTCCGTCTCAGATTCGATTCGAATTGACCGCGACGGTAATGCGAATGAATTAGTTGCATTTCGAAGGTGTAAAGCAAATGTACAAGCTCTGTCTTTGACGCTTCTGGCCCAGCTGCCTGAAGAGTCTCTTATGGGAATTACTGTTTCGGCCGGCGCACTTAGATTTGGGTGGGCCCTCCACAAGGGATGCTTAGTGCTGGTGGGTGAAAGTTTCATAATGTACTGGCGTTGTGCTTTTTGCCAAGCACGTCTCAAACGTCTTTTCTCCAGAACAAGCTGTTCGATTTCAAGGTTAGTTTCGTGTTGGTGTGTGTGCCCGTCCCACCCTTGCGGTGTTGAGACTTTGGCTGCTGCGACGAGTACAGACTCCAGTGCATCAGCATAGCAGTCGATGTACTCCTTGAAGTTGAGCTGTGGAGTTAGTTCAATGTGGGAACTTACGTACATTTTGAACTTCAGCCAGTTGGTTCTATGCGACGTCAGCCAGCGAGGGTGCTCGATTAATTCCGGGCTTTGAAGAAGAGTTATTAGCACAGGTGAGTGTTCCGATGATAGATCCAAAAGCGATTTTGCTGATATTAGATTGCGAGAAATGTTTTTTGTTACAGCAAAATCAATTAAATCAGGTAGTTTTCTAGGAACTGTAGGCCAGTAGGTAGGGCTGTCTGGTGAAACGTAGTCCAGTTTGTTGCATGTTTTAATGAGTGCATTATATAATTGCCCTCCTTTGGGGGTCACAAGGCGGGATCCCCAGTGCGTGTGCTTGGCGTTGTAATCTCCTGCTGCTATGAATCGCTCACCAAGTGAATTGTAGAAGTCCATGAATTGGTCTTCGGATACTGTAAAGCGGGATTGGCAGTAAACAGCGGCAATGGCAAGGTTGCAGTTGCCCATCTGAAATTTTATCGAAGTAGCTTGCAGATGATTTTTTTCAAACCGTTGGTGAAAGTGGATTTTGAAGCGTTCTCTTATTAAGATGCCATGGTTTATTTCGAATGCTGAGCTGCAAGCATTTGTAACAAGATATTTTGGTTTTGCATAAGGATTTGCATGGTGGTTTTCATGAAGGACATAAATTCCATCATATTTTGTTGCAAAGTAATCATCATAGATTCCATGTTACTTTGTGGCTGTCCCATGGCCTGCTGGATGTTATCAATTTTCGGCTATATGTGAACTGTGCCTGATCTTAAAGCACTGGCATAAGACATTCCGTTGGTGGTAATTGAAGGGCCAAATCATGGTCTGGCTGCTTTTGCGAAGAAAACTTCCGGTGTCGTTTGTGATCTCATGTAAGTGTTTTGTGTGTTCAGGGAGCGTGCCGTTGTCGCTCGTTGCATCCGACTTTTCATCATCTTGTAGACTGGACAGCCTCTGTAGTTTGCGGTGTGGTTTCCTTGGCAGTTTACACACTTTTTAGTGAGAGTCAGTTGGCAGTTTCCACAAGCTACACATACTGACCTGAGGGTGCAATAAGCCCTGGTATGACCGTATTCGTACGTGTAGTAATTATTTTTGGCATCGATTAAGTACTTCGACACTGCTCGGAAATCGTCTTCGGTTTTGGTTTGGAGTTTAGTTTCGCTTATATTCCCTTTCATAAGCGGAATAACATGAAAGTTATCTTTTCCGACAAGCTCAACTATTTTGTTGACTAGGGCATTCGAGATCTTCTCCCGAATAAAAATAGGTAGGGGTCTTTAGTTTCCTTGGGGCTAATTGTTCTGAGTCTGTTTCAGGATCCGCCAGAATGGAAAATCTATTTATATCTAATGGCCCGAGATTTTCAGGGCCTTTGTTGGAACGAAATTTTTATTTCTGAATTTTTTTATTTTCCCTTTTCCCGATTATACTACCATTCCGAAGACGGAAATATATTTATATACTTTATAGGGTCACAAATGTACTAAGTCGGCAACTTTTGAATACAATTAAAATGCTCTCTGGGTATAAAATAATATAATATATAATATATATATATAATATAATATAATATATATATAATATAACAATAATAATGGGACAAGTAATAAAAAGCATCCACGGATAAGACAGTTTTTTAAAGCAAGCAATTAATCGGTGAGAGAAGTATTCACCTTTGAGCCTCTAATTGTCTCCCACATAGTTTTCGTATTTCGACGGCTGAATATAATTTGTTGCTCATAGCTACTTTTAAAGAAATAAACAGCTTACAATTTTTAATATAAGTGTATTTTTTATTGATCGCTTCTTTGTTTGATTCTTTCGATGCGGTATTTCTGGTTTGGACATCAATTTTTTTTTTAATTTTTAAAGTGTTGTTAGTAAATTTATTTATGCTAAGTTTTACAAAAATAAATAATTGCTGCTCACCGTTCTAATTTCTTCCCCCAGCGCGATGATAGACAGCGCCCCGAGGATCAGGTCTTGATGCGAGCTTTGCGAGATTTTAACATTCCAAAAATTGTCACTGATGACGTTCCTGTATTTATGGGATTAATAGGAGATTTGTTTCCGGCTCTTGACGTACCGAGGAAACGTAATGTAGAGTTTGAAGCTGTTATAAAGCGTTCAGCTTTGGATCTTAAGCTACAGCCAGAGGATGGATTTATTCTGAAGATTGTTCAACTGGAAGAGTTATTTGCTGTACGTCACTCTGTATTTATTATTGGATTTGCCGGAACAGGAAAATCAGAGGTTTGGAGGACTCTTAATAAGACATACCAAAACCAAAAGCGGAAGCCTCATTATAATGATCTCAACCCGAAAGCGGTAACTAATGATGAGCTATTTGGTATTGTCAACCCCTCCACGCGTGAATGGAAGGATGGACTCTTTTCAATACTTATGAGAGACCAGGCCAATCTTGGCGGAACAGGACCCAAGTGGATTGTACTCGATGGCGATATTGACCCTATGTGGATTGAAAGTTTAAATACTGTGATGGATGATAACAAAGTGCTGACTTTGGCCAGTAATGAGCGCATCGCTCTAACCAAAGAAATGCGTCTGCTTTTTGAAATTGCCTCTCTACGTACGGCAACTCCAGCTACAGTGTCAAGGGCAGGCATTCTATACATCAATCCGCAAGACCTCGGGTGGACCCCATTTATCCAGTCATGGCTTGGAACTCGCACTAACTCAAGCGAGGTGTCAATGCTCAACGTTCTATTTGACAAATACGTGCCACCACTTTTGGAGATATTCCGAAACCGACTAAAGTCGATTACTCCCATTTCTGATATAGCCCGCTTGCAGATGACCTGTTTCCTGTTAGACAGTATGCTGACTCCACAGAACGTGCCAAATGATTGCCCGAAAGACTGGTATGAGATATATTTCGTATTTTGCATCGTGTGGGGCTTCGGGTCATCTTTGTTCCAGGACCAAATTATAGACTGGCGTAACGAGTTCAGTAAGTGGTTTTTGAACGAATATAAAGCTGTCAAGTTTCCAACATCTGGAACCATATTTTCTTTCTACATTGACAATGAGACAAAAAAATTTTTTCCGTGGACGAATCTAGTTCTACAATTTGAGTTGGATATGGATTTGCCATTACAGTCAAACTTGGTGAATACGGCTGAAACCACTAGACTGCGATTTTTCATGGATACTCTTATAGAGGCAGATCATCCGCTTATGTTAATTGGACCCTCAGGATCGGGTAAAACCATCCTGATGAACGCCAAACTTAATGCCCTTCCTTCGGATAAATACGCTGTAACCAATGTTCCTTTTAATTTTTACACCACGTCTGAGATGCTGCAGCGTATCTTAGAAAAGCCACTGGAAAAGAAAGCAGGTAGAAACTATGGTCCCATCGGTAATAAGCGCATGATATACTTCGTGGATGATATGAATATGCCGGAGGTTGACAAATATTTCACCGTTCAGCCACACACGTTAATTAGACAATTTATGGACTACCACCACTGGTATGACCGACAAAAAATGACATTACGCGACATTCACAAATGTAACATTGTAGCCTGCATGAACCCTTCGGCAGGCTCGTTTACAATAGATCCCCGCCTCCAGCGTCACTTCTGCTCCTTTGCCGTTAAGTAAGTTTTTTAAATGTAAAAAAAAATGTTCCGTTGGATCTCAATTATATAGTAGCATATCTACACCCACATATTTACCACATAAACACATTAACACCACGCATATGTCACAGTAAACAAATTAAATTATCGGCTCCTACGAGTGGCAAATTAATGTAAACATCCTCTTGCGTTATAAACAAATGTCCCCAAGCTTTATCCCAGCGTAATTTATAAGTTTGAGTTTTGTAAGGAGCAGACCTATCTTTCCCAGTTCGCTTTCACACTATTTTGTATTAAAAAAAATTTATATTTTTTACAAAAGAGTTAATTCCGAATTCGTTACACACACCCGTAGGATATAACTATTTATAAAATTACAATAAATAATGACTTGCAAGAAACCATTAAGCTTAGAGTATAACACCTGATGACGAGGAAAAAGATAATATAAAGAAAATTTTATATGAATTGAAATATACAGTACAAAGAAAGTGGCAATTTGACTTTCACTATCACTATAAAGCATGTCATTCATACACAAAATGAGCAAGGGGTTTACCAAAAAAATTTAAAATATCCTCAAGCTTACGACCAAGAAGTCGATTCGTCGATTAAGAATAAATTTCTGATCCTAAATGACCACATGCCTCATTTTTAGGTCTTTGTGCTATTTTTTTGCTAAAATATTTATTAGCAGAAACTTCCAGTAATTCAAATACAATACCAACAGTAGCTACAGTCCATAGTGCACTAGAAGATAACCAAAACCACATTTCAATAACAGAAAGACCACTTAATTATTATATCAGACAATTCAAATTTATAAGAGGAGACTCAAATGAAGTCGAAATAATAATTTACTTTCATAAAATAAAAATATTAATAACTTATAAAGAAATGGCAATCGAATGCGCAATACAGATTTGAAACAGACTTTCTAATCTTTCAAAAGGCATATGTTGAAATTATTTCTCCGGATAAATTAACTAAAACAATGAAAACGAATTTTTAATTAATAGATATTAACACATACGCAGAATTCAAAGAAATTATTATTAAAACACACAAAAAAATATTACTTCCAAAAATAAAAAAAAAAAAAAATTTTTTTAAAATTATTGTTTCACCGATCACCAAAAATTAATTCAAAATCTGATTAATGAATGCAAAATCTCAAAAACAGAACACAGAAATACTAAATTATTATTCGAAATAACCCCATAAATTTGTAATATAAGAGAAAACAAGAAAGGAAAGCTAACTTCGGGCGGAGCCGAAGTTGATATACCCTTGCAGAATACTCGGTAAATTATATTCTCCAAAATTATTCATATGATGCATTCTTAATACTCATAAAAAATCCCAACTTCCTAACTTTAAAAACACCAAAGTTATGGCATTTCCAATCGTTCAGTTATATGGGAGCTATAGGATATAGTCGGCCGATCCTTATGAAGTTTGGTAGGTCGGATTGATTGGCCAAAAATAAAACCATAGAAAATCCCAACCCCATAAATTTGTAATACAAGAGATATACCCTTGCAGAATACTCTGTAAATTTGACTTTTAGTGTAATAATAATTATCATTAAACAGATGTATTTGTTTTTCGATTCCTGGTTTGTACATTATAAGATTCTACTCTAATAAATTCGATTTGAATGTTAAGAAAAAATTTCTTTCTGTTGAAAGCGAATAGATTTTTTTCAACAGGTAGATATTTTATTTTTGCAAAAAGAAGAAATTTTGTTCTTTCTTCATAGACTCGCATTTATTTCACAATTCTGCGGCGTTCTCCAGCCGAACCCTGCCACTGGTCCACTTCTATTACCACAAATCGAATCTGAAACTAAATCCTTACCAACATTACCAAAATTGAGAATCTGATTCGTTTCTCATGCTGCATCCAGAATAAGTTTCACATATTTTGTCTAAGTTGGAGATGCGATTCGGAAGGCTTAAAAAAATTAATCGAAGCAAATTAAAATATCACTCCGGTCGACTTTGCAATGGAGGTGAAAAGCATGTGCGTCACTTCTAAAGCTTCTAAACTGGAGCAGAAAATCGGTGGAAGAAGGTTAGGCCACTAAGGATAAGCTGGAGTGGTTTTTTACAAACCGACTACTACTAAAAACAATGAAGCTATGTCGATTTTACGCTGCATTTTGCCACCGCTTCTATAGCAGCTATATGATATTGTTGTCCGATCCGGCTCGTTCCGACTCATATAATACCTGTAATAGAAAGACAACTTTTCGGAAAATTTCAAGCAGATAGCTTCAAAACTGAGGGACTAGTTTGCATAGAAACGAACGTACGGACGGATGGACGGACGGACAGATGGACGGACAGACGGCCAGATGGACAGATGGACGGACAGACGGGCATGGCTAGATCGTTTCTCAAGAATAAATATACCTATAGGGTCAGAAATGTTTCCTTCACTGCGTTGCAAACTTTTGACTGAAATTATAATACCCTCTGCAAGGGTATAAAAAGGGTTTAGGATTAAAATATATTTCTATAGTTAAATGCAGGATTTGGATTTCATAAGCAAGCAAAAATGCTTTTTGTAGCTACATCGAATTTCTGAATGTGAATTTAATAAGTGTGGCTTAAAATGATAGTATCAATTCTTAGAGATCAATAATAATAATTAATAAGTGTGGCTTAAAATGATAGTATCAATTCTTAGAGATCAGCTTTTTCCCGTTTTATAAGTTTTTAAAGTTCACAATATGATTTTAAAATGGAATTTGACACTTAAAAATAAAATGATTGCAAAGCATTTTTCGTGAGAAAAAGCGAAAGGTAGGTTTGCAAGGTTTATAATTACTTTTAATAGTAATGGCCATTGATTTTAGAAATAGGTCAACAGAAAGTCGGACACTGACAGGCAAAATAACATATTGATTTTTTCGATCAATATGTTATATTTGATTTTTTCGATCAATATGTTATTTTGTTATTTATTGTTGTTATTGTTGATTTGAAAAACTTCGATGTGTTTTTGAGCCTCTTGTTGAACAGTAAGAGAACCTACACTAGAAAAACTTGGTGGAAACAGCAAGAACACTTTTTGTACTTTTTTCGGTGTTAATATATTTTTAACGAGCTTTTAAACATATACTACTATAAGAAAATAGTAAAGGAACTGGTGGTTTTCCTGCATATTAATTATTTTTTATTGTCGCAGCCCCCCCAGCCAGGATGCTTTGTTTCATATTCTCAACTCGATAGTCTCGCAACATATGGAGAATCCAGCACAGAAATTTGACAAATCCGTTATAAAGCTATGCGAAAACTTGGTCACCACGGCTATCGTACTCCACCTAAAAGTGGCTTCGTCTTTCCTACCCACTGCCATAAAATTCCATTACAACTTTAATCTACGTGATATAGCCAATATATTTACGGTAAGTTTTGAAGATATTTAAATATTTCTTTGTAAATCTTAAATTGAAATAAACTTTTTCCAGGGTGTGCTATATGCTAACAACGAGACCTGTCCGAATGCCAATCAAATGATCCGACTATGGATTCACGAATGTTACCGAGTATACGGGGACAAGCTGGTGGATTATACAGATATTAACAGCTTTAAAAAGATTGTGACTGATGTTGTTCGCAAAGGAATTGAAGGTTTAAACGATGATGTAGTCTACGCTCAGCCTCTTATATATTGTCACTTTGCAAAGGGTTTGACAGACATCAAGTATATGCCTATATCAGGCTGGGATCGATTAAAAAGTCTGTTAGACGAGGCACAAGACCGAT
This sequence comes from Drosophila prolongata, assembly GCA_036346975.1. Classification (NCBI taxonomy): domain Eukaryota; kingdom Metazoa; phylum Arthropoda; class Insecta; order Diptera; family Drosophilidae; genus Drosophila; species Drosophila prolongata. The sequence continues at coordinate 123,811 of JAYMZC010000312.1, forward strand.
ATAACGATTATGTTGGGGCTATGAACTTGGTGCTTTTTGACGACGCAATGTCACATGTTTGTCGCATTAGCCGGATTCTTGAGTCATCCAGGGGATACGCTCTCCTTATCGGCGTAGGAGGATCGGGGAAACAGAACTTGACTCGTTTAGCTTCGTTTATTTCTTCTTTAGATGTGTTTCAGATTCAGCTTACAAAAGATTATAGTGTAAATGACCTTAAGGCAAACATTGCTACCCTCTATTTGAAAGCTGGCGTCAAGACTAGTGCCTGTTGCTTTCTTATGACAGACTCTGAGGTAGCTCGCGAGCAATTCCTAGTGTTGGTGAATGACCTTCTCGCCTCAGGTGATATACATGAACTATTTCCCGATGATGAGGTAGAGAATATTGTTAACGCAGTGCGCAATGAGGTGAAGCAACTGGGTATAGTAGACAATCGTGAGAATTGTTGGAAGTACTTTATTGAAAAGGTGCGCAGCTTGCTTAAGGTAGTTCTCTGCTTTTCTCCGGTAGGGGCTACTCTTCGCATTCGTTCTCGAAAGTTTCCTGCCCTAGTCAACTGTACTACCATTGATTGGTTTCACGAGTGGCCACAGCAAGCATTGGAGTCAGTTTCGATGAGGTTTCTGTCAGAGATAACAGTATTACCGAAGGAACTAGCATTTCCAGTGTCTAATTTTATGGCTTTCGTTCACAAAACTGTAAACGATATCTCCAAACTTTATTTAGCTAATGCTAAAAGGTACAATTACACCACTCCAAAATCCTTTCTGGAGTTAATAGCACTATATTCAAAGCTTTTGCATGAAAAGGTAAAAGCGAACCTTGATCGCCGGTTGCGTTTGGAAAATGGTTTAATAAAACTAGCAAGCTGTACAAAGGAGGTAGACGCTCTGCAGGACGTTCTGAAGGTTCAAGAGGTTGAGCTTAAAATTAAAAACCAGGAAGCAGACAACCTGATAATTGTAGTAGGAACTGAAAACGAAAAGGTTTCCAAGGAAAGGGCTTTCGCCTCAAAGGAGGAAAAGAACGTCCGTCAAATTGAAGAAGATGTCACTGCCAAGGCCAAACTGTGCGAAGAGGATTTCCTTAAGGCACAACCGGCACTATTAGCTGCTCAGGAAGCTCTAAATACCCTAAACAAAAACAACCTAACAGAACTAAAGTCTTTCGGCTCACCACCTGATGCAGTCGTTAGTGTTTGCGGTGCTGTTTTGGTGCTATTTGCGAGCAAAGGAAAGATTCCCAAGGATCGTAGTTGGAAAGCATGCCGCGTTTTGATGGGAAACGTAGATAAGTTTCTTGACAATTTAATCAACTACGACAAGAAGCACATTCATCCGGACGTTATTAAAGCCCTTCAACCATATATTCTTGACCCTGAGTTCAGCCCTGAAAAGATTTTAGCGAAGTCATCGGCTGCTGCCGGTCTTTGCTCTTGGGTCATAAATATAAACCGGTTCTATGATGTTTATCTTATTGTCGAGCCAAAGGAGCGAGCTCTTTTGGAGTCGGAGAAGGAACTTAAAGACGCTCGTGACAAGCTGACTGCTTTGAATCAAAGGCTGACCGAACTAGAAGAGCAGCTGAACGAATTGCAAATGGAATATGATGAAGCCTTATCTAAAAAACAAAAGTGTCAGGATGAGGCTGATAAGACTGCTTTTACTATAGACATAGCAAATCGTTTGATTGGTGGCTTGGCTACCGAAAAAATACGTTGGATGGAGTCCGTTAAAAGGTAGCAGACATTTTATATTAAATCTTTTGCATCAGCGCTATATATATATTTTCTTTTTGTGTATATGGAATAACAAAAATTTCATTAATGCTTATTCTACAATTCGACAGTTTAACATCTGGAATACAACAACTACCTGGTGACATTCTCATTATCTCCTGCTTCATTTCTTACGTTGGTTGCTTTACCCGTGCCTATCGCCAGGAGTTGCAGGAAAAAATGTGGATGCCTGCATTCAAGAACAGCCAGGTAAAAACAAAATCTCAGTTTCAGTTCCTTATGTTTTTGAAACTAACAAAAAACCCTGCATGATGGTTTGCTCTTATATTTGTATTACACTCTCAATATACCATAGCATAAGAAAACAAGAGAGAACGCTATAGTCGGGTGCCCCGACTATCAGATACCCGTTACTCAGGTAAATGGAGTGCGAGGGAGATGGAGATAGAAACTTTGATCACGCATAACTTTTTAACGAATGGTCCGATTTGAAAAATTTCTTCCACATTTCGATAGGTATTGATAAACACAATAAAACTGCATTTTTACTTTTCCAAAATATTTAAATTTTTAAAATCGTATATAAGCGATTGTGGGCGATAAAGGGGGCGTGGCACCATTTTGAAACAAACTTGCGCTGCGTAGGAACTCCTAGAATCTGCATGCAAAATGCCAATCTTCTAGCTTTTATAGTTTCCGAGATCTCAGCGTTCATACGGACGGACAGACGGACAGACGGACATGGCTATATCGACTCGGCTAGTGACCCTGATCAAGAATATATATACTTTATAGGGTCGGAAACGCTTCCTTCTAGCTGTTACATACTTTTGCACGAATACAATATACCCTTTTACTCTACGAGTAACGGGTATAAAAATTGTCCCCGACTTAAATCATAGCCCATATCTGCATTTAAGTACTTTTAAAAACTCTTTCGAACGTTTACTGGACTTGTATTTTGTTTAAAATCCTTATATATTGTATGTGTTCCTAAAATCCTCCGTAATTAATAACACCATCGGTCTAACTTTATTGTTTTTGGGACATCTTATTGGCTTATCGATAGGCACCTGACTGCAAGTCTAGCTTCTCTACTATCATTATTTTATGAATTCGTTTGCATCGTGTAAGCCAGGGCCACTTTATATATATATATTTATATATAATAACTTTTTTACATACATAGCATAATACCACGAACCAAAATTCTTAGTTTAAATGGGACTTTAACATACGATCACCCAAATATCAAGTAAAAGTGCAAATGGTTCTTGAAATTTCAATAGATTGATTTTCTGATTCTGTGTTATATTTTAAAGCCTCCCATTCCTTCAACTGATGGAGTCGATCCTTTTGAGATGATCTGCGATGATGCCCAAATTGCTGAGTGGAACAACCAGGGTCTACCAAGCGATCGTATGTCAGCGGAGAATGCTGCTATCCTGGTTCAATCAGAGCGGTATCCGCTTATGATCGACCCTCAGCTGTAAGTTAACTTTTAAATATTTTTAAGTGAGCTCTCTATTTTTAATGACATCCATAGACAGGGTATTAAATGGGTCAAGACTAAGTATGGAGCTGGTCTTGTAGTTCTACGACTTTCGCAGCGCAACTACCTTGATCAAGTGGAGCGAGCTGTCAGCAATGGAAGCGTTTTACTTATCGAGAATATTGGAGAAAACGTAGATCCGGTCCTAAATCCGCTTTTAGGTCGCCAGTTGATCAAGAAAGGAACCGTCTTAAAGATTGGAGATCGCGAAATAGATTTTAGTCCCAGGTTTCGGCTAATTCTGCATACTAAACTGGCTAACCCACACTATAAGCCAGAGATGCAAGCTCAGACTACACTTATTAACTTTACAGTGACACGAGATGGCCTTGAAGATCAGTTGTTAGCAGAGGTCGTAAAGGTAGAACGTCCCGACCTGGAGGCAATGCGGACCCGCCTAACCCAACAGCAGAATCACTTTAAAATAACCCTTAAATTCCTAGAAGACGATCTGCTTGCCCGCTTATCTTCCGCTGGTGACAATGTACTCGAAGACGTGACTTTGGTAATGAATCTAGAAAAGACAAAAAAAAACGGCAGACGAAATAGAGGTTAAAGTGGCAGAGGCAAAAATAACTGGTGTTCAAATAGATTCTGCTCGAGAGGCCTACCGACCAGCAGCCGAACGCGCTTCTATTATATACTTCATTCTGAACGACTTATTTAAGATAAATCCTATATACCAGTTCTCATTGAAAGCATTTACGGTGGTGTTCAACAATGCAATGCTTAAAGCAACGACAGCAGAGAAGCTTAAAGATCGCGTAGAGAATCTTATAGATTCGATCACTTTTTGCAGCTTTGTGTACACCTCGCGCGGCCTTTTTGAGCAAGACAAGCTTATTTTTCTCACGCAAATGTGTATTCAGATCCTTGTGAATGTTGGTGAAGTGGAGCCCACTGAACTTGACTTCCTATTGCGCTTTCCTTACATGCCGAACCAGACGTCAAACTTTTCGTGGCTGACTCATGTTGGCTGGGGCGGCATAAGAGCACTTAACAACCAGGCAGCATTTAAAGGCCTCGAAAAAGACATTGAAGGTTCGCACAAACGCTGGAAGAAGTTCGTAGACTCAGAGAGTCCAGAAAATGAAAAATTCCCAGGAGAATGGAAAGGAAAGTCTGCTATTCAAAGACTCTGCATAATGCGTTGCATTCGTCCTGACCGAATGTCATACGCTATGCGATCCTTTATAGAGGAAAAGCTTGGTTCGAAATATATAGATGCGCGCTCTATGGAATTCGCTAGGACTTTCGAAGAATCTAGCCCCGAAACGCACATGTTTTTTGTTCTCTCCCCTGGCGTTGATCCACTGAAGGATGTGGAGAAATTAGGAAAGGTTATGGGTTTCAGTTTCGACCATGAAAACTTTCATAGCGTATCACTTGGGCAAGGCCAGGAAATTGTTGCCGAAAACGCAATTGAAACTGCATCACAGCATGGCCACTGGGTAATTTTGCAAAATATTCATCTGGTCGCCCGGTGGCTCCCCAGCCTAGAAAAGAAGATGGAGTCTTCTCTTAGTAATGCAAATACAAACTACCGTCTCTTTCTTAGTGCCGAACCGGCTGGAGATCCTGCCGCTCATATTTTGCCCCAAGGAATCCTTGAGTCAGCAATTAAAATAACAAATGAACCACCCACTGGTATGATGGCCAACATTCATAAAGCATTAGACAATTTTAGTGACGAAACGCTCGAAATGTGTTCAAAAGAGACTGAATTTAAAGCAATTCTTTTCTCCCTATGCTACTTCCATGCCGTAGTAGCCGAACGTCGCAAGTTTGGTCCACAGGGCTGGAACCGAAGCTATCCATTTAATGTGGGCGATTTGACGATATCAGTTTACGTGTTGTATAACTACCTAGAGGCCAATACACGAGTGCCCTGGGAGGACCTGCGATATCTTTTTGGAGAGATTATGTATGGAGGCCATATTACGGATGACTGGGACCGTCGCTTGTGTCGCACGTATTTAGAAGAATTTATGCAGCCAGAGCTAATTGATGGAGAGCTGGAGTACTGTCAAGGCTTTCCCGCACCGGGAATTCTCAAGTATGCTGGATACCACCATTATATAGATGACAACCTTCCTTCTGAGAGTCCCTCTCTCTATGGCCTTCACTCTAATGCGGAGATCGGGTTTCTGACGACTGTTTCAGAACGTCTTTTCCGAATAGTTTTTGAGTTGCAGCCGCGAATGGCAGGTGGCTCCAGCGGAGGGGGCGAGTCTGTTTCTCAGGAGGATATCATAAAAGGTATAATTGAAGATCTGCTGGATAAGACTCCGACGCCGTTTAACATTCTGGAACTCATGGGTCGTGTTGAGGACCGCAGTCCTTATATAATTGTCGCATTTCAAGAGTGCGAGCGAATGAACAATCTCATGACTGAATTAAAGCGTTCTCTGAATGAACTGGACCTTGGCCTTAAAGGTGAACTGACAATCTCATCTATTATGGAGGATTTAATGCTGTGCTTGTACATGGATCAAGTGCCGGAGCAGTGGACCAAGTTAGCCTACCCCAGCATGCTAGGATTGCAGTCCTGGTTTTCAGACTTAATGTTGCGGCTACGGGAGCTAGAGGGTTGGGTGGCAGACTTTCGCATGCCCTCATCTATATGGCTTGCAGGGTTCTTCAATCCCCAATCGCTTCTTACAGCTATTATGCAACAGACAGCCCGCAAAAACGAATGGCCTCTCGACAGAATGTGTCTTAATTGTGATGTGACCAAGAAGTGGAAGGAAGAATTTACGTATAAATCGTGCAATTCGTTATTTTAATGCAATAGTTAATTATTGATTTCCCAATTCCAGATCTGCACCCCGTGAGGGAGCCTATATAAACGGTCTTTTCATGGAGGGAGCCCGATGGGATATAAAAATGGGTACAATTGCTGATGCCTTCCTCAAGGAACTCTTCCCAGCCATGCCCGTTGTCTACATCAAGGCGGTTACTCAGGACAAACAGGATACTAAAAACGTTTACGAATGTCCAGTCTATAAAATTCGGTATGTAATCAAAAGTAATTTAAAATATACTAAATATTTTAATTTTTTAAAAACAAAAAAAGTTAGATTTTGTATTTAGTGCCAAGCTAATTGCATAAGTGAAGTGAAAACAGGAGAACGCCTGTTGGGGTTGATGTTTTCCGATTGGCCTTACGAAGCTTCGGCAAACCAAAAACAAATTTTCCTTGATTTTTGTATTTCGCTGAGTAAATCTGCATATTTAAATCCAAACCATAAACTTTACAAAGCTTACGAAGCTTCGGCAAATAAAAACCAAATTTTTCCTTGACTTTGGTCTAGAACTGAAATAATTGTTAGATTTGAAAAGTATATGTATGTTTTCTGTTTGTTATTAATGGGCGTCAATTTTAAAATTGTATTGCGCTGTGTATATTAAATCTGCATATTTAAATCCAAACCATAAACTTATAAATTTTCCGAAATCTCGACCGCTTATACGGACCAAAAAATACAAATGAGCCGAATTCGTTGGGACCGTCAAACTGCAAAGCTAGCTTATGAGCAATCCTGTTTTGAAAGACGAAAGATCCTTTGGCGCGTTTACAGTCTCTTGATGTTGTTTCGAATGCAAAAAAAAAGTCCCTGATATTGCTTGGAACTGTCAAAGGGTACGCTATATTACTCTGACTAGATTTCATCGATTTTTTCTGTGAAAGAAATGCATTTATGCCTCAAAAGAACCAAAGTATATTTTTTATTATTGCACGAAAATTTTTTATATTCTGCTTTGCCATGTATTTTTGGTCTAAGTTTTAGGCCTTCAACAACCTATGGTATGGCTTGCAACCAGCTTTGCATATTACTCGATTCGCGAGAAGATAGACGCTAGTTATGAAAGTATATGTAAAAGTCTTAGAAAAAGTAATAGCAATTTGGTGCTAATGAAGTAAGTATTAATCGTTTTAAAAGCGACAGAGAGTCAAGATTTGAGATTATGGAAACGAGTCTATTATAGTCTATTATGTTCAATCATTAATTGTGCCACAAATTTGGGGCAAAACCCCCTTCATAATACCCACTACGCACCCCCTTTCTACGCAACACTAAGCTGCGTTTGCGCTCCAAGCGCAGGTCGAAGCATTAATTAGGCACTCAATTATAAGGTTTAAGTCACAACTACAAAGTCGAAACCTTTCATAATGGTTTTAGCAAGCTATAAAATCTTTTGCAACATTTTTTTGAATAAATAATTGTTAAATTTATACTTATGAATTTCCACCGATTGGCTTTTCTACTACACATTTTATTCTTCTTATATTGAAGGTTTAAACTCATTTAATAAATTCGCTATTGGAATGTGATTTTCTAAATTTGACTGAATACAACAAAAAATTTAAGTAAACGGTTTTATTCAAGGGGTTATTTTTTTTTATTTATTTTTTTTTCGCGCGGAGTCCCACGGCCCACTTACCCGCCCAACCGACCGAGGGGCGCAGCCGTGTATCGTACGGCACGATTCGCGATAAAATATACGCGAGATAGGAAAATAAAGGTCCGGGGAAAAAAAGTAATAGTTAGATCAATCTTGTGCCAATGAAGCAAGTATTAATCGTTTTAGGAGCGGCAGAGAGTCAAGATTTGATATTACAGGAAAAAGTGTATTATAGTCAGAACATAATACTCTGAAAGGCTTATACAAGGCATAGTTAGATCTACAATGATTTTATATTAGGGGAATATAAATTCTAGTTAATCTACTTGGCACTGAAAAGTTTAGACGACTTACCAAGTCGGGGGAGTCAATATCACCATGTATAAGGTTGTAATTGAAGACAGTACCAAGCATCGTTCTAGGGTAAATAAATCAACAGAAGTTTACAGAATGAGAAAGTAAGTAAAGATTTGCATCCCAGTTTAGGCCCCGTAAAGCAAAACGAATAAATTTTTTTTGTACTGATTCAATACGACCAAAATGTATTCCGTATTGTTGACTCCAGACGGGAGACCCATATTCCAGAATGGGACTGACTAGTGAAATAATTTAAGTTTTAGTGACATAAGGACCATCGAATTTTTGTGACCATTTTTATTAGCCATGGACCAAATGGGATTGGAAATCGTTTACAAAAGTTATTCTATCCAAAGAGCTGATAAAAAGTCATTAGCTTGCACTAGGAACTATTTAAATTTAGTAAATTATCTCGGCACCAGTTTTTACGTTGGGCAATGGTGGTATATAAAAAATGTTTTTTTTATTGTGAAAACCGTTACGATGTTGTTTATTTATTTGAAATCATAATGTATGAAATGACAAAAAACCGTTTTTATTATTAATACGCAAGGATGAACCTTCCATTTCACGTTTTTTGTAATTGGAGTTCCCGTTTTACACAATCTGCAACGCCCTTTTTTACCAAATACTACCCAATGCTCCTCTTTATCTTAACGCTATGAGTCTAAAGGATTCGGTTTAATCCTGTATTTTTTGACTGTTTTAACGTACAGTACCCTTGGCAAATATCCCCATTTCTTCCAACGAAATCAGAAGGCTTACAAATGTAAACCAGTTATCAAAATTATGCTTAAAATTCTTTGCCTTGGAAGTCCCTTTTGCCAAATATAAAACTACATCCGACTATATTCCCAACCCATACGTCGGACAGGTTCGTTCACCAACATACAGCGTGAAGTTGTATACTGATTTCCCATTTGTAGAGCATAGCTGGGTTGTATTGTTTGTATGATGATCGACCTGAAACCAAATATTGCAATAATAGGTACATTGTGAAAGTCTATTTATATTTATGAATACAAATATATGTGCCTTTAAACGCAATGATTTGTTTATCAACACATTGATGTTCTTCCTGAGGTAGTTTACTAAATTTGTCATTGAGTATGTACAGAACAGATCACCTTTTTGGGTTGTTATGCATTTTAATTGAAGTGTAAGCATTGCTTTATTTATTTTCAACCCTACCACTTGGCATTTCATCTTACCGGTGTTACGGTATGTTTTATTTTTTTGACCATGCCATTTTGGCAATTTTATGACGCCCAAGTACAACAAAATACCGATATAAGATTTATTATCCTCTCCAGAATATTTGAACTCTAAATCAGTTTGATGTGTGATTAAATGAAAAGCCTTCTTTTCCAATCATTTTTTCTAGGATACTAGTCTCCACCGTTTCTCCTCGTTCCATAATCCCTTCCAAATTCTTCCCCAGCACTGCTGAAATGTCTTCTAACTTATCATCACTATCCCTTGGGGGACACCGGAGGCAGAGTTGCCAGGTTTTGAACGCCCGTAAAAGCTAGATTAAAAAATATAAAACTAGAATAAGCCAAAATTTAAAAAAAAAATGCTAAAAAGCAAGCAACACCCAAATAAGAGAAAACATAAAACTTATTATGTTTTTGTGTGGGTGGCAAAAGTCATTAGGGCTATATTTATGATTAGGTCTATAAATTTCCATTGCAACAAGTGGTCAACACTTCTTCGAGGACACTGTCGATTATTATTAAACGGTGGTGTTCTTTTTCTGCAATCCGATTTTGTATTTTTGTTTCGTTTATTCCCATCGGTGGGATTTATCAAAACAATTTTCAATTTCTGACAGTTATTCAAACACACATTTAAATTCCATTTGCTTCGCGAGTGTTCTGAGGCGTCGAACCTTTTGGAGGCAGCAAAGCTGTGGAAAAACGAAAGTGAAGTAAAAACACAATGGGCTTTCGTAAATTGCGCGGAGCGGCCGGGGCGATGTTTAATTTTGTAGATAGTCGTTAGAGTACTGCTTAAACATAATTAGCACGTTGCCCTTCCGAGCATACTGGAGACTTATGGGGGAGTTGGCGATCGGAGCGGACAAGAGCGGGCGAAAAAACAGGGTGCTTCGTGGCCTGAACATTCCGCCCATTGCAATCGCTAGCGTTGCAACGAATCGGAAGAAATTACGGCTGTCTGCAGGCGCCGTACAGGATCCAGCCGAACGACGTCTTCTGGAATCCTGGTTGGATGACCTTTGCATAAACATCCGCACCCAGAACCAGGGAGATCGTCGCCGGCAGGTAGAACCGCCTGTCGGTCAGCGGAAGATCCTTCAACCTGCCCACGACCGCCTCAGGAATGGCTCGGATTGGGGTGCGGATGCGGACGTTCGGCACAACTTTCAGCACAACCTCCAACTTGGTCCCTTCGTCGACTTTCGAACGAAACGCGCGGTACACACCTGCTCGTCCCCGACACTAGTTGTGAGCAACCGAAAGGCGGATGGTAGGGACGCTACAGCTCGTCGGGGTGCACGGGTCGATAAGGGCGGCGGTGTCGAATGTCTTCGGCCCGGTCTCCTGGATGACCGTGGCTGTCGGCAGGAAATTTATGCTGTGCTGTTACAGGAGGGATGAGAGCGATGGACCCGGTGTCGAGGAGGCTGAGCGCGGCGGAGAGGCGAGCGCTCTGCGAGTTGGCGGATCTTCCCGGCGCGAGCGCTGCCGAGAAGCGGAGCCTCCCGAGCGCATTGGAGGGGCGAGCGTTTGGCGGGTTGGCGGATCTTGCCGGCGCGATCGCTGCTGAAAAGAGGTACGTTGCTGGGCGCAGGGAGGCTCTGTCATATGGAGCAGCGTGTGTTGACTCCGGTTGCAGATTTTGCACCGGTCATCGCTGCGACAGCTCCCTTGCGAATGCTCATGGGCGATGCAGTTCGCGCAGTACTTATTTATAAGCACTGCTCGGAGCCGCTTCTCCGCGCTCAGCTTTTGGAACCTCTGACACCATTTTAAAGGATGGATTCCCCGGCAGACTCGGCATCGGTAGGACTGCGTACCTCGAGAACATCTGTTCTCCCAGGCTTGGACGCTGCGTTAACGTGGGGCCATGCTAAATGGATCTGTGATTCATGGGAAAAAAAAAAACAAATTGATATGTTTTATTATGTAGTGGTGCGTGCTTAGGAACTATGGATAGCAGAAAAAGGAATGCTAGGTAGAAGATGTGGAAGGCGCCCCCGGTAAGAGAACAACCTTCGTTATCGGACCCCGGACAACGCCGCATGGCGCACGAATGTCGACTACGCGTACGTTACCATCAGCTCCTGGAAAGACGGAATCGATTCTACCTAGTCGCCACTCATTTGAGGGCAGATTGTCGTCCTTGATGACGACCATGTCACCGGCGAGAAGATTTTTCATGGGAAATTGCCACTTGTTGCGCTTGTGGAGCTCTTTAAGGTACTCTTCCTTCCATCGAGCGCGGAATTGCTGATGTAGAGACTTTAAGTGTTGCCATCGGTTCACAATTGACTTGGATTCTCCCTTTACTTCGGGTTCCACTATGGGCAGAAGAGGCCCGCCAACCAGAAAGTGCTCTGGTGTCAACGCTAAGAGATCAGTTGGATCCTCTGACATGGGAGATAGCGGTCTGGAATTTAGACAAGCTTTGATTTTAGCTACTCTTCAAAAGTGTACTTTCGCGTAGCGGTGGACTTATAAAACTATAAAGGCGCTGGGTGTGAGTTGCCTCGGTGTAGTAGCGTGTTATGGCGGCCGCGGCACGTGAAGCAGTTATGAGTACTTTCGCAATCACGCAGATGATGTCCTTGTGCGAAACAGTTCAGGCACAGCCTTTTTTCTTTTATGTAATCGGACCGCTCATCGACAGACATCCGGAGAAAACGGGGGCATGTGCGCGCGGGATGGTTTTCCCGATTACACAAATCACACCCTGTAGGTCTGGGTGCTACCCTTGTCTCGTATGAATTTATCCTCCGAGACGCAGAATTGGATATCGATGCTCTGGGCCGAGACTGACTAGAGCCTGATGGTCGCACGTCATCTATGGCTTTTAGTGTCCGGTGACGCTCAGTTAGGAACCCATTCAGTTCTTGCCTAGTAGGAATATTGTAGGGTTGTCGAAAATTTTAAAATATCGTATCAATGATATTTTTTTATCAAAAAAAAAAATTATAATATTTAAAATATCACATAAGAATGTCGATATATTTGATATTTTTTGTGTTAAATGAAAAAATTGACCGCCCACAATAAAAAGACAATAAGTATGCAGGGTTTAGGCATTTTAATAATACCCTTTGCGTTATGTGTGCGTCAGTCATCCTGCTTCTTGAGTCGCACACAACACATTTGATGGTGGACGCCGTTTTTTTTTTTTTGATTTTACACTCAATTTTTTATTTCGCACCTGAATTCTTTCACTCGATGTTGCTTTGGAATTCAGAGTGACCAAAGACAAAAATATCAAAAAAAAATGTCGGAATTTCGATATTTGGGCAAATAAAAAATCAGGATATAAATATATCATTTTTAGGAAAAATATCGATATATTGATATTTTGATATATTATCAACAATCCTAGAATATTGGCCTTGTCGAGTAGCGACTGTTCCCTTAGGGAAAGCGTGAGCTTCGGGAGTTTGGAGGAGCACATGTAAACCAGAAGGCAATCCCAATTTTCTATATTGATTCCGCACATTTCTAGCGCCTCGAGGCATCCTTGGATGGTGCTTTGCAATTCTCGTAAAGCGGAACCAGATTCCTGAGTGACTGACTGCACATTAAACAATATTTTCAGTTGGCTGTTTACTAACAATCGTTTGTTTTCGAAACGCTCAGTTAGGTTAGCCAAGCTGAGTGAAAACCATCGTTAGTGAGAGGCGCTTTAGAAACTATGGCGTGCGCGTCGCCACTCGTTTTTTCGTTAAGGTGGAATAATTTATCGACTGGCGTTAGCCGTGAACAGATCCCTAAAAGTCGGCCATCGAAGATAATCGCCATTGAAAACCTCGGTATCGCACGGAGGAAGCCGACAGTCGGACGAAATGTACGTCTGGGAAGGGTCAGCTTGTGCTTGAGGAGTTTGTAGGGTTTGCGCTATCATATCCGCGATCTGAGCACCACATCCGTACTTCGCCTTGAGAATTGGCAAGCTCTCAGCTACACTTTCTGCGGCTGCTACCATGCACGCGGTACAGATCATCATACTCTTTCTTAATGCGGGCCCATACATCTCGGACTTCGCCTCGGCAAATTTTTAGGACGGATAGAGTCGGAGGGACCGCCGAGGATATGCTCATTCGTGCCTCCAATTCGGACAGTCGATTCCGCACATTTCCAGAGCCTCGAGGCACCCTTGGATAGTGCTTTGCCATTCTCGTAAAGCCGATCCAAATTCCTGAGTGACTGACTGCACATAAAAAAAGAGAGAACGCTATAGTCGAGTGCCTCGACTATTAGATACCCGTTACTCAGCTAAACAACTTAAAATAAATATGCCTTCATGTGTTTTTTTTTTTTTAACATAATGTGAATTATAGTAACCACAGGAAAAAAGGACAAAAAGTTCAAATTATCAATTTGAATTCGGCGATCTCTTAGTGCTGGCAGCTTTACAGCACGAGCATTAGCACCAGCGCTGCTTTAGCGCAGGCAGCTTTTTTGTCCTGCACCAGCAGCTGCGTTTATGGTTATGTTTTTGAGTGCAATAAATTGACTAGAAATATTAAACATACATATATTATATTGGCTAAACACATACATTCTTAAATAGTATTATGTATATTAAAGTCTAAATGTTTGCACAACACGAGTAACGGGTATAGCGAATAGCTTTCTTTGAAAGGAGTTATCTTTGCCGGGCAATTGCAACTGTGTACAATGTAAATACATACATATGTATATGCTTACATACATACACACATACGCCATTGTTTGACTCAGACCTCCAATTTGGCTAACTGGATTTGATTTGCATAGTTCTGTATTGACAAATGAAAACCATCGCAATTTCCTTTAATAGAAATCCTTATCGAGAATTAACGTTGGCTCTGTTGAGCACCTTGGCCACCTGTTCCAACGTCATCCGTTAGATTGCGCCACGAAAGGCGGAAATGTAGGCGCTAGCCAGGCTTAAGCGTTTAATGGGTTTTTGGGCGTTAGAGTGGGCGTGGCAAACTTTTATTAGGCCAATCGATATTTATTGACGAAACAAATACATATCAATTAAAATTTTTATATCATCAAAACTGTGGCCACAGCTTGTGGCTTGTGGGCGTCAAAGGCGGCGTGGCACCATTTTGAAACAAACTTGCGCTGCGTAGGAAAAAAATCTAAATCTAAAATCTACATGCAAAATCCCAATCTTCTAGCTTTTATAGTTTCCGAGATCTCAGCGTTCATACGGACGGACAGACATACGGTCAGACGGACATGGCTAGATCGACTCGGCTAGTGATCCTGAACAAGAATATATATACTTTATAGGGTCGGAAACGCTTCCTTCTACCTGTTACCTACTTTTGCACGAACACAATATACCCTTTTACTCTACGAGTAACGGGTATAACAATATTTTTAGTTGGCTGTTTACTAACAATCGTTTCGAAACGCTCAGTAAGCCCAAGCTGAGCGAAAACCATCGTTAGTAAGAGGCGCTTTAGAAACTATGGTGTGCGAGTCGCCACTCGTTTTGGCGTTCGTCTCGGCGAATCCTTAGGACCGGAGGGACCGCAATTCGGACAGTCGATCCCAAACCTCAATGAATTGTTTTAGAGCGATTTCGGAAGCCGTTGCAGTCATTTTTGTGCTGGCACGCGTGACTCTTTCGACGGGAAAAGGAGACTGTTTAAGAGGTGGCGACTTTACCTTTTTAGGTGTGAGCGGCTTTACCGAAACTTTTGGTATTTTTTGTGATGGAACAGGTGATAGTTTGTTAGAACTTTCCCTGGACATACCAAAACAATATGGAACAATTTCAGTGGAGTGGTCGTTGTTTTTTTTTTAAATAATTTTCAGACGAAATACAGAAAGAAAAAATACCGAAAAAATACCCAACCAGTTTGTTGGTTGTTCGGGCAATAATAAATAATGTGTTGAACAAAAAAAATAAATATGGAAATGCCAATTAAATTTGGTTTTGTATTGGTCGGAATTTTATTATTTGATCGGAATAAATTGTGATATTTAATTATTTTATCGGAATAAATTTGATCGGAATTACGAAAAATGCGTAATGGGACACAGGTTCGCTCGTGCACAAAGCCGCTTTTTTTTGCTATGTGTATGTATGCTGGAATGTATGTTAATGCAGTTCGCGCTCACGCAACAACCTCTGGAATTAAAAAGAGAGAAAAACACTAGAAACAAATAGTTTTCGCTGTCGGTCTTGGAATTTTATTTATTGTATATTTGGGTTGACCGACGGAAAACTTTAAGCTGGTATATTTTCGCTGAAGGATTTAGAAAATATGATGTTTGTAATATATATGTATGTATTAAAAATATATGTATTTAATATATATATGTATAAATTATGTTTTTCGGTTCGGAATATATTAAAAAAAAAGCGATTTTTATTTTAATATATAGCGGAGTCTTTATTTGGTAAAGTTCTTTCAAGTTAGATCCCCAATCTTAAAACTGATTTTACAAAATGCATTATTCTTATAACTATGGGTTCTACCGGTGACAGCGCGCGAGCAGCGAAAGTGGACTTTGATTAGATAATTTTGATTGGTCAAAACTGTGGCCTGATGGGTTGGTTTCTAGGCTGCATCTTTTGTTTAATTAATTTGGATTGGCCAAAGCTTTTATGCTGACAAATGGGTTCTCAGGCTGGACCCTTTGTTTAAAGGTCTGTATATTGTTTATGTCTGCCGTCGTCGATAAAGGCGTGTGAAGTGTTTATAATTCGGATGCCGCCGATCGAAGGCGTGGGAAAGATTTATGTCTGAGGGGTTAAATGTTTATGTCGGATTGATTTGAATAACTGTAATAGTAGGCTCTGGACTTATGTTATTGACAATTGTTAAATGTTTATGTCGGATTGATTTGAATAACTGCAATAGTAGGCTCTGGGCTTATGTTATTGACAATTTGAATAATGGGTATCTCTGGATATACAGGTTGTATGTTGGGTTTGGTAGCTAGGGTATTTGCGTATACGTCACTCGCCCCTCCTTTAGAAGATTCAACATCCTTGTTGAATTTAAACAAAATTTATTTTTTGTTGGCTAGGCGCCTATAGGTAAATATGATGTAAGTTGTGATGCTTAGAAGTATAATTATTAATATCGTAAAAACAACCCACTTATAGATTGATTCTTGTTTTTGTTGATGGGTAATAGAATTTTTAAGTTTTAACAATCGTATTGGTTCATATAAAGTAACATTAGTGCTGGATAATATAATTTTATATTCATTTATATTCTTTGAAGTTGTAAATTTTATATCTCTTATTTCTAAGGAGCATTGACTTAATTGTATTAGATTGTTACCCTGAATTGGTTTGTTGAACATTTCGCAATCTTGCTTAATTTGTGTTTCACTTAAATTATAATTAATAATGATGTTAGGTTCAATGTATTTTACAGATTCATTTTCTGATACTAAAGTGTGTTGACATTTTGCTAATTGATTAGTAAGGATTTGAGAGATACATTGATCCGTGATTATAAATTTTTGGTCTAATATAGTTGTTAATGAATTTGGTGAATTTTCCAAGTAAAATACCTTTTTTCGTCGTTTATCAAATATTCATAATTGTCATTAATGTCAATTTGTCGTCCGATATTATCTGGGTATTTTATAATTCTATATATTGGTGTTTCTTTAAATGAAGTGGGTATATGGGCTAGAATAAAAGTGTCTTTAGTTTGACTGCTTATGTTATGTTCTCTAACTCTTCATGTTTTAATATTTTAGGATTAAATATTCCTACTCTTGTTAATTGTAAACTCATTTGTAAATCCTCAATGTATTCTAGAAATATATTTATTTTAATCATATGGTGTTCATAATTTAGAGGTATTTTTATAGTCCCTGTGTTCAGAAGTAAATAACCGTTGTTCGAAGTAATGGGTGTAATGCTAATTTGTTGAGCTGTTATCAATGGTATTTTCGTCCATGTCAGTATCATGATCAATTTCAGTATCAGAGTTAGTACTGTCAGCCTCCCTGGAATGATGAGAAAGATTATGCATTTTAGCTTTTTTGAATTTACTTCTGTGTTTTATTACTTTATGACCCCTATTAGTTTCTTGCCAGTGCTTTTCATCTTTTTGTTATAATACTCCTGTCTTTTTGAATGGGTTTACTAATTTAGCTTTACGTTTCATTTATTTTCAACTTTAGTATATTCCAAATCTATTTCATGTTCCTCGCGGTTTTTATTAATTTATCTATCTTGTATTCTTTCCGTTGTTGTATATTTTTGTTCGGTTTTATGCCATAAAGAAATATTTCGGCAGGAGTTTTACCTGTGGCATCATGGGTTATTTCATGATTATAAACGTATGTTGCTTTTTCTATATTCATTAATTTATCTTCTGCGTCTGTAAGTGTATTGATAATTCTGAGCTTTTCATTCATTGTTTTATGGACCCTTTCTATGTCGGCTATACCATTCTTGCTAGTTGTTATTTCAATATTGATATTTTCCTTTTTTAACCAATTTTGTAATGATTTAGATATTAGGCCAGGATCTTGATCCATTTTAATTGTTTTTGGTTTACCTATCATACTAAAAATTTTTAGAAGAGCTTTTTTACTTTCAATCCAATCTGTCGTTTTGGTTTCAATAATAGAAATGAATTTTGAATGAATGTCGATACATGTTAAAAATTTACGTTGGTCAATAAAATAATAGTCTATAACATATTTATCGCGAATATTTTTGGTTTCTGGAGTTTTTTGAAAAGGAAGAGCCACTTTTCTGTGCTCTGCTTTGCATAAATTACAAATTTCACATTTATTAATAATGTTTTGAATAAGTTTTTGTGCGTCTGGGAAATAGTATTTAGTTTTAAAATCGTCATAAGTTTTTTTTATTCCTTGATGTATTGTCTTTTCATGTATTTCTAATATTTTCTCGTGAAAGTCTGCATATGTGGGCAAGTTGGGAAGTATAACTGAAGTTTTCATTAATTTCGTTCCAGTATTTGGTTTAATAAATTTCATATAGGCTCGTTGAAAATAGCAAAGTCTTCGTCATTATTAATGTACATAACAAAATTGTGTCCACATATAAATTTTATAATTATGTCTTTTGCCAAGATTTCAGTCATGTCACTGTAAATTATTTTATTAATAGTTTTATTAAAGTAGTGAGTAAGTTCGTTAGTGTCTTGATTTCCCTTTTCAAATATAAGTTGGTGATTAAAAACGTTAACTGGTCGTTCGGTAATTTGTATGCAATCCCCGTTATCTTCTTGTGCACTATGCACCGTTGCTGCAGTTGTATCTAAATCGTCTTCATTTTGAAATACTTCAATTTTGTTATCTTTAGTTTCTTTCTTTGTAATCCTTGACAAAGCATCTGCTACGTAATTCTCTTTTCCTTTAATGTACTTTATTTCATAGTCAAACTCTCTAAGTTTTATTTTCCAACGTTGTAATTTCATATTAGGTTCTTTTATGTTATGTAACCAAACAATCGGTTTATGGTCGGAGCATATTTTAAAACTTATTCCGAAGAGATAGGGACGGAAATACTTAGTCGCCCATACAATAGCTAATAATTCTTTTTCAATAGCTGCATAATTTAACTCATGTTCATTTAATGTTCTACTGGCAAAACAAATGGGTTTGCCTTCTTGGGATAGAACTGCACCTAATGCATAATTGCTTGCATCTGTAGTTAAATCGAACTTCTTTTCAAATCTGGATAAATGAGAATTGGATCGTTACTTATTAAAGTTTTTAATTTTTCAAACGCTTCATTGTAATTAGGATCGCTTATATTTATTTTTGATCCTTTCTTTAAGCAAAGAGTCATTGGTTTTGCAATTTTTGCGAAGTCTTTATAAATTTTCGATAAAATCCACAAAGGCCTAAAAATGATTTTATTTGTTTTGGAGAGTTTGGAATTTTAAAATCTTGAATAGCTTGAATAATATTTGGATTTGCTTTGATTCCTTCGGTTGAAATTATGTGACCTAAGAATTCCGTTTCTCGTTTCATAAATTTACATTTATCTAATTGTAGTTTGAGATTTGATCTGCGAAGACGTTCGAATACTTTTTTAAGAGATTGAATGTGCTCTTGTAAAGAGGTAGAAAATATAACAATGTCGTCTAAATATACTAGACAATGGGTACCTATTATGTCGTGTAATACATTATTCATACAACGCTGAAATGTAGCGGGTGCGTTTTTAAGACCAAAGGGCATTCTAGTATATTCATAGTGACCTTTCTTAGTGGAAAATTCAGTTTTTTGAATAGAGTCTGGGTCCATTTCAATTTGATGGAACCCTTTAGCAAGATCTAATGTTGTAAAATATTGACATTTCCCTAACTTGTCTAAGATTTCGTCCATGTTCGGAATAGGGAATTTGTCATTAATAGTTACTTCGTTCAATCCTCTGTAATCGATAGCCATACGAAATTTGGGTATGCCCGATGCATCCCTTTTCTTGGGTACCATTACAATTGGACTGCAATAAGGAGATTTTGATTTTCTGATAATACCTTGTCTTATCATTTCTTCAATTTGTTTTTCTACTTCTGTATCGTAAATATACGGATAGCTATATGGTCTCCTATATATTGGTTCTTCATGTTTTGTTTTAATAATGTGTTTGATTTCGTTCGTGAAAGTCAAATTTTCACCTTCATGATACTGAATATCAAAATATTTTGACATTAAATAATGAAGTTCAGTTTTTTCTTCATTATTTAAGTGATCGTCTCTTATGTTATTGTCAGATAAATCTGTTTGTAAGGCATAAATAAAAAGTTTGTTTAGGTTTTTCCGTTATATTTACCATTGGGAATTCATATTTATTTAATTCAATAGTGTTTTTCATAAAATCAATTTTTGCTGATGATTCTTTGTCCATTGATTCTGTGTCCATTGGTTCAGACTTGCGTTGTTGATCTGATTCTGAAACTCGGGGACGTTTTTGGGGAATATTGGTACTTTGAGTACTCTGGTTACCCTGTCCTTGATTATTTTGAGAATTTTTAGGATAATAAATATTTCCTGAATTATTATAATTATTGTTGTTACCCCAACTTCTATTAGAGTCGAACTTATTCTGTCTCTGCTGATTGTTGTTATATTTGTTTTGATAATTATTATTTTGGAATCTACCCCCTTGGTTATTATCTGAATGATAGTTGGGTTTTGTATTTGAGAATGATTTTGATGTTTTAAAATCTTGAAATTAATAGTCTTCCTGAGAGTTTTGGGCTATATACGAACGATTATTTATGGATTTTTCTTCAAACATTCCTACAGATTGGGCAGCTTGTTTTAATTTAAGAGGAGTTGAAATATCAAATTTGCTCAACGAAATAAAAGTTTTTACTGGTAATTTTTCACGAATCACTTCAGCTAATGTGTCACTCAATGTCCTCGAAACTAGAACTGTGCTTGAAGGATTATTATCTAAGCTAAGTTTACAACAAATTATACTTGTCTGTTCTTCTAGTTCTTCAACAAATTTACGTAAATTATTATTATATTTAGTCTCACGTAAGTTGGCTATCATTCGATGTGGAGGCGTTGCGCTGTTCAACTCGCCGATAAGTAGGCTTCTCAATTCCTTCCAGTCCTGTGGTACATTTCTCATCAAGAGTGATCGGGCTTGTCCAACTAGGAGGTTCCTGACGGCTGCTTGTATAATTTGATTTTGGCCTTCTGATGCTGTAGGATAATGGTAGACTAATTCATCGACTTCTTTTATGAAGAGAGCCAAATAGAGTGGGTCTCCATTAAATTTATTTATCTGCTTCAGTTGCAGAAGGAAATGGTTCATTGATACATCTGAAAGGATTTTGTGCAGCTTTTGATGCAGCGGCTACGGCTGCTGCTGCTGCTGATGGCGGATCCATATTTAATGTTTTAAGTTGAGTTGTTATATTTAGGCGAAATAATTTAGATTATTTTCACTGGTTTAGACATTCTCATTCGTGATTTAACTAATGTTGTTTTTTTTTTAAAAACAAATTTTTTTTTTTTTTTTTTAAGTAAGTTCGTTGTGCGGATACAAATAATGTTTTATTTTCGCGAAGTAATTTTTTAATTCCTTTTTAGGTAGTCACTCGCGAGGATATTACTTGTATCCTACCGGCTGCGCCAATTATGTTTTTCGTTTCGGAATATATTAAAAAAAAACGATTTTTATTTTAATATATAGCGGAGTCTTTATTTGGTAAAGTTCTTTCAAGTTAGATCCCCAATCTTAAAACTGATTTTACAAAATGCATTATTCTTATAACTATGGCTTCTACCGGTGACAGCGCGCGAGCAGCGAAAGTGGACTTTGATTAGATAATTTTGATTGGTCAAAACTGTGGCCTGATGGGTTGGTTTCTAGGCTGCATCTTTTGTTTAATTAATTTGGATTGGCCAAAGCTTTTATGCTGACAAATGGGTTCTCAGGCTGGACCCTTTGTTTAAAGGTCTGAATATTGTTTATGTCTGCCGTCGTCGATAAAGGCGTGTGAAGTGTTTATAATTCGGATGCCGCCGATCGAAGGCGTGGGAAAGATTTATGTCTGAGGGGTTAAATGTTATGTCGGATTGAATAACTGTAATAGTAGGCTCTGGACTTATGTTATTGACAATTGTTAAATGTTTATGTCGGATTGATTTGAATAACTGCAATAGTAGGCTCTGGGCTTATGTTATTGACAATTGGAATAATGGGTATCTCTGGATATACAGGTTGTATGTTGGGTTTGGTAGCTAGGGTATTTGCGTATACGTCACTTATATATGTATGCAGGTGGCGGAAAATATATGTATATAGGTTAACAACCAACTCCCAGCTTAGGCTGAGCAGGCCAATTTATAATCCCTTTATTAATATTAATCATTTTTATTATTATTATTACACTTCTTATACCACTCATGTATGGTCCACCTTAATTTTGTTCCACCCTTATGGGCCTGAGAGCTGAGCCAACATATTGTGCCATTATGGTTCGTGGCTTTGTCTCATTGGCTGACAGCGATTGTATGACTTCAGCAAAATGTGCATGGTCAGCGGTCTGCCACGGGGATCCGGTCATGCATGAGATTTTGTTAATTCTTAAGTTCAGTTCATATTTTGTATTCAATAAATTAAGAGCACCAGCTCCTACTAATGAATCTCCGGCACTTAGCCGTTAAATCTTTTATTAACCAATAAACTGACTGAGTCTCTAAGCCAGCGGTATCGAAGGACAGTTCCCTTCCACCATAATCTCCCTATCTCAACATATGTTAGGAGCAGTACGGCCAACCGGCTAAGAATTATTTTAGACAGCGGCGAGGGACCCCACATTGACCTTTCCCCTCCCCTCACACTCGTTAATTTATATCTGGACGGCAGGTATGCGTTGTAATTTTCGATTTTTTGTGGACGGTATTTGAAATGTAAAAGGTGTGCAAAAAATATTTTAGCTGTGGAAACACTGCGAAGGATTGGCACTTTAAATAAGTAGGGGGGCCGATTTTGGCGGATCACTTGTAATTGATATTCACTATGCGCTGGGAATATATTTTGCACACTTTTTTTTTTTTTTTTACACTTATGTATATTTCGAAATATAAGTAATTGGCTTTGATGTAAGGCCAAATGTACTTACAGTGGACCGGAAAAGTTTAAGTACACCATAGTTGTGCAACTTAATGCAGTCAAAACGCTATTAACTAAAACAGATACAATTTTCAAATATTTTCGGTTTGGTAGGTTAGAGGGTATTATAATTTCAGTGAAGGAGACATTTCCGACCCTATAAAGTATATATATTCTTGATCAGCATCACCAGGAGAGTCGATCTAGCCATGTCCGTCTGTCCGTCCGTCTGTCCGTCCGTCCGTCCGTTTCTACGCAAACTAGTCCCTCAGTTTTAAAGCTATCTGCTTGAAACTTTCTATTGCAGGTAGTATATAAGTCGGAGCGAGCCGGATCGGCCGAGTATATCTTATAGCTGCCATCTAATTGAACGATTGGAAATGTCATAACTTTGGTGTTTTTAAAGTTAGGAAGTTGGGATTTTTTATGAGTATTAAGAATGCATCATATGAATAATTTTGGAGAATATAATTTATAGAATATTCTGCAAGGGTATATGAACTTCGGCTCCGCCCGAAGTTAGCTTTCCTTTCTTGTTAGAACACAAAATAACAAGATAATAAAAAAAAAATCGTAAAAATGCTTAATATAAAATTAGCTCCTCGCTCGTTAATATTTTGTTGGACCTCCTTTTGCAGAAATAACTGCTAGTAGACGTCGGAGCTTACTATGTACCAACACTTTTGTGTCCTTTTTCTCAATTTTTTCCCACTCAGACTGCAAAATTATCTTAAGGGACTCTTTTGACCATATCTGGTGTTTTCTGATCCTTTTATCCAACAAATTTCAAACGTGCTCGAAGGGATTGAGATCTGGTGATTGTGGAGGTGTATGCAATTGCTTGCAGTTGTAGAGCAGCCACTCCTTGACCAAATATGAGGTGTGTTTGAAGCTGTCCTAACACAACCCCACATCATCACGTTACCGCCGCCACGCTTAACGGTTGGTGTTAAATTTTTAAGCTCTAACGCTGTGTTGGGTTTCCTCCATACTTTTTGGGAGCCATCTGAACCAAAAATATTAAATTTGGACTCATTACTCCAAGGCTTTGGCGTTCTTCCGTATTGGTCAATTTTTTCGGACTACCGGATCTTAGCTTTACTTGGAGGGTTCTAGAGTTCCCGTAGAAATTAATAATAGTTTGAGCGCTGGATGGAGGCCTCTGAAGCATCCTACCAATAGCACGAGCTCCTTTTCCTTCCAAATAATGTATTAAAATTATTTTTCGAGATTCAAGTGAAATTTCGCTTCCTCATCCCATCTTGACCTCACACTCCAGCAAAATCAAATGAAATGAACTTAAAATGCATAAAAATGCAATCATCAGAAGTAGAGTGAAGGCAGAATTCGCGCTCACCGTTAGATTTTGAAGGGGAATTCCAAAGAGACAGTGAGATGACCTTTTTTTGTGTGATTTTTAGCCCTTTTTTTTGAACATAATGTTCACGAAGGAGTGACATTGTTAATTTTGGTATATTCAAAATCCTAAAGACTAAGTTTATTGAAGTTAAAAAAAAAATAATTTTGATAAGTTTTAATACATATTTTTAACAAAAAACACTGAGGTATGAAGTGTACTTAAACTTTTTTGGTCCACTGTATGTATTCAAAATGTACTTAATTTGCACAAAAGGAAAGGCGAAATTGTATTTTAATTGCCGTGGTCGGATTAATCAGAGTTTGATTTTAGACGAATCATACAGAAAGTCAAAACGAATCGTAGTTTTCGATGGCTGACTGATGACCGGCAATTAAATAAATTTTATATAAGTTCGTACTTGTCGTGTGGTAATTTGGCGCTGAAAAATCCGGTCGAATAATCAAAATGTTCTGGGGCATTGAACCTCTTGGAGGCAGCAAAGCTGTGTAGGTGGAATAAAAATATCACTCGGCGAGCGCGAAGAGAAAACGAAAGTGAAGTAAAAATGGGCTTTCGTAAATTGCGCGGAGCGGCCGTGCGATGTGTATTTGCTTAAACATAATTAGCACGATGCCCTTCCGAGCGAACTGGAGACTTATGGAGAGCGTGGAAGCGCAGGCAGCCAAAGCGGGGGAGTTGGCGATCGTAACGGACAAGAGCGGGTGAAAAAACAGTGTGCTTCGTGGCCTGAACAGCGAGTGAACTATAAATCATTGTGCACTTCTGAAATAATACTAAACAATTATTTTAAATTCGTAATTCTGTTCTGTGTTTTCTTTTCTTGTAACCCCGCCGTTTCTCTTTTGTTCGTTGATCGTCGTAAGTCGTAGTGCTCTTTTTAGTGTTGCTTTTGCACTAACTAATTTACGCTCCCGCTCTCTTGCTCTCTTTGTTTTGAAAGTTTTCAGCGTGCAGTTTTTGCGCTCTTGCGGTACTTATAACTGCTCGCTTATAAGTTTCAATTCATTTTCTTGGTACAGTCGCTCCAATAGGTAAAATTAATAATTATAATTTAGTCTGCTTCTGCAAAAAATGCAGCCTTGTTATCAGGGCTGACCAGTCTAATATGAGTTGCTGGCTGTGTGAAAATATGGTGCACACCAAGTGCGCCTCTTTTACTGGCCGGACCAGTGATGAACTTTCAAAGGTGCCCATTTTGCAGTTCTGTTGTGATGCTTGTGACGAGATTGCGAACGAGATGAACGAGGCCGCTGGTGGTAAGCAGCAAAAAGGGAACACCCCGCAACCGAAATCAAAAGAACAACAGAACATTCCGACGGATCAGCAGCTGATTGCAGCAAACCCTCAAATGTTGCTGAGATCAGGTATCCGAACAATCCGTAACAGAAATCATGCAACCAGGGTCTTCTAAGCATTCCGATTTGTCCGCAGTGGTTTCACAATTAGTGGATCCACCTATCTCTCAGAAAGTAGCATTACCACCACAAGGGACTACTGAGTCCGGAAAACCGGCTCAAGTTGGTTTTTTGCAGAAACAATGTCTGCTCCGCCAAAATCCCTTTCTGTGGTTCCACTAAAGAAACAAATTTTGGTTTCTCGGCTTTCCCCTGATCAAACATCGTCTGATGTATTGTCTTATATACAAAAATAAAATAAAGCCGATGATAATAGTGTAAAGGTGGAAAGGTTTTCTTATGCTAGAGACATTTCATCTGTCAAGATAACTGTCCCTAACGAGCTTTTAAAGCCATATGCTCGGGGGACTTAAGGCCGGATAATATGGTTGTAAAAGAGTTCGAGGCTAAGATAAAGAAGAAGGGGGCCCTGGGAGTAAAACTTCCTAGTCGAGGCCAAACCAGTGTACCAATTTCAAAAACTAACTTCTAACCTCCTTCTTTCCTATCAGAATCCAAGAGGTTTGCGTAGTAAGCTCACTAAATTGTTTTCCGATAGCCCTTGCTTTGCATCTCATATTATTGTGTTTACAGAAACCTGGTTAAAGCCGGAGATCTTTAGCTCCGAAGTTTTTCCAGGTAAGTACACAATACGAGGGTAGTCAGTTAAGTACTTAGCCTCTAAAAGAAAAACGAAAATTTTGGAAAAGTGGCAATTTATTTCTCAACATAATCTCCTTTCAGCTCGATACACTTGACCCAGCGATGCTCAAACTTCTTTAACCCTTCTGAAAAATACGTTTTCTCGAGGTCTGCATAATAGGCCTCTGTGGCGGCGACGACTTTCAAGTTTGGAAACAAAAAGAAGTCACACGGGGCCAAATCTGGAGAATATGGTGGATGTGGTAGCTGTTCGTAGCCCAATTCGACCACTTTGGCCTTGGCGAGGGCGGAAGTGTGAGCCGGTGCGTTGTCATGATGGAAAAGCACTTTTTTCTTCGCCAAATGGAGCCAAATTTTCTGGAATTCGGCGGTGAATCGGCCCAATAATTCGGCGTAATACAGCCCAGGTAGTCTCCAGGTAGTCGATTTAGATCACACCTTGGGAATCCCAAAAAACGCCTTCTTCGGATCAGGATCGCCGGGTGAAGTCCATTGTTCCTTGGTCTCCTGTTTCGTCGACGGTCGAGAAACAACTCAGAAACTCCTTCGGATTGCGCTTAAACAGCGTCAAACACTGCTCTGAAGTGGTTTCACGGTTGCGTTTGTTGTCCGGAGTGAGCAAACGCGGCACCCATCGCGCCGACAGCTTACTCATGCCCAAAACTTCATGCAGAACATGACCCACGCAAACTTTTGACATGCCTACTGTCTCAGCTATCTCGCGTATCTTCAATCGGCGGTCTGTCAGTACCAGATCGTGGATTTTTGTCACGTTATCCTCCGTGGTAGCCGGAAAAACCGACGTGCGACCACGTTGAAACTCGTTAAACCAATTTTTGACGGTCGCCAACGAAGGAGAAGAGTCACCGTACACAGCATCTAAGCGCTCTTTGATTTCGCTGCGCGATTTCCCTTCCAAAAACAAGAATCGAACCACGGACACGTCCGATTCCACACGCAGTCCAAACAAAACTGCGAGTCCGATTCGACTGAAATTTCGACGGTAGCCGTCTACGAGAATGTACTTAACATCATCTGCGTACATAAGTACGCGAGAATGACTTATAATTGAGGGAAGATCGTTAATAAATAATGTAAAAAGTAACGGACCCAAATGGCTCCCTTGTGGGACACCGGAGGTAACACGGAGAATTTCAGAAATTGAATTTTTAAAAAGGACCCTTTGTGACCTGCCATTTAGATAACTTGAAATCCATTTAAGCAGATCAATTGGAAAACCTAAAAGGTCAAGTTTTTGAATGAGAAGTAAGTGATTTACAGAGTCAAATGCTTTACTAAAGTCAGTGTAAATGACGTCTGTTTGAAAACTACTATTCAAGCCTTTTATCACAAATGAAGTGAGCACTAGAAGGTTTGTGATTGTGGATCTACGTTTTATAAATCCGTGTTGACACGGAGAAATAATTGATCTGCAAAGGTGCTGCAAATGAGCAGTAATGATTTTTTCAAAAAGCTTAGAAGTAGCTGACCACTTAGAAATACCTCAGTAGTTACTGGCTTAAGTACTTATCGGACTGCCCTCGTATATAGGTAAGACCGTCCCTCTAGACGGGGAGGTGGAGTCTTAATTGGAGTTGATTCAAACCTCCCGTCCGAGGAGTTATTATACCCGTTACTCGTAGAGTAAAAGGGTATATTGTATTCGTGCAAAAGTATGTAACAGCTAGAAGGAAGCGTTTCCGACCCTAAAAAAGTATATATATTCTTGATCAGGGTCACTAGCCGAGTCGATATAGCCATGTCCGTCTGTCCGTCTGTCAGTCTGTCCGTCTGTCTGTCTGTCCGTATGAACGCTGAGATCTCGGAAACTATAAAAGCTAGAAGATTGGCATTTTGCATGCAGATTCTAGGAGTTCCTACGAAGCGCAAGTTTGTTTCAAAAAGGTGCCCCGCCCCCTTTAACGCCCACAATCGCTTATATACGATTTTAAAAATTTAAATATTTCGGAAAAGTAAAAATGCAGTTTTATTGTGTTTATCAATACCTATCGAAATGTAGAAGAAATTTTTCAAATCGGACCATTCGTTAAAAAGTTATGCGTGATCAAAGTTTCTATCTCCATCTCCCTCGCACTCCCTTTACCTGAGTAACGGGTATCTGATAGTCGGGGCACCCGAATATAGCGTTCTCTCTTGTTTTTTGATAAATTCAATACCATTGAATTTATTTGTTTAAAGTTATCGCTACCTGGTAGCTCTATATACATAATTTGCTCATATATTCCGCCGTTGTCTGAATTTCCTGATTATTTAAATCACATTGTCTAAGGATCAGTTGGTAGTTCTAGGTGATTTTAATATACCTGGAGTTACCTGGTCCACTGAGGATGGATCAAATGTCTTACTACCTATGGCTGACCAGTCTAATATGAGTTGCTGGCTGTGTGAAAATATGGTGCACACCAAGTGCGCCTCTTTTACTGGCCGGACTTAAGTACTTATCGGACTGCCCTCGTATATAGGTAAGACCGTCCCTCTAGACGGGGAGGTGGAGTCTTAATTGGAGTTGATTCAAACCTCCCGTCCGAGGAGTTATTTTTTGAAAAATTCAATACCATTGAATTTATTTGTTTAAAGTTATCGCTACCTGGTAGCTCTATATACATAATTTGCTCATATATTCCGCCGTTGTCTGAACTTCCTGATTATTTAAATCACCTTTCCATTGTCTAAGGATCAGTTGGTAGTTCTAGGTGATTTTAATATACCTGGAGTTACCTGGTCCACTGAGGATGGATCAAATGTCTTACTACATATGGCACAGCATGATTTTATAGACGGCCTGCTTGACATATCCTTATCTCAAGTAAACCATGTTCGAAATTCACTAGGTCGCCTTCTAGATTTGTGTTTTGTATCAAATCCTGAAGGTTTGTTTCTGTCCAGAGTAGCACCACTCACGCAACCTGAAGATCCATATCACCCTACAATCGAACTTTCATTTGACACGGGTAGATTTATAGGAAGAAAAATGAGAAAATTCATCCAAACGAATGGAATGGAATGAATCTGGATTTAATTGGTCTGATCTTAACTTTTGCAATAATATGTCCGATGCCTGTGTTCGGTGGTACTATCCGTCAATTTGCGGCCCGTAAACACAGGCAAGGAGAGAACCGCACATATCAAAATATCGGTGGCAAGACTCGGGATGTAGAAGAGAACATAGCGGGGGCACACAGTACCATATTCGAAGAAAGGGAGAGGACGTTCGTGGTATCCCATAGCTAAGAATCGCGGGAGCAGGACAGGGAGAGTCAGAAGCTGTGAATACCGTTACCGGGTAACGCACACTGAGGCGGAGTCGGTTTCATCACGTTTTAATTTTTATTTGGATTTGCTTTGATTCCTTCGGTTGAAATTATGTGACCTAAGAATTCCGTTTCTCGTTTCATAAATACACATTTATCTAATTGTGGTTTGAGATTTGATCTGCGAAGACGTTCGAATACTTTTTTGAGAGATTGAATGTTGTAGAGAGGTAGAAATATAACAATGTCGTCTAAATATACTAGACAATGGGTACCTATTATGTCGTGTAATACATTATTCATACAACGCTGAAATGTAGCGGGTGCGCTTTTAAGACCAAAGGGCATTCTAGTATATTCATAGTGACCTTTCTTAGTGGAAAATGCAGTTTTTCGAATAGAGTCTGGGTCCATTTCAATTTGATTGTAACGAACATTCATAATTCTCAGGCCAAGATGTTGACTAAGAGAAGCGCTCACGCGAAATTATTCTCCGGCTTGGCTCGTCGACAATTGGTGTAGGTTTTGGATACTTCTCTCGGATGGCCTATCTTCATTATTAATTCTAAAAAATATTCGCGTGACAGGACAAGCTATAACAAAGGGACGAGACACTACATATTTTAACCAGACATTTACGGACATCTAAAACTAGGGGTTCTATTGCACTTTACCTACTCTGTGAACACTTTAAAATCTCAGATGTTGTGGAGATCTATATTGCCCTCCCTTCCTTCGACCGTTTCTTTACCTACAAAAACCCATATTCCTTGAAACGGTCCCTTGGTGTTCAGGGGTGCCAGGGGGTCATTTATTCCGAGTCAAAAAATTGGGGATTTAAAACATTATAAAATATTTATTTAACAACTAAAAGAAGAGTACGAATAATTCCTGGAGACAGCTATACATCATAATAAATCAGAGAACAGTAAAAATATAATAAATGGGACAATATAAAAATATATATAAATAAAATTGGGATAAAAATATGGAATAAAAATATAGTTTATATAAAAAAGTTAGGCATTCATGCGATGAGATTGGATTTAAATATATAAAGATGAAATTAAAAAAAGGACAAAATTTAGAAAGGCGAATCAGATTTCTTTGGCAAACATAGCCATAAATTTGAGCAGCAAATGGGCAAACAAAACTCCTTAAATTTTTAGAAGTGTATAATTGGTTTTCCGCCACTCACTTTGGATTTACTTTAGGTTTTCATTCTTTTGTGGGATCTTTTTTTTTATTGATTTTACTTTAACGAAAAGTTTATATATCGCATTTTCTTTTTAACTGGGGATTTCTTCGGTTATGTCATCATTTATGTGAATAAAAATATCAGGAACTTTTGTTCGCTCACCAAAATTTCAGCTGGAGTCCTCCTCGACGAAAGCGCTTTCTCGGGATAGACCTGGAACTTCAGAAAATATGCTTTTTCTGGCACACACGTACCGCATTTATGATAAAAAACGACACAAAAAAAAATGCGATTGAGTCCCCGGACGGAAATCACTCAATATTTTTTTTCAAAAGAAAACCACTCAAATTGGCCTCTGCCCTTTCATCATCATTTTCGCTCGACTTTTTTTTCACCGCATGGCCGTTATGCAATTACATTAACTTAAATAAAAAAAATAATTAATCTCTTATGCTAAAACTTAACTACAAGAATTTCGGCTGCTTGACTTCTGCTCTTTTCTTTTACATAATATTTTTTTTTCCACTTTTGGGTATTCGACCCTTTGGAGAACTTGCTGAGGGATTTTCTGTGGGCTTTGGGGACTTTAACAGAATTTTTTTAAAACTTTTCACGCCACTAAAATCGGGCACACATGATAAGAAAAATTTCCCTCTTTTCCCGGGACTGCAATTTTTCTGATTCCGGCGACGTTTAACGATTCCGAGTCATACTTTCCCCGGCGTAAAATAACACGCCCTCGAAGGCGGCTGCGCGACAACTGCGCGAATCCAAAAAAAACTCAATCTGGGCGGCGTTTCGGAGACTCTTTGTTGCTGCAAGACTTCGGTGTTCTTCGTTTTTAGGCTCGCCAATATGCACTCAATTTCGGTCTGTTTGCTTCCCAATTGATTTTGTTAAGCGCCAAGCCAGCTAGGACTCAGCGCTGCGCTGGATATTTAAGCTGTGGTTTTTCGGTGCGCTGATATGCCGGGGATAACTTTCGCACTAAAAATGTAACTTTGGAATATATACTTTCACCCGGCACAACTTGCACCTTTGACGCCACGATTGGAATAGACCGATCTAGACGCCACAATTATGGCGGTAACCCCTAGCCGAGTAGATGAGATGGAGAAACAGAAAGTTGACAGAAAGGTCTGTTGCTCTCCTTGCCGCTTTTCTTTAGCCACATCCCGTACCGCAGAGCGACTCCTAGATGGCGCTTACCACATTTTACATCCAGCTAACTACAAGCGCTACATGATGGAACCCTTTAGCAAGATCTAATGTTGTAAAATATTGACATTTCGTTTGTGAAAGTCAAATTTTCACCTTCATGATACTGAATATCAAAATATTTTGTCATTAAATAATGAAGTTCAGTTTTTCTTCATTATTTAAGTGATCGTCTCTTATGTTATTGTCAGATAAATCTGTTTGTAAGCCATAATTATATTCCTCATCATCTACTACATTTGAAAAAGTTTGTTTAGGTTTTTCCGTTATATTTACCATTGGGAATTCATATTTAATTTAATAGTGTTTTTCATAAAATCAATTTTTGCTGATGATTCTTTTAGAATTTTTCTTCCAATAAGAATGTTATAATGATTTGAAAAGTTGTTTATATAAAATGTTTGCTTAGATGAAAATAATTTTGGAATACTAAACTGGATATATTTATTCAAAGTTACAGATTCACCTATAGTTTCAATTTTAGTACAATTATTTTTAATTGGGTATTCAAAGAAGTTTCGTTAATTAAATTTATGCTTGATGCTGTATCGATAAGACAGAGGCATAGGTAAAATTAATAATTATAATTTAGTCTGCTTCTGCAAAAAATGCAGCCTTGTTATCAGGGCTGACCAGTCTAATATGAGTTGCTGGCTGTGTGAAAATATGGTGCACACCAAGTGCGCCTCTTTTACTGGCCGGACCAGTGATGAACTTTCAAATTGGCCCATTTTGCAGTTCTGTTGTGATGCTTGTGACGAGATTGCGAACGAGATGAACGAGGCCGCTGGTGGTAAGCAGCAAAAAGGGAACACCCCGCAACCGAAATCAAAAGAACAACAGAACATTCCGACGGATCAGCAGCTGATTGCAGCAAACCCTCAAATGTTGCTGAGATCAGGTATCCGAACAATCCGTAACAGAAATCATGCAACCAGGGTCTTCTAAGCATTCCGATTTGTCCGCAGTGGTTTCACAATTAGTGGATCCACCTATCTCTCAGAAAGTAGCATTACCACCACAAGGGACTACTGAGTCCGGAAAACCGGCTCAAGTTGGTTTTTTGCAGAAACAATGTCTGCTCCGCCAAAATCCCTTTCTGTGGTTCCACTAAAGAAACAAATTTTGGTTTCTCGGCTTTCCCCTGATCAAACATCGTCTGATGTATTGTCTTATATACAAAAATAAAATAAAGCCGATGATAATAGTGTAAAGGTGGAAAGGTTTTCTTATGCTAGAGACATTTCATCTGTCAAGATAACTGTCCCTAACGAGCTTTTAAAGCCATATGCTCGGGGGACTTAAGGCCGGATAATATGGTTGTAAAAGAGTTCGAGGCTAAGATAAAGAAGAAGGGGGCCCTGGGAGTAAAACTTCCTAGTCGAGGCCAAACCAGTGTACCAATTTCAAAAAACTAACTTCTAACCTCCTTCTTTCCTATCAGAATCCAAGAGGTTTGCGTAGTAAGCTCACTAAATTGTTTTCCGATAGCCCTTGCTTTGCATCTCATATTATTGTGTTTACAGAAACCTGGTTAAAGCCGGAGATCTTTAGCTCCGAAGTTTTTCCAGGTAAGTACACAATACGAGGGTAGTCAGTTAAGTACTTAGCATCTAAAAGAAAAACGAAAATTTTGGAAAAGTGGCAATTTATTTCTCAACATAATCTCCTTTCAGCTCGATACACTTGACCCAGCGATGCTCAAACTTCTTTAACCCTTCTGAAAAATACGTTTTCTCGAGGTCTGCATAATAGGCCTCTGTGGCGGCGACGACTTTCAAGTTTGGAAACAAAAAGAAGTCACACGGGGCCAAATCTGGAGAATATGGTGGATGTGGTAGCTGTTCGTAGCCCAATTCGACCACTTTGGCCTTGGCGAGGGCGGAAGTGTGAGCCGGTGCGTTGTCATGATGGAAAAGCACTTTTTTCTTCGCCAAATGGAGCCAAATTTTCTGGAATTCGGCGGTGAATCGGCCCAATAATTCGGCGTAATACAGCCCTTCTCCAGGTAGTCGATTTAGATCACACCTTGGGAATCCCAAAAAACGCCTTCTTCGGATCAGGATTGCCGGGTGAAGTCCATTGTTCCTTGGTCTCCTGTTTCGTCGACGGTCGAGAAACAACTCAGAAACTCCTTCGGATTGCGCTTAAACAGCGTCAAACACTGCTCTGAAGTGGTTTCACGGTTGCGTTTGTTGTCCGGAGTGAGCAAACGCGGCACCCATCGCGCCGACAGCTTACTCATGCCCAAAACTTCATGCAGAACATGACCCACGCAAACTTTTGACATGCCTACTGTCTCAGCTATCTCGCGTATCTTCAATCGGCGGTCTGTCAGTACCAGATCGTGGATTTTTGTCACGTTATCCTCCGTGGTAGCCGGAAAAACCGACGTGCGACCACGTTGAAACTCGTTAAACCAATTTTTGACGGTCGCCAACGAAGGAGAAGAGTCACCGTACACAGCATCTAAGCGCTCTTTGATTTCGCTGCGCGATTTCCCTTCCAAAAACAAGAATCGAACCACGGACACGTCCTATTCCACACGCAGTCCAAACAAAACTGCGAGTCCGATTCGGCTGAAATTTCGACGGTAGCCGTCTACGAGAATGTACTACACGATAGTAAATTTCTCTTAGTACTTATCGGACTGCCCTCGTATATAGGTAAGACGGTCCCTCTAGACGGGGAGGTGGAGTCTTAATTGGAGTTGATTCAAACCTCCCGTCCGAGGAGTTATTATACCCGTTACTCGTAGAGTAAATGGGTATATTGTATTCGTGCAAAAGTATGTAACAGCTAGAAGGAAGCGTTTCCGACCCTAAAAAAAGTATATATATTCTTGATCAGGGTCACTAGCCGAGTCGATATAGCCATGTCCGTCTGTCCGTCTGTCAGTCTGTCCGTCTGTCTGTCTGTCCGTATGAACGCTGAGATCTCGGAAACTATAAAAGCTAGAAGATTACGAAGCGCAAGTTTGTTTCAAAAAGGTGCCCCGCCCCCTTTAACGCCCACAATCGCTTATATACGATTTTAAAAATTTAAATATTTCGGAAAAGTAAAAATGCAGTTTTATTGTGTTTATCAATACCTATCGAAATGTAGAAGAAATTTTTCAAATCGGACCATTCGTTAAAAAGTTATGCGTGATCAAAGTTTCTATCTCCATCTCCCTCGCACTCCCTTTACCTGAGTAACGGGTATCTGATAGTCGGGGCACCCGAATATAGCGTTCTCTCTTGTTTTTTGATAAATTCAATACCATTGAATTTATTTGTTTAAAGTTATCGCTACCTGGTAGCTCTATATACATAATTTGCTCATATATTCCGCCGTTGTCTGAATTTCCTGATTATTTAAATCACATTGTCTAAGGATCAGTTGGTAGTTCTAGGTGATTTTAATATACCTGGAGTTACCTGGTCCACTGAGGATGGATCAAATGTCTTACTACCTATGGCTGACCAGTCTAATATGAGTTGCTGGCTGTGTGAAAATATGGTGCACACCAAGTGCGCCTCTTTTACTGGCCGGACTTAAGTACTTATCGGACTGCCCTCGTATATAGGTAAGACCGTCCCTCTAGACGGGGAGGTGGAGTCTTAATTGGAGTTGATTCAAACCTCCCGTCCGAGGAGTTATTTTTTGAAAAATTCAATACCATTGAATTTATTTGTTTAAAGTTATCGCTACCTGGTAGCTCTATATACATAATTTGCTCATATATTCCGCCGTTGTCTGAACTTCCTGATTATTTAAATCACCTTTCCATTGTCTAAGGATCAGTTGGTAGTTCTAGGTGATTTTAATATACCTGGAGTTACCTGGTCCACTGAGGATGGATCAAATGTCTTACTACATATGGCACAGCATGATTTTATAGACGGCCTGCTTGACATATCCTTATCTCAAGTAAACCATGTTCGAAATTCACTAGGTCGCCTTCTAGATTTGTGTTTTGTATCAAATCCTGAAGGTTTGTTTCTGTCCAGAGTAGCACCACTCACGCAACCTGAAGATCCATATCACCCTACAATCGAACTTTCATTTGACACGGGTAGATTTATAGGAAGAAAAATGAGAAAATTCATCCAAACGAATGGAATGGAATGAATCTGGATTTAATTGGTCTGATCTTAACTTTTGCAATAATATGTCCGATGCCTGTGTTCGGTGGTACTATCCGTCAATTTGCGGCCCGTAAACACAGGCAAGGAGAGAACCGCACATATCAAAATATCGGTGGCAAGACTCGGGATGTAGAAGAGAACATAGCGGGGGCACACAGTACCATATTCGAAGAAAGGGAGAGGACGTTCGTGGTATCCCATAGCTAAGAATCGCGGGAGCAGGACAGGGAGAGTCAGAAGCTGTGAATACCGTTACCGGGTAACGCACACTGAGGCGGAGTCGGTTTCATCACGTTTTCGATTGATTTAATATTAGGGGAAAATAATTTCTAGTTAATCTACTTGAAAAAGTTTACAGTATACAGAAAAGTTTAGCCGACTTACCAAGTCGGGGGAAGTCAATATCACCATGTATAAAGTTATAAATGAAGACAGTACCAAGCATCGTTCTACGGTTGGCTAGCGAGGGTAAATTAATCAACAGAAGTCTACTAGAATAAGAAGGTAAGTTAAGATTTGCATAATATAACTCATGTTCATTTAATGTTCTACTGGAAAAACAAATGGGTTTGCCTTCTTGAGATAGAACTGCACCTAATGCATAATTGCTTGCATCTGTAGTTAAATCGATCTTCTTTTCAAAATCTGGATAAATGAGAATTGGATCGTTACTTATTAAAGTTGTTTAATTTTTCAAACGCTTCATTGTAACTAGGATCGCTTTTATTTATTTTTGATCCTTTCTTTGAGCAACGAGTCATTGGTTTTGCAATTTTAGCGAAGTCTCTTATAAATTTTCGATAAAATCCACAAAGGCCTAAAATGATTTTATTTGTTTTGGAGAGTTTGGAATTTTAAAATCTTGAATAGCTTGAATTTTATTTGGATTTGCTTTGATTCCTTCGGTTGAAATTATGTGACCTAAGAATTCCGTTTCTCGTTTCATAAATACACATTTATCTAATTGTGGTTTGAGATTTGATCTGCGAAGACGTTCGAATACTTTTTTGAGAGATTGAATGTTGTAGAGAGGTAGAAATATAACAATGTCGTCTAAATATACTAGACAATGGGTACCTATTATGTCGTGTAATACATTATTCATACAACGCTGAAATGTAGCGGGTGCGTTTTTAAGACCAAAGGGCATTCTAGTATATTCATAGTGACCTTTCTTAGTGGAAAATGCAGTTTTTCGAATAGAGTCTGGGTCCATTTCAATTTGATTGTAACGAACATTCATAATTCTCAGGCCAAGATGTTGACTAAGAGAAGCGCTCACGCGAAATTATTCTCCGGCTTGGCTCGTCGACAATTGGTGTAGGTTTTGGATACTTCTCTCGGATGGCCTATCTTCATTATTAATTCTAAAAAATATTCGCGTGACAGGACAAGCTATAACAAAGGGACGAGACACTACATATTTTAACCAGACATTTACGGACATCTAAAACTAGGGGTTCTATTGCACTTTACCTACTCTGTGAACACTTTAAAATCTCAGATGTTGTGGAGATCTATATTGCCCTCCCTTCCTTCGACCGTTTCTTTACCTACAAAAACCCATATTCCTTGAAACGGTCCCTTGGTGTTCAGGGGTGCCAGGGGGTCATTTATGCCGAGTCAAAAAATTGGGGATTTAAAACATTATAAAATATTTATTTAACAACTAAAAGAAGAGTACGAATAATTCCTGGAGACAGCTATACATCATAATAAATCAGAGAACAGTAAAAATATAATAAATGGGACAATATAAAAATATATATAAATAAAATTGGGATAAAAATATGGAATAAAAATATAGTTTATATAAAAAAGTTAGGCATTCATGCGATGAGATTGGATTTAAATATATAAAGATGAAATTAAAAAAAGGACAAAATTTAGAAAGGCGAATCAGATTTCTTTGGCAAACATAGCCATAAATTTGAGCAGCAAATGGGCAAACAAAACTCCTTAAATTTTTAGAAGTGTATAATTGGTTTTCCGCCACTCACTTTGGATTTACTTTAGGTTTTCATTCTTTTGTGGGATCTTTTTTTTTATTGATTTTACTTTAACGAAAAGTTTATATATCGCATTTTCTTTTTAACTGGGGATTTCTTCGGTTATGTCATCATTTATGTGAATAAAAATATCAGGAACTTTTGTTCGCTCACCAAAATTTCAGCTGGAGTCCTCCTCGACGAAAGCGCTTTCTCGGGATAGACCTGGAACTTCAGAAAATATGCTTTTTCTGGCACACACGTACCGCATTTATGATAAAAAACGACACAAAAAAAAATGCGATTGAGTCCCCGGACGGAAATCACTCAATATTTTTTTTCAAAAGAAAACCACTCAAATTGGCCTCTGCCCTTTCATCATCATTTTCGCTCGACTTTTTTTTCACCGCATGGCCGTTATGCAATTACATTAACTTAAATAAAAAAAAGAATTAATCTCTTATGCTAAAACTTAACTACAAGAATTTCGGCTGCTTGACTTCTGCTCTTTTCTTTTACATAATATTTTTTTTCCACTTTTGGGTATTCGACCCTTTGGAGAACTTGCTGAGGGATTTTCTGTGGGCTTTGGGGACTTTAACAGAATTTTTTTAAAACTTTTCACGCCACTAAAATCGGGCACACATGATAAGAAAAATTTCCCTCTTTTCCCGGGACTTGCAATTTTTCTGATTCCGGCGACGTTTAACGATTCCGAGTCATACTTTCCCCGGCGTAAAATAACACGCCCTCGAAGGCGGCTGCGCGAAACCTGCGCGAATCCAAAAAAAAATCAATCTGGGCGGCGTTTCGAAAACTCTTTGTTGCTGCAAGACTTCGGTGTTCTTCGTTTTTAGGCTCGCCAATATGCACTCAATTTCGGTCTGTTTGCTTCCCAATTGATTTTGTTAAGCGCCAAGCCAGCTAGGACTCAGCGCTGCGCTGGATATTTAAGCTGTGGTTTTTCGGTGCGCTGATATGCCGGGGATAACTTTCGCACTAAAAATGTAACTTTGGAATATATACTTTCACCCGGCACAACTTGCACCTTTGACGCCACGATTGGAATAGACCGATCTAGACGCCACAATTATGGCGGTAACCCCTAGCCGAGTAGATGAGATGGAGAAACAGAAAGTTGACAGAAAGGTCTGTTGCTCTCCTTGCCGCTTTTCTTTAGCCACATCCCGTACCGCAGAGCGACTCCTAGATGGCGCTTACCACATTTTACATCCAGCTAACTACAAGCGCTACATGATGGAACCCTTTAGCAAGATCTAATGTTGTAAAATATTGACATTTCGTTTGTGAAAGTCAAATTTTCACCTTCATGATACTGAATATCAAAATATTTTGTCATTAAATAATGAAGTTCAGTTTTTCTTCATTATTTAAGTGATCGTCTCTTATGTTATTGTCAGATAAATCTGTTTGTAAGCCATAATTATATTCCTCATCATCTACTACATTTGAAAAAGTTTGTTTAGGTTTTTCCGTTATATTTACCATTGGGAATTCATATTTATTTAATTTAATAGTGTTTTTCATAAAATCAATTTTTGCTGATGATTCTTTTAGAATTTTTCTTCCAATAAGAATGTTATAATGATTTGAAAAGTTGTTTATATAAAATGTTTGCTTAGATGAAAATAATTTTGGAATACTAAACTGGATATATTTATTCAAAGTTACAGATTCACCTATAGTTTCAATTTTAGTACAATTATTATACCCGTTACTCGTAGAGTAAAAGGGTATATTGTATTCGTGCAAAAGTATGTAACAGCTAGAAGGAAGCGTTTCCGACCCTATAAAGTATATATATTCTTGATCAGGGTCACTAGCCGAGTCGATATAGCCATGTCCGTCTGTCCGTCTGTCTGTCCGTCTGTCTGTCTGTCTGTCCGTATGAACGCTGAGATCTCGGAAACTATAAAAGCTAGAAGATTGGCATTTTGCATGCAGATTCTAGGAGTTCCTACGCAGCGCAAGTTTGTTTCAAAAAGGTGCCACGCCCCCTTTAACGCCCACAATCGCTTATTTACGATTTTAAAAATTTTATTATTTCGGAAAAGTAAAAATGCAGTTTTATTGTGTTTATCAATACCTATCGAAATGTAGAAGAAATTTTTCAAATCGGACCATTCGTTAAAAAGTTATGCGTGATCAAAGTTTCTATCTCCATCTCCCTCGCACTCCCTTTACCTGAGTAACGGGTATCTGATAGTCGGGGCACCCGACTATAGCGTTCTCTCTTGTTTTTAATTGGGTATTCAAAGAAGTTTCGTTAATTAAATTTATGCTTGATGCTGTATCGATAAGACAGAGGCATAGTTTATTATCAATTTTGATTTTTATGGCTGTTGTGTGTCGTCCGAGGCTGTTGTCTGAAAATTTTCAAATCTGTCCATTGGTTCAGACTTGCGTTGTTGATCTGATTCTGAAACTCGGGGAGGTTTTTGGAGAATATTGGCACTCTGAGTACTCTGGTTACCCTGTTCTTCATTATTTTGAGAATTTTTAGGATAATAATTATTTCCTGAATTATTATAATTATTGTTGTTACCCCAACTTCTATTAGAGTCGAACTTATTCTGTCTCTGCTGATTGTTGTTATATTTGTTTTGATAATTATTATTTTGGAATCTACCCCCTTGGTTATTATCTTAATGATATTTGGGTTTTGTATTTGAGAATGATTTTGATGTTTTGAAATCTGGAAATTCATCGTCTTCCTGAGAGTTTTGGGACATATAAGAACGATTATTTATGGATTTTTCCTCAAACATTCCTACAGCTTGGGCAGTTGAAATATCAAATTTGCTCAACGAAATAAAAGTTTTTACTGGTAATTTTTCACGAATCACTTCAGCTAATGTGTCACTCAATGTCCTCGAAACTAGAACTGTGCTTGAAGGATTATTATCTAAGCTAAGTTTACAACAAATTATACTTGTCTGTTCTTCTAGTTCTTCAACAAATTTACGTAAATTATTTTTATATTTAGTCTCACGTAAGTTGGCTATCATTCGATGTGGAGGCGTTGCGCTGTTGAACTCGCCGATAAGTAGGCTTCTCAATTCCTTCCAGTCTTGTAGTACACTTCTCATCAAGGGTGATCGGGCTTGTCCAACTAGGAGGTTCCTGATGGCTGCTTGTATAATTTGATTTTGGCCTTCTGATGCTGTAGGATAATGGTAGACTAATTCATCGACTTCTTTTATGAAGAGAGCCAAATAGAGTGGGTCTCCATTAAATTTATTTATCTGCTTCAGTTGCAGAAGGAAATGGTTCATTGATACATCTGAAAGGGTTTTGTGCAGCTTTTGATGCTGCGGCTACGGCTGCTGCTGCTGCTGATGGCGGATCCATATTTAATGTTTTAAGTTGAGTTGTTATATTTAGGCGAAATAATTTAGATTATTTTCACTGGTTTAGACACTAGAAATCCTCATTCGTGATTTAACTAATGTTGTTTTAAA
This sequence comes from Drosophila prolongata, assembly GCA_036346975.1. NCBI lineage: Eukaryota > Metazoa > Arthropoda > Insecta > Diptera > Drosophilidae > Drosophila > Drosophila prolongata. The sequence goes on from JAYMZC010000312.1 coordinate 165,387, forward strand.
ATTTTTTTTTTAAGTAAGTTGGTTTTGCGGATACAAATAATGTTTTCTGCTAGCATTATATTTACAAATTCCAAATCAATGTTATTTGGTTCAACTTTATTTATTACTTAAAATTAATTTAAAATAAGTTCACAGAGAACGGTCGTGTTTTTGTTTTGCGCTCCGAATTTTCATTTTTCTTATTGAAACCACCGGAGTTTACTTAAATCTCTTTAACGTTTCTACACCTTTAAGTGTTTTCTAACAACATTCCCTTCGCTTCGCGAGTGCATCGTGATTAACTTGTGTTTAGTAAACAAAAAGTGTTTATCATAATTTAATTCGGTGCTGGTTTGTTGTTATTGTTTTCTATTGCCCCTCTTTTCAGTCTTTCTCTTCGTCGTTGAGCGCTGTTGGAACGGCACGCACTCCAACGGTAATATGTCTCAGAGGTGTTTTCTCTCCCTTTTTGTTTCTATCTCGTTTCGTGGTGCCTAACATCAAAGTTATTCGGTGTTTCGCACCCGCTCTGTCGCTCTTCTTGATCTCTCAATAAAAAGTTCTTGAGCGCTTTCGATTTTTTTGTCCGCTATAGTGCACAGTGGTCCGTGGTCAGCGAAAATGGCTTTCTGTTCATTAAAAAATTGCAAGAAAGTTATCTCGGCTGGACAGCAAAGTATTCCCTGCCATACATATGATAAAATTTATCACGCAAAGTGTCTTGGCTATTCTGGCCTGGTTCGTGAGCCATCGATAAGAGGAGTGGTCTACGCTAATACTGCGATGAATGCATTGTATACGAGAACCAGGCAATAACTATTAGGCGGCTCACAAAAAGCAGTGTTACGGAATTAATCCGGAACTGCCGTAAAAATACGGACCTGCTCGTGGCGCTTGAATCGCAGACCACTAGTCGCATGCTAGCCGAGCCCGATTCCCCAAAGCGCAAAAAAGTCGAGGTCGGTGGGCATTCTATGGCAGGTGCCGTGCAACCTGCTGCCCGCGATTTGATTCCAGCTCAGCTTGCCAGTCTTAGGCGCCACTCAAATGGTACTAAGATCGGGGGCAAAAAGTGATTCGGTAACCGAAGTTGCTGGAATCGATGTGGCTTCGCTAGGTACTTCCGCCCCAACACCTCATGTAGACTTAACGTCCGGATTCACGGCCGATACTGGTAGTACAGATACAAATTCTGTAGTACCAAAAAGGGTTGCATGTGTTGTACCAAAAACGGTTACTTGTGTTCGGGTGCCCCAGCTAAAACATGTATTTGTTTCACGGCTCGCCCCAGAAATCTCATCACTGGATATTACGGCTTATATCAGTAACAAAATCCAAGTTAAGGTCGAACAATTTAAATTTTCTTATGCTAGGAAAGTATCATCATGTAGGATTGGTATTCCTTGTGCTCTTTTTGCATCTGTGTGTTCCACCAGTTTCTGGCCCGAGGGCATATTTGTAAAAGAGTACGAAGCTAAGAGAAAAAAGAATAGTTCAGGGGAAATGGAAAATATCATTAAAGAACCATCCCCAGCGCCCTCCACATCCTCTTCTGTCACAAACAACTAGCCTCCTCTTTTCTTCTTTGCTATCAGAATACAAGAGGCTTACTTAGTAAACTGACTAAATTGTATTCGGATAGTTTTTCTTTCCCATATAATAATATGGTATGTACAGAGACCTGGTTTAGGCCGGATATTCTTAACTCCGAAATTCTCCAGGGTAAGTACACAATTTATAGGCTTGTCAGATCGAGATCAGCTAATAGTATTGGGTGATTTTAATATACCTAGTGCGACATGGTCCCCTGACGAAAACTCTAACATTTTACTCCCTTTAGCGCATCATGACTTTATTGACGGCTTACTTGACATTGCGCTATCCCAAGTGAACCATGTTAAGAACTCCTTAGGACGTCTACTGGACTTGTGTTTTGTATCAAATTCAGAAGCCGTTTGCCTATCAAGAACGTCACCACTTACACAACCGGAAGATCCTTATCATCCAACTTTAGAGCTGACTGTAGGCGCAAGAACAGAGCTGAATAAAAAATCCGAAAAGTCGGTTAAACGAATCCGCTGCTTTCGTAAGGCAAACTTTCATCTTTTAAATACTTTTATATCCGGCTATGACTGGTCCGAATTTTATTCATGCACTAACGTGGCTTAGGCCGTTAATATCATTTATAATGCATTGAATTCCTTCTTTTATCTGTTTGTTCCGTTATACTATCCGTCAATTTCAAATAAACCTCCATGGTTTAATAAAGAGTTGTCACACCTAAAAAATATTAACTCCAGACTTTTCAATAAATTTAAAATGTGCGGTTCACAACCTGCCTTCTCTCGGTACCAAATTTGATCGCTGTTGATCTGCTGCTGATGTCCGGGGCCTGTTGGCTCAGGCGGGGCCCCTGCCGGTCTTCGCACTGGTCTTCGGCTTCAGGGGGAATTGCATGTCGCAGAGTAGAGAGGTCCGTGGCAGTCGGTCGGACAGACTTCTGGTCGTTTCGGCAGTGGCTTGGGAGTATTTGGGTTTGTTATTAGTTATACCCGTTACTCCTAGAGTAAAAGGGTATATTGTATTCGTGCAAAAGTATGTAACAGCTAGAAGGAAGCGTTTCCGACCCTATAAAGTATATATATTCTTGATCAGGATCACTAGCCGAGTCGATCTAGCCATGTCCGTCTGTCCGTATGTCTGTCCGTCTGTCTGTCCGTATGAACGCTGAGATCTCGGAAACTATAAAAGCTAAAAGATTGGCATTTGGCATGTAGATTTTAGGAGTTCCTACGCAGCGCAAGTTTGTTTCAAAATGGTGCCACGCCCCCTTTAACGCCCACAATCGCTTATATACGATTTTAAAAATTTAAATATTTCGGAAAGTAAAAATGCAGTTTTATTGTGTTTATCAATACCTATCGAAATGTAGAAGAAATTTTTCAAATCGGACCATTCGTTAAAAAGTTATGCGTGATCAAAGTTTCTATCTCCATCTCCCTCGCACTCCCTTTACCTGAGTAACGGGTATCTGATAGTCGGGGCACCCGACTATAGCGTTCTCTCTTGTTTTTGATTTATTTTTCTGTCCTCCACGTAACATCACTCACACTCTACTCACTCAGACTTTTGATTTTTATCCTCCTGATTTTATGTCCTCCTGATTTTTATATCCAGTTGTCTTTTTGATCCGCTGCTCCTTGTGACACTAGTCACGGTCGCCATGTGGTGTGTCCCAATTGATTTCTCCAATGCAGTGTAATGTATTCCAATTACGTTCTCAACTGCAGTGTTCTGGTTGAATGTATCTTTATTGAATGTTCTTTAGTTCTCTTAAACTAATGCTTGCTAGCTGTCGGCGCAGCGGCATAAAACATATATTTTATATATGTAAAGTAACAATATGTAAAATGTGCTGAGAGAGAGAGAGTTATGCATGCACAAATGTAGATAAGCGGTCAACGTGGGAACCATGCTGACTCGGCTCTAAGCGGTGAATGCAATGAGTTCATATCGTATTACGTTTGCACTTGAAATGTGTTTGGGCACTTGGCACGCTGTCGCTGAGTGACATTCTCTTAGTTTATACTTTCGCTGTTAAAAGGCACAGACAAATCGGTCTGCCTGCCCAACCAAATCGTAAGCATAAACATTAAACTTTGTAATAAAGTCCTTGGTGTCATTTATAATAAAATTAGTGCATATTTAATTGAAATCTTGTGCGGTTTTATTTTACTTGGGCACCATCAAAGGTTAGCGTTAGTGAAAAATCTCACTGACCCAACAGAGTTTTTATATTATTTATCTAAGCCCTACGGCAGTACTATGCCGAACGCACGCACTTTAAGGCCAACGCTCAAGCGTACCGAAAAACAACGAATAAGCGTAAGAGCAAACAAAAAATAGCACTGCTCCTGTGACCAATAATAATAACGACAAACACAACTAGAAATCGCGGCAGCGGTGTCGATGTGCGTGTGTATGTTATTATAAATTTTATTATTAGCCCTTAAGGCACCTCTACTATCTCTTTCAACAGTTTCTTTTTACATGCTTTCATTACTGTCTCTTTCAACAGTGTCTTTTTCAACTATTTCATTAATGTCTCTGTTCGGTCATGCCGCAGCCTAAATAAATTCTTAAAGTTTCTAATCTTAACGTAAATTGAATTCTCGATGTTTGTTCTGGCCTTTTCTATTTGCCCTGCGTGGTATCTCTTTCAATTAGTGTAATTGCTACTCCTTTTGAATTCCCTCGCCGATCGCTGCCTGGCCCTTTGTCCACAGCAAGCATCTACTTAAGTTCAGTTTCGATTTTGTACTCGCTCGCTGAAGGCACGGTCGCAGATCGCCTGCCCATTCTCTTCGTTTATACTTTCGCTGTTAAAAGGCACAGACAAATCGGTCTGCCTGCCCAACCAAATCTTAAACATAAACATTAAACTTTGTAATTAAGGCCTTGGTGTCATTTATAATAAAATTAGTGCATATTTAATTGAAATCTTGTGCCGTTTTATTTTAATTGGGAACCATCAAAGGTTAGCGTTAGTGAAAAAGCTCACTGACCCAACATATTGGTGACCCCGACGTGATTTAAAAACAATAAAAACTAAATTGCAACCAAACAAATAATTTAATTTTCGTTCGTTTGATTGATCGCGTTATGTATATGATAACCTGCAAGTTCTATGTACATATGCAAGTGCAAGCGGTAATACATAAACACCGCTAGAAACTCACATCGCACCCACCCCGCGCATCATAGAGAACATTTTGGTTTCCTCTTTGTGGCTTCGTTCCCGCTTTGAAACGTTTGACAACGGCGACCAAACGTTTTTGTGTGAGTTCGTTGTACCCCCTTCCACCGCTTTATTGCCGTTTATGTGCAAATAGACGCACATACATTCCGTTAGTTTTTCGGTGGTCAAGAGTTTTGGTATAGCACGCACTGCACAGTGGAATTTAATTATTTTGCGAGTGACAAAAGCTGAAAATAATAAAATAAATTTATTAAAATGTCAACCGAAACAACTTTAGCTGCTTCAGTTCAGGGAGTGAAGCATCTCAAATTGAAGGCTGAATCAATGCTTTCTAAGACGAAATCCTCTGAGAAGGCCTTGACTGTTGAGAAGCTCCAGGAGATGAGTGATGAAGAATTAGAGCTTCGTGTTAAGCTCTCAGAGGAGAATAAGGCTGCATTTGCCCAGGACCATGACCGTCTTGAGGAACTGGATTTTAATGAAATCGGCAGCCAGGTTCGCGATGATTTTGAAGAGCTCATCATATCAATACAAATCATACTAAATCGAGAATTGGGTAAGCGTCAACGTCCAGCACTTCGAAGTTCTACGCTCAGGCCAGAGCCATCTCTGGATTTCCATTCTGTGCCGGCTAAAAGATCTCATTTGCCTGAATTGAGATTCCCTGAATTTTTTCTGGTGGCTATACTGAATTTGTCGACTTTCAATCCATGTTCAAAGCTATCATCGACAATGACGTGGAGCTCACTAACATTGAAAAGCTGCAGCACTTAAAGTCTAGCCTGAAGGGTTCCGCATTGGATACAGTGCGCTCATTAGAAATTTGTGACAGCAACTATGCTGTAGCCTTGGAGTTATTGAATATCCGTTTTAATAACAAGCTTCTAATTTTCCAATCCCATATAACTGCAATTTTGGGTCTCTCTAAAGTGGAAATGCGGTCCGCTGCGAAGCTGAGAGATATATCTGATAAAATACATGCTAATCTACGTGCTCTTCAGTCAATTGGCTCGGTTGAGCAAATCTCAAATTGGATTCTGGTTCATGTTTTACTCCAAAAATTAGATAGCAAAAATCAGGCCAATTGGGAAGAATATGCGGCTATTGATGAAATTCCTTCGATTGATCAATTTACTACATTTTTGTCCAAGCGTTGTCAAAAATTGGAAAATGTAGAGCATACTGCAGCATCGTACTCATATAGTTCACAATCAGGAAGAAGCCGCAACAATAGTATTTTAATTGCCACTAACACTTTTGGAAATAGATATGTTGTGTGCGACAACAGTGGCCATTCAATTTATAGCTGTGGTCAATTCGCCAATTTGTCAGTGAAATAGCGTATTCGAAAGGTGAAGGAATTAGCGCTCTGTCTTAATTGCTTAAAGAAGGGCCATCAAATGCGCAATTGTAAGTCAGGCTGCTGTCGAACTTGCAGGTCCAAGCATCACACCCTCTTGGAGATGCTCGATTTGACTCTGAAGGAATTTCCGTTTGCGTTAAGTTAAAGTCGCATACTTCTGATTACTTCGCATGCCTATCTGCTCTTGTTGCTCCAGCGATTATCGGCAATCAACCCAGTTTTACCGTTAAACCCGATAGTTGGAAAATTCCTTCGAATATTCAGCTGGCCTATCCGGATTTCTATAGATCTCGGCGAATAGATCTCCTTATTGGCGCAAGCATGTTCTTTGAGCTATTATCTGTAGGGCAGATTAAGTTGGCTCCTGGGTTACCCCTATTGCAGAAAACAAGGCTTGGTTGGATCGTTACAGGAGGTGGATCTTCTACTCTCAAGGCAACTGCATTACACGGCCAAGCTGTGCACCGTGAATTGGTTGCTGCTGAAGTTCATATGGATGAATTAGTCCGTCGTTTTTGGGAAGTTGAGAGCTGTGGTGAAGGCGTGGTCACAGCCACCAAAGAAGAACAGGAGTGCGAAGCTCATTTCAAGACCAACTTTAGTCGTTTAGACTCTGGTGAATATTCCGCACGATTACCTGCGAAGTACGCTCTAGAATTACTGGGTGAATCGTACAATCAAGCTTATCGTCGATTTCTCAATATGGAGAGCAAGCTAGAGCGCAAGCCAGAAGTCAAGGTCCAATATTCGGCATTCATTCGTGAATATTTGCATTTGAAGCACATGTCACACATGTCCTTGAGTCTTTGCAAATATTTTCTGCCCCACCACTGAGTTTTCAAAGAAGACAGCACCACGACTAAATTGCGAGTCGTTTTTGATGGGTCTGCCAAAACGTCAAGTGGACATTCGCTGAACGAGGTTCTCATGGCAGGGCCTACCATTCAACAGAAGCTGTTCAACACGCTGTTACAGTTTCTGACTTTGCCTGTTGCATTGACTGGTGACATCTGCAAGATGTATCGGTGTGTTCGCGTGGCTGAACCCGATAGCTATCTTCAATGTATTCTTTGGCGAGACTCACCGGACCAGGAGGTGCAGGTATTCAAGCTTGATACCGTGACCTATGGAACTAAGCCTGCAGCCTTTTATATCCGTTCGCGCGATGCATCAACTGGCGAATGATGAGAAGAGCATATTTCCAATCGGTTCTAAAATCATTTTGCGGGACTTTTACGTTGATGATCTGATCACAGGAGGCCAATCAACACAGGAAGTCCTCGAAATCATGTCTCAAACAACATACTTGCTTGCACGAGGGTGCTTTAAGCTCAGGAAATGGTGGTCCAACGAGCGCGATGTCTTTGATAAAGTTCCTGACTTGGAAAAAGAAACATTCCTGAAGTTTGACGATGGCAGCGACTTTACCAAGACACTGGGTCTTGCTTGGGATCCTGCAGCGGATGTCTTTCGTTTTTCTTTTTCTCCCATACAGATCTCTCCAAAGCCATATAAACGGCTGGTGCTTACCACAATTTCTCACGTGTATGATCCGCTTGGTCTCATTGGTCCTGTGGTTGCCAAGGTCAAGATCTTCCTGTAACAAGTCTGGAGAGAGAAGTTGGAGTTCAGTTCTTCTTTGGTGGCTGTGACCACGCCTTCACCACAGCTCTCAACTTCCCAAAAACGACGGACTAATTCATCCATATGAACTTCAGAAGCAACCAATTCACGGTGCACAGCTTGGCAGTGTAATGCAGTTGCCTTGAGAGTGGAGTGGGACGAAAGCTTTCCTGAGGCACTCAACACATCATGGCTAAAGCTGTCATCTGACATGGGTCATACTCAGCAAATGAAGTTTCCTCGACGTGCGCTGCATCCAAATAGTGCTATTGAGATCCACGGATTCTGTGACGCTAGCATCGACGGATATGGAGGATGTATCTATCTCGTTTCAATAGCTGATGCCAAACGAGAAGTGCATCTGTTTTGCTCAAAATCTCGTGTGGCACCTTTGAAGACTCTCACTGTTCCCAAATTAGAGTTGTGCGCTGCTTTCTTACTGGCTCAACTGATGCGGGACGTACGCAACATGAAACTCTTCGACTGCCCGTTTTTTTGCTGGTCATATTCTGCTGTACCTTAATCATGGATAAGCGATGAACCTTCACGTTTTCAAGTTTTTATTGCTAATCGAATATCTTTAATTCAAGAGCTATCCAGTGGCATGAATTGGCGCTATGTACCGACCGACTGCCATCCAGCCGACATCTTGTCAAGAGGTGCTTCCCGAGCGAGCTTCTGGAATCTGCCCTTTGGTTCAGAGGCCCAGAATTTCTTCTTAAGGATCAGCGCGGTTGGCCTAAATCTTGTCTGCCAGTGAAGACTCTTCCCGACCTCAGAAAGCGCATTTTGGTCGGCGTCGCTAAAGAAGTGGACCTATCTTCAAAGATCACCCACACTTTTGGATACGTATACAAATTTGTTCGCCGCATAAGACGTCCTGGTCTCGATGTCGAAGATGTATCAGATATCAGATGCATCCAAATGAGCAGCCTGGCTGATGACTACTGGAGGCTGCATTCTAAGCGACAAATTACATCATCCAGCCCGTTGGCCTCACTTTCTCCATTCATCGATAGCTTTGGGCTGATGCGAGTTGGTAGCAGACTACAAAATTCGTCCTTGGATTTCAATGCGCAGCATCCTGTCATACTACCACGCCAGCATCCAGTTACAAGTGCTATCATACTGGACTTGCATCGGAAAAACTTGCATTCTGGTCCACGAGCGCTGCTCGCTAACATGCGTCTTCAATTTTGGCCGATAGGTGGCCGAAAAACATTATCATCTGCAACGTCCAAGTGCGTCATGCTTCCGAGCTAAACCACAATTATCTCAGCATTTGATGGCAACAAATGCAACATCAAAGTTCATGGTTACTGAACTGGATTTCTCCGGGCAAAACCTGAGTTCGAAGCAAGGTGCCGGTGGTAACGTACGTCTGCGTTTTTATCTGTTTCGCGACGAAAGCGATCCACCTGGAGCTTGTTCAGGATCTTTCAACACAAGCGTTCTTGGGAGCATTGAAGCGGTTTATTCTCACCAGAGGCAAACCTGCCCGGAGATGGTCAGATAATGCTACGAACTTCGTTGGAGCTAAAAACGAACTAGCTGAGCTGAAGAATCTATTCCTGTCTGGCCCACACATTCGAGCTATAGAGGAATTCTGCCTAGAAGATTCAATTGAGTGGCGTTTTATTCCCTCACGTTCGCCTCACTTTGGAGGCCTCTTGGAGGCTGCAGTAAAAACGGCCAAATTTAATTTTTATCGTTCGGTTGGCCCATCTCTATTATCATTCGATGAATTGCGTACTCTCGTTTGCCACATTGCAGCAATTATCAACTCTCGACCTTTACTACCTCTTTCAGAGAATCCAGCAGACCTTGAGGTGCTAACTCCTGCACACTTTCTTGGCACAGTTCCGCTTGTGTTGTACTCTGAGCCTGACGTCACAAAGCTAAATTTCAACCGTTTGGACCGCTGGCAGAGAATTGCTTATTTTCAACAAATCTTCTGGTCACGGTGGCGTGAAGAGTATCTGACCCTTTTGCAGCAACGGTCAAAGTGGCGCATCCCCAAACCTGCGCTACAAGTCAACGATGTGGTCCTGGTTCAAAACGAGAACTTGCCTCCTCTTAAATGGCCATTAGCCAGGGTCATGGAATTGGTGCCTGGATCTGATGGAGTTGCTCGTGTGGCAGTAACACGAACATCAACTGGAAGCACTCGAAGAGCTGTCCGCAAGTTGTGCGTCCTGCCGAAGCAAGATCTGGTTGAAAGCCCTGGTCTTCCAACGGGGGGAGAATGTTCGGTCATGACGCAGCCTAAATAAATTCTTTAAGTTTCTAATCTTAACGTAAATTGAATTCTCGATGTTTGTTTTTGCCTTTTCTATTTGCCCTGCGTGGCATCTCTTTCAATTACTGTAATTGATACTCCTTTTGAATTCCTTCGCCGATCGCTGCTTGGCCCTTTGTCCACGGCAAGCATCTACTTAAGTTCAGTTTTGATTTTGTACTCGCTCGCTGAAGGCACGGTCGCAGATCGCCTGCCCATTCTCTTCGTTTATACTTTCGCTGTTAAAAGGCACAGACAAATCGGTCTGCCTGCTCAACCAAATCTTAAACATAAACATTAAACTTTGTAATTAAGTCCTTGGTGTCATTTAGAATAAAATTAGTGCATATTTAATTGAAATCTTGTGCGGTTTTATTTTAATTGGGCACCATCAAAGGTTAGCGTTAGTGAACAAGCTCACTGACCCAACAGAGTTTTTATATTATTTATCTAAGCCCTACGGCAGTACTATGCCGAACGCACGCACTTTATGGCCAACGCTCAAGCGTACCGAAAAACAGCGAATAAGCGTTAGAGCAAACAAAAAATAGCACTGCTCCTGTGACCGATAATAAAAACGACAAACAGAATTAAAAATAGCGGCAGCGGTGTCGATGTGCGTGTGTATGTGAACGCGGCTAGCGACTTAACACTTAGGCAAATGCAAACGCAGAATGAAGCACTGACCGATATCTAAGGGCAACGAATATATAAGCTAAAAGGCTTGGGAAAGAAATGAAGAGCGCGGAAAAATTCTGCGACTCAGGCTTTTACCGCGATTATCTCGGATTGACAATTTTTCAATTCGTACCCTTTTCCAACTTTTTTAGCAAAACCCTAAAAATGGGGGAATTAAGTTTGCTCCAACGTAGGTCCAACGACGAGAAGACATCTAACGTGGTATTAAACGATATTTTAATGGAAATGTGGTTTCTGACTTGTTGTTGGAATAAGGGAAAACTATGAGGCCGCATGAGAATTGTTAACCAAACGGTATGAAAATAAAAGAATGTTTATTGACCAGATAAATGAGTCAATTCACATGATCAAGCTAAATACACACATAATAATACACAAATTTAACAAAGAAGAACTGTTAATCGACATAAGAAATCATACTCATTGTCCGACGTTATTGTAATTAGGTAACAATATTTGAAATGGCAACAATATGAAATGGTTTTCTAACAATTGTCCCATATGCAAGAAGGTACATTAATAAAAAATGTTAATGATATTTGATGTTCGAGAAAAGTCATAAACAAATCATTACACATTTATGTAAATACGTGTTTGACGTCGAAACAAGCGTTGATAGCACGTGTTCAAACTCAAACCTCTGAGAAAGGTTTCAAAAATTTTTAGAGCTTTGATCTGCAGTGGTTCTTAAAGCAGAATGGAGTGGTCAAAATAAATGGCCTCCTCGGCCAAAAACCCGATTTCGGGTGGATGCAAAGATGCCAAAGGTAAAAAGACAATTGTAGAAGAAGACAGAAATGATATCGATTCGGAAATATATTCGGATTGATATTGCTGATAAATGAAAAATCAATAAGAGAGAACGCTATAGTCGAGTGCCTCGACTATTAGATACCCGTTACTCAGCTAAACAACTTAAAATAAATATGCCTTCTTGTATGTTTTTCGCCGCTCGAATTAGCTCCCGATTTTTATGTTAAAATCGGTACCCACGGAACACCACGTGGAGGCCGTTGATTTGCAACGGGGTCTTTCAAACCAAAATAAAATTTGGGGACCTACGAGTCGATTTGAGTTGCCAAACTTTATTCAAGTTTGGAATCTCCATGTTCCCCAAAATTTTGTTTATCCGTAACATACGGATGGCATAATTATGTACTTACTTCTAATACTACTAATACTTATTTGACCTTACTAATTAGTTTTTTTTGGGGTTTTTGCGTTTTTTTTTATAATAAAAATACATACTATAACAAAATTTTGCATGCAACCATTTAATTTTTTTTGGGGTTTTTTGTTTTATTTAATTTACTAGAAAATTTAATTTAGTTACTATAAAAAAAATTTAGCATGCAACTATTTACTTTTTATTGTTTTTTAATTTTTTGTTTAATTTAAATATATACATAATATAAAAAATTTTTTTTTGGGGTTTTTTGTTTAATTTAAATATATACATACTTTAAATATAATATATACAATTTTCCCTACCTATTCAGCCTCCTTAACGCTAACTAATATACCACTGTGGTAGCTATATGTAGTCTCAAATGTGCGCGCAGTGGCCCTATTATCGAAAATATTTGAAAACGCCCAATCAATATGGGTATTGCAATTGGTTGTCGACGAGTCCAAATCTAGCAACGAACTAAACCCTTTTACATCTGCTAGAAAATCGAAAACTCTCCTACAGCAGCCAGAGATGGAGTGAAGGCATACATTGAAATCTCCTAACACTAAACTATTACTATTTAAAAATGTGTGCCGCTGAAATAACTCCTTAAACTCTGTTTCAAACTTTAACAAGGGATAGGTCGGACTTTTATAAATAACAACAATCCCTAAAGACCGGTACCTAAAGATGGCAAACTCGAACACTGGAGAGGCTAAATTTAAGGAATTAGCCAGAAAGCGACCACTTGACATTCTCAAAGAGTTCGTTTCGAACGATTACGAGAATGCCTCTTTTTGGTCGAGCTCCGTTAGCTACTGACAGGCAATCTTGTCGCACTGCTGTGGCGAAGCCAGGAATGTAGTATGCTTCATTTGAGTATGTGGAAGCCTCAACGAAGCACAGAATGGAAGACATAAGCATTAGCTGATCGGAACACACATCGCTAATGTGGCAGTGCAAGCTTTCCGTATTATGGAAAAAGACATGAAGGTTCGGACTATTGAGTAAACAATCGAAATGGGTACTCAGTAACTTAGCGGAACGCAGTTCTCGGAGCTCTTCCTCGGAAGGCGATCCCTGGGCGGATCTTGGGAGGACGAAAGGTCCAATAATATAGAGACCTGCTGCACTTGTGGCTCTGCTACAGGCTACGTACAGCGCAGCTCTCTGCATGCTAGGACTATTGTGAACCACCACTTTGCTGTACGTAGCGCCTTGACTTTTGTGAATAGTTATAGCTTTTGCAGGTACCACTGGAAACTGCTTTCGGTCAATGGTTGTGGCCTGGTTAGAATTAAGCTGAAAGCTTTTTATTAGATCATCCATATAGAAATAATTCCTAATACATACTGACATTTTCATACCCGTTACTCGTAGAGTAAAAGGGTATATTGTATTCGTGCAAAAGTATGTAACAGGTAGAAGGAAGCGTTTCCGACCCTATAAAGTATATATATTCTTGTTCAGGATCACTAGCCGAGTCGATCTAGCCATGTCCGTCTGTCCGTCTGTCCGTCCGTATGAACGCTGAGATCTCGGAAACTATAAAAACTAGAAGATTGGCATTTTGCATATAGATTTTAGGAGTTCATACGCAGCGCAAGTTTGTTTCAAAATGGTGCCACGCCCCCTCTGACGCCCACAAGCCACAAGCTGTGGCCACAGTTTTGATGCTATTATGAAAATTTTAATTGATATGTATTTGTTTCGTCAATACCTATCGATTGGCCTAATAAAAGTTTGCCACGCCCACTCTAACGCCCAAAAACCCATTAAACGCTTAAGCCTGGCTAGCGCCTACATTTCCGACTTTCGTGGCGCCATCTAACAGATGATTTTGGAACAGCTGGCCAATGTGCTCAACAGAGTTAACGTTAATTCTCGATAAGGATTTCTATTAAAGGAAACGGAGTAACGGGTATCTAATAGTCGAGGCACTTGACTATAGCGTTTTCTCTTGTTTTTACTGGTGCAGCGAGAAACGCAAATATATCTTAAAAACTTTAGAACGAAGATTTGTGAAGTTATGTGATAAATTTACGATAATAACCGGTTAATCCAAGGAAAGCTCTGATCTCTTTTACTTTTGTTGGAATTGGATATGAAACTATGGCTTTAACTTTAAGGGGGTTTGGTTTTATACCATTAGGGGTTACGATGTGACCAAGAAAACTAGCTTCCTTTTTTAGAATACACATTTGTCTAAGTGCAATTTTAAATTTGCTTCTGCAAGTTTAGAAAAAACTAGCTGTAATGAATTTAAATGTTCGCTAAGGGATGTGGAAAAAATGATGATATCATCTAAATAAACTAAATAGTGTTTATTGAGTAACGGTCGAAGGATATTATTCATGCACCTTTGAAAAGAAGCAGGTGCATTTCTAAGGCCAACTGGCATTCGAAGGTAATCGTAATGACCGCTTTTGGTGGAAAATGCAGTTTTAGATATTGATTCTGGGTCCATTTCTATTTGATGAAACGCCTTTGCCAAATCGATAGTTGTAAAATATTGGAATTTTAACCTTAAATTTTCCTCCTGATTCGGGTTATTTTTTATTGATTCCTGAAGTGATTTTTTAATTGGTTTTAGTGTCTATTGGATATAAAAATTTTGGTTTGTTTCTGATTTTAAAGTTATTAATTTGTATGTTTTATCAAAAAGAGTAACTGTGCTATTTTTGTAATTTATAATTGATTGTGCATTTTTCAACAATTTTCTGCCAATTAGTATATCATAATTATTAGAAAAATTGTGTACATAAAATGGTTCATTTGTTTTAAAAATACTATTGCTTGGTAACATAATTAAATTCTTCAATGTAATAGGACCATTTTATGCCAAACTTCGCATATAGTATTTTGAAGAGGAAGACAAAATATATTTTTATTGATCATATTTATTGTGGATCCTGTGTCTATAAGGCAATTGTATGTGCAGCCTTTGTATGCTATTTCTATTATTGGTGTTGTCCGGGGCTGTTAACCGAAAATTTTCGTTTGGTTCTGAGCTATTTTGATTTTGTTCATCTTTATTTTGGGTGTATTGTACCTGTTGTTGCTGTTGTTGTTCATTAATCAACCCATGGTATTGATTGTGGTCATAATACTGTTGTTTATAATAATTAGGTTGTATTTGTTCGTATTCGTGTGCGTCTTGAAATCTCAATTCGTCAATAGAAATTTTGGTTTGATCACTGTCCGATGGTCTTAGTCGATGGAAACTGGGAAGTTAGTATTTTTAGATGTGGAGGGTTGTTGTTGTTGAGGGTATGTATTTTCTTTAAAATATACTGTTTGAGGATTTTGAATTTTATTCGAATATTGTGGAAAAGGATTTTGTGAGTAAAAGGTTGTGTTTTCATGTATTGGTTGGGTCCTAAATGATTTGGTGCGTGCCACATAGCTTAGTGAGTATAGGTGGGTGTAAATGGTTGCGTGTATTGATTAAAATTAGGTTGGAATAGTTGAGAATATTGTGGGTAACTTGGTCGATATTGGGTTTGAGTATTTGTATTGAATTTGTATGGATTAGAATTTTGATTTTCTGATTTCTGAGGGTTTGAGTTTTTATTATGGTTTTCTGGAACTTTATTTAATTCAAAATTAATATGTTCTTCACAAATTCCCTCATTTTGTGCGATACTGATTAATGATCCTAAGTCTGTAATGTCATGATGAACCAAAATAGTGAATAATTGTATAGGTAATTTTCTGATCAATATTTTAATGGAATGGAATAAGAAAATCTGGCTGGTTACCTTCTAGATGCAATTTCGAAATCAGTACTTGACGTCGTCTTTCTGCTTCTTCGCAGAATGCTCTTAGATTTCCATTGTAAGGTGTCTCCCTGAAGTTCTCCAGTACTTAGTCTCGATCTAAGGGTAAGCCAATCTTCAATGTTCGGAAGGCCCAATGATCGTGTTACGTGTCCGTCCAAGTTTCTTTCGATGGCTCCAAGAAGAATCCTCTGTTGTCGCACATCATTAGTTGGGTAGAGTGAAATTACATAGTCCACTTTGCTGACGAAAGTGTAGAGAGTTTCTGGATTTCCCTTAAATGGCATGATGTCTTTTAGCTGCCGACGAGCTTCAGCAAGGTTGTTGTCGTTTAGCGCAACTCATTTGGGGTGCGGCGATAACTGGTTGTGCCATTGTTATAGTAAATTTTGTTGTTATAGTAAACTAAAAATTTATTTTAGTTTATTTTTGATTTCACTAAGGTTTACGTGTTTGTTTAAATTAATTTTTTCTTAAAATTTAACTGTTATGTCTTAGTTTATTTTTGAGTTCACTTATTAAGGTTTACGTGTTTGTTTAAATACATTTTTCTTAAAATTTATATGTTGTTATTAACTTTTAGGTGCCTTTGGACTTATTGTTTTGTTTCTATTCTTCCACTTTTATTGGATATCCGAATTTGAATTATAATCTAAGTTGAAGGGTTTTAAATGTTTTGCGTATTATTGTATTCGAGAACTGAATTATAAAATTTAATTTATTTTTCACTCGAGGTTCTTTTTTGCGGATCCTTTTTGTATCCTACCGACTGCGCCAGTTAAGTGTTTAATTTTTGTTGAGTCGAACTAATGTCCCGTCAGTTGAATAAGGACAACGCCAAGTTGAATTAAAAACCGAAGAATTAGTTTCACGTCTTTATTCGATAGATCTCAGCTTAAGACTAAATTCTTGTGACAAAAATATTACTTGTGCTGCCCTTTGTTTACATAACTTGGCGAGCGAGATCGCCGGCTTGGGATAATTTGAGAATAAGAGTGCCACTCAGAGAGCGGGACTTAGTCATTGAAAGAATTGTTTATGTTATTGGGATGCAGCATCGCCTGCTCCGGATGTGGTTGTTTACATTGGTTCAGCGTGGGATAGCCTACGCTGCAGATTCTTATTTCTTAGAACATAAGTGGATATGTGAATATGTCACTTCCCTCCCCTTAAAAAGGGTTTCCTATGCTTGGGCTGGCATTTCTGGGTACAATGCAGGCAACTGGTTTTGTTCAATTCTTGTTGTGGTTCTTGATTCTTTTTTGCTTGTTTTCTAAATTATGTATATAAAAAGGTAAGCGGATTTAGTGTAAAAATTTTTGACAGGACAAGAAAAATAATAAGAACGATAACTACTAATATTATAATTATTTTAAGTATGTTATTATCTTCTGAAATTAGTTTTAAAACGTCATTATGTTCTACTAATGATCATTAATCGGTGAATACAATGCTGTTAAATCAAATTCTGGACTTAACGAATTTTCGCTTAAAATAACATTTCCAATTTTAACTTTACATTGTTTTATTCTAATAATTTTGCTTCCATTTATTTTTATATCGCCATTTAATTCTTGACAATTTTGTTCGATTGTGGTTTCAGTTAGATTCCATGTAAGTATATATTTGGTTCAACGTATTGAATCATTTCTTTTGAAAGAATTGGTATAAAATTACAAATTGGATTTTTGCGCTTAATTACATTTTTAATGCATTCATTATTAACTTCTTTATTGTCTTGATTATAAATTTTATTCTCATCTTCGAAATATGATTGTTGATCTGAATAGTCTAACTGATACCCATTATGGTCGGGATAAGGAATTATTTTAATGGTGTTAATGATTTTGTGGTTAATAGGGATATGTGAAATAAGTAGTAATTCGCTATTTTTGTAGTCAATCTACGTTGATGATTCGATTAAAAGTATATTTTGGTTGTCCGTATAAGAATATTTGAGCAGGTGTTTGTCCAGTGGTGTCATGTTTTATTTTATGGTTTTATGCGTAAAAAATTGTCTCTATCTTGCTTAATTTTACTTCTTCATTATCGGATGAGTTAGTGTAGAGTTGATTATTCGGATTTTTTCATTTATTGTCTTATGTAGTTTTTCGACGTCTGCTACACCGGTTCTTCTTAAGTTGTAATTCAATTCCTTCTGCTTCAAGCCATCGCTTTAAAGTCAAGCTGGTGAAAGCTCCGTCTCTGTCTGTCTTTAATATTTTGGGTTTACCTAACTGATTAAAAATGCGCATTAGCGCGTTACTGCATTCTATCCAATCCTTTGTTTTAATATGTTCAAGTGTAGCGAATTTAGAATAAATGTCAAAGCAACTTTATGGATGCATGTAATTTAAATAGATCAATATTTCAATAACGCTTTGAAAATGGTAACAGTGGAAAAAGTAGAAAACATGAATGAATATGTTAGAAATAAACAAGAAGTTATAAATGAATTAGATAAGAAAGAAGAAACAGTTAGATTTGAAGATAGAAAGGAAACAGTTAGAAATTAAGAAAGAAAGGAAACAGTTAGAAATGAAGAAAGAAAAGAATCAGTTAGAAATGAAGAATGTAAGACAACAGTTGAAAAGGAAGACATAAATGAAATAGTTAGAAAGGAAATAGGGAAATCAACATTAGAACAAAATTTCGAAAGAGAAATGTTAGAGATAAATTGTGTAGAAAATGGAGAATCGGAATACAATATATGTAACGAAGTAGGGTACAATATAAAACAAGAGAGAACGCTATAGTCGAGTGCCTCGACTATTAGATACCCGTTACTCAGCTAAACAACTTAATAT
Organism: Drosophila prolongata; assembly: GCA_036346975.1. Lineage (NCBI taxonomy): Eukaryota > Metazoa > Arthropoda > Insecta > Diptera > Drosophilidae > Drosophila > Drosophila prolongata. The sequence continues at coordinate 183,845 of JAYMZC010000312.1, forward strand.
AAATATGCCTTCTTGTATGTTTTGACTCAGACCTCCAATTTGGCTAACTTGATTTGATTTGCATAGTTCTTGGGATATAGTTCGGTATTGACAAATGAAAACCATCGCAATTTCCTTTAATAGAAATCCTTATCGAGAATTAATTTTGACTCTGTTGAGCACCTTGGCCAGCTGTTCCAAAGTCATCCGTTAGATGGCTCTATTGTATTGAAAGGCGGAAATGTAGTCGCTAGCCAGGCTTAAGCGTTTAATGGGTTTTTGGGCGTTAGAGTGGGCGTGGCAAACTTTTATTAGGCCAATCGATAGGTATTGACGAAACAAATACATATCAATTAAAATTTTCATAATAGCATCAAAACTGTGGCCACAGCTTGTGGCTTGTGGGCGTCAGAGGGGGCGTGGCACCATTTTGAAACAAACTTGCGCTGCGTAGGAACTCCTAAAATCTACATGCAAAATGCCAATCTTCTAGCTTTTATAGTTTTATAGACAGACAGACGGACAGACAGACGGACAGACGGACATGGCTAGATCGACTCGGCTAGTGATTCTGAACAAGAATATACATATATACTTTATAGGGTCGGAAACGCTTCCTTCAACCTGTTACATACTTTTGCACGAATACAATATACCCCTTTACTCTACGAGTAACGGGTATAAAAACGGTTCGTTGAATTACTGGAAGACAATTATGTTAATGCAAATAAGACGGATGAGCCTGACATAAAATGGGAAATGAATATTAAATTAGAAAAAGGCAAACCATTTAGCTCTTCGCCAAGAAGATTATCGTACACAGAGAAAGAAAAATAGCAAGATATGTTAGATGAGTATTTAAGAAAAGAAATAATTAGACATAGTTGTTCGGAATTCGCATCTCCAATAGTATTAGTGAAAAAAAAGTCAGGAGAATTACGGTTATGTATTGATTACCGAAAGTTGAAATGACCATTAAGGATAATTATCCATTGCCCTTAATTGATGATCTATTAGATAAACTTGTTGGGAAAACGGTGTTTTCGAAACTGGATTTAAAGAACGGATATTTTCATGTTTTCGTTGAAAAAGAGTCGATCAAATATACATCATATGTAACCCCGTTAGGTAAATTTGAGTTTTTAAGAATGCCTATGGGCCTAAAGAATGCTCCACATGTATTCCAAAGTTTTGTAAATTATGTTTTTGCAGATATGATTCCTGATAATACAGTAATTATTTATATGGATGATATTATGATTGCAAGTAAGTCTTAGAGGAACATTTTAAGACTTTGAAAACAGTACTGGCAAGGATTAAAGAAAATAAATTAGAACTAAGACTGGAGAAGTGTGAATTTTTGCAATCGAGTGTTAAATATTTAGAGTTTTTAATTTCGAAAGACGGTGTTAGAGCGGACGATAAGGGGTTAGAAGCGGTAAGAAATTTTCCAGTGCCGGGGAAAACACAGGCTGTTCAAAATTTCTTAGGACTGTGTTCTTATTTTCGTAGATTTATAAAAGATTTTTCAACGTTAGCGAAACTTTTATATGAATTATGACATTGGGGTTTGGAGCAGTATTATTGCAAAAGAAAGATGATCAAAGATGGCATCCACAGAAACTGAAGCAAAATATCATAGTTTTGAATTCGAAACATTAGCTATAATATATGCATTGCGAAGATTTAGGATTTACGCACAAGGGAAACACTTTAGAATTATAACTGATTGTAATTCGTTAACACTGACATTAAATAAGGTAGAGATTAACCCAAGAATTGCGAGATGGGCATTAGAACTGCAAGATTACGATTTTGAATTAGTGCACAGGGCTGGAAAGAAAATGCAACATGTGGATGCGTTAAGTCGAATTGGAGGATCATTTAGTTATATGTCAAGGAAAGGACCAGAAAATTGAAGATATTGGAATATTGTTTGAAAAGGGTGAGGATAAATTGTTCGAAATGAGTAATGGTGTGGTTTATAGGAAAACAAATGATGGAAGGTTGCTGTTCTATGTACCTGAGGAGATGGTAGAACACATTTTGTATAAATTTCATGATGAATTGGGTTATATAGGAAGAGATAAGATGCTAAATGCAATTGGAAAAATGTATTGGTTTAAAAATGCTAAGGAAAAATTTATGAAACATATTGAAAATTCTTTAAAGTGCATCGCTTTTGCACCAAAAAATGTGAAACAGGATGGACTTTTACATAGTATACCTAGAGGGAATAAACCGTTTGATATAATTCATATAGACCGTTACGGGCCAGTAGCAGCAGGAAGATCGAAAAAACATATATTAGCTGTAGTAGACGGGTTTACGAAATATGTTAGGTTATATACAACAAAAAACCACTAATTCAAAAGAAGCAATAAATACGTTAAGAGAATATTTTCGTTCATACAGTATTCCGATATCTGTTTTAGCCAAATTGCATATTATAGCAGGCTATATTAGAATTACGCATTAATATACACATTTCGGTGATATTGTTGTTGTTTACTTTTAAGTTCCGTTAGAAGGACATCAAATAGAAAGACAAATAAAAGACAACTAATATTTACACACGTGTTCTTCTTTCGTCCACAAAATCAGGCTTTTCTGCGTCAAAATGGACAAAAACATTGAATTTTTAAACGCTAGAGTAGTGCAATTAAAAAAGTGGCTGGCGTCAGCAAATTTGGTCACCACGGGGTCTAAAGCGGAGTTGTGGGCCCGGTGGCTGCAAGTTACCGGAGAGTGTGCGGCAGATGATAGAAGCGGAGGAGTCCGAAAAAGCCAAAAGCAAACAGGACGAATCTGACGAAGTCGATGGAGCCAACGGAGGACAGGGCGAATCAGCGATCGTACAAATGGAGCAGAACATAGTGCAACCAGCGGCTCCAATGTTTAAAGTCGAGCATTTGGCATTCCTAAGAATGTTAGATTCGGAGATGAAAGCAGCAATGGATTTTCTCGGAAAAATGCACCTTCCTGGAAATTCATATATTCCAACAAAAATTATTTTGCCAAGCGACAGTGATGGCAGAGATGACGTTGACGGCGACAGTGATGACAGTGATGGCAAAGGTGGCGACGATGATGGCAAAGGTGGCGACGATGATGGCAAGGGCGGCTACAGTGATGGCATCGGCAGAGGTTTTACCGTCAAAAACAACGACGACAGGAATGGTGGCGCCGGAGACAAAAAGTGCACCGAACAAATTGACAAGAAGAAGCCTGTTTGTGTTAATAAAAATTATTGGTATTCGTCAGCACTGGCGAAGGAAATTGTATTCGAATTCTCGGGCCAAGCAGCAGTACATAACTGTATCAAGCAACTGGAAAACGTATCGAATTTGTACCAGCTCAGCGATAAGCAGCGGCATCTGTTGTGCATCGCTAAATTGAAGGGTGACGCATTGCAGTGGCTTCATGCAGATCCAAACCGTATTAGTATGCCAGTTGGAGTTTTATTGGAAGATTTGGCACTGGCGTTTGGTGGAAAAATGTCAAAAGCAGAACAGCGCCGAGTTTTCGAAAGTCGTGTGTGGAAACCGGAGGAGCGTTTCACTGTCTATTACGATGACAAAATGATGCTGGCCAGGGAAATCAATATAGACATGGAGGAGCTGCTTGATGGATTGATCGAAGGAATACCGATGGAAAGCATGCGCATACAGGCGCGTGTGCAATGTTTTCAAGGTCCAACTCAGATGCTGCGAGCGTTTGCGCAGATCTCACTGCCCAAAAAGAGAGAGAGCAGCGTTAAATTGGAAAAAGACAAGTCGTCGTTTGTGGTAACCAAGGATTCACGGTGCCACAACTGTAACTCCAAGGGTCATTGGGCCAAGGATTGTACCAGGATCATGCTACGCGTGCGTGCCATGGGCCACATGGTAGCTGAATGCAAAATGAAGAAAAGTGCAGACGTCAACCAATATGTAAGATTATTTAGAATATTTTTTCAAACTCAAAATATAAAATCAATTATTACAGAAAGCCTCATAGACTCAGGAAGCCCAATTTCGTTCATAAAATTTAAAGAAATTCCCAATGAAGTAAAGTTAGAGCCGGTAAACACAGTATATTATGGTTCAAACAAGAGTGTACTAAATTGTTTTGGAAAAACTTTAGTGTATATTAAAAAGAACTCAATAAATGTTTATTTTTATTTAAATGTAGTGGATAATGAGTCTATGGGCTTTGATGTTGTGTTAGGACGACCCTTTATGGATGCGTGTAATTTAAATATTGATCTAAACGCTTTGAAAATGGTAACAGTGGAAAAAGTAGAAAACATGAATGAATATGTTAGAAATAAACAAGAAGTTATAAATGAATTAGATAAGAAAGAAGAAACAGTTAGATTTGAAGATAGAAAGGAAACAGTTAGAAATTAAGAAAGAAAGGAAACAGTTAGAAATGAAGAAAGAAAGGAAACAGTTAGAAATGAAGAAAGAAAAGAAACAGTTAGAAATGAAGAATGTAAGACAACAGTTGAAAAGGAAGACATAAATGAAATAGTTAGAAAGGAAATAAAGAAATCAACATTAGAACAAAATTTCGAAAGAGAAATGTTAGAGATAAATTGTGTAGAAAATGGAGAATCGGAATACAATATATGTAACGAAGTAGGGTACAATATAAAACAAGAGAGAACGCTATAGTCGAGTGCCTTGACTATTAGATACCCGTTACTCAGCTAAACAACTTAATATAAATATGCCTTCTTGTATGTTTTGACTCAGACCTCCAATTTGGCTAACTTGATTTGATTTGCATAGTTCTTGGGATATAGTTCGGTATTGACAAATGAAAACCATCGCAATTTCCTTTAATAGAAATCCTTATCGAGAATTAACGTTGACTCTGTTGAGCACCTTGGCCAGCTGTTCCAAAGTCATCCGTTAGATGGCGCTATTGTATTGAAAGGCGGAAATGTAGACGCTAGCCAGGCTTAAGCGTTTAATGGGTTTTTGGGCGTTAGAGTGGGCGTGGCAAACTTTTATTAGGCCAATCGATAGGTATTGACGAAACAAATACATATCAATTAAAATTTTCATAATAGCATCAAAACTGTGGCCACAGCTTGTGGCACCATTTTGAAAAAAACTTGCGCTGCGTAGGAACTCCTAAAATCTACATGCAAAATGCCAATCTTCTAGCTTTTATAGTTTTATAGACAGACAGACGGACAGACTGACGGACAGACGGACATGGCTAGATCGACTCGGCTAGTGATCCTGAACAAGAATATACATATATACTTTACTAGCTGTACCCGGCGCGACTTCGTTCGCTTAAAATTAGTTTTGAGTACGGTTGTCAAGACTTTCCCATTTCCACACCACCCCTGAGGTAGAGAAATTGGTGCGTTTTTTAATGTGGTATCTAAAATTATACCTATTCCACTGAAACTTTCTAGAGAAATATGTATAATGTTAATTAATATGATTACTTTAAAACCTCTGTGTAAACAACATTTTTAGAAGATCCTTCAGGAGCGAGAATAATAAGGCTACTGGCAGAGCTAACTCTAGAGCATGCGACATAAAATTGTCCATGAGAGAAGCAATCTTCTCTAAGATCTAGTCCAGCCAGCTTCAAAGTCTGCCCCTGCGATTTATTTATAGTTATTGCAAAGCAAACTTTTAGAGGGAATTGTAGCCTTTTAAACTGAAAGGGATGGTATTAATGGGATCCTGGGTATAAACACTGTTTCCTCCTTCGCGCACCCCGTAAATACTGTTGCTTTGATTACATTCTTATAAAGACCTTTTATCTGCAATCGTGTCCCATTGCATAACTTTGGGGGACTTAAATTTCGCAATAACATTACGGGTGCTCCAATCCTAAGAGACAGATTATGCTGAGGAATTCCTGGAGGATTTAAAGAATTTAAAAATTCAACAGGGTAATGAACAGCATTATCAGCATCAGGAACAGAGTCGACCGATTTATAGGAGACTTCTAAACCATCAAATGAGTTTAGCAATAAATTATTAATAGTGGTTGCTCTTTCATTTTTCGTTGTCAAAATGGCGCGCTCAGATAGCCAATCTAAGCTTTTACATGATATGTTGGAAATGTCAGGAAATATTTTGGATGTAAGGTCTTGAACGTTTTTGACTACATTTCCTAAGCGTGATGTTATAACTATTTTTCCATCAACTGTTGGATGGACAATTTTTAAAAGAGTTTCGGCAAAAATTCCTGCAGAACTGTCTCCTTTTAAGTGCACTCGCATATTTATCGTGAGCGCTAGTTTTTTTTATCTGTGGCCATAAAAATGAAGATTTTAAACAGGCCTTTATTTCGTCAGCTCTTGTACCTCTTGGCACAACAGGAAGGGTTTGGCGAAAGTCTCCAGCTAGCAGGACTGTAATACAACCCATCAACATAGTATTCTCATTAATATCTTGCAGGGTTCTTTTTATGGCTTCAAGCCCACCTTTATGTGACATTGTGCATTCATCCCAAACAATTAACTTACAATCTTTAAACACCGCAGCCGTATTACATTGCTTTGAAATAGAGCAATGAGGTGTTTCTAAATTAACTAAATCCAAAGGAAGTTTAAATGTAGAATGAGCAGTTCGACCTCCATTGAGCAGGGTAGCAGCTATACCGGAAGATGCAACAGCTAGGGCTATTTTTTTGAACTTCGAACTTTTGCCAACAATAAGTTTGTCAAGAAGGTTTTACCTGTCCCTCCAGGTGCATCCAAAAAAAATATTTCACCCATCTCAGCCCCAACGCTTTGTAAAATTGTATTGTATACGACTTTTTGCTCGTTCGCTTAATATTAGTTTGGAGTTAGGAAATTGGGTTGTCAGGACTTATTTCTTATTTGCGCGCTTTTTGAAAACCTTTGTGTAAACAATCTTTGTAGAAGATCCTTCAAGACAGAGAATCAGTAGGATACTGGCAGAGCTATATAATAAATGACAGTGATCCAAGTAAAAGTCGTGAGCTTGTATACTTTTTATCAGTTACAATGTTATCAATGCAATTTTAATTTGCGCACAAATATGTATACTTGTTTGTAAATTGGAATTTGTTGTTTTCAAATTTCTTGTTTTGAATGAAACGAAAACCTTTGTACACTCAGTAAAAGATTGGCATCCAATACAAAAACAGCAATGTAACGTATTATTTTCAGATTCCACATTTGATCGGTAAACGGGTATAATAAATCATTTTATTTGTACTTAAGCACATTATCTACTTTCGAATTGAAACATACACACACATTGTATTTATGTACATGTATTGTACATATAAGCAAATCAAAACATATCCAAATATACATATGTTCATACGTATTGGGTCAAAAATTCGAATCTTAAGATTAATATTTAACTTGGAAACATTTTGGCTTTGTTTACAGAATTTGTAGTAATTTTCTATTTTCTTCCATGGTGGAAATTAAATAAGGCTCTTACTTCTGCTACAAAATGAAAAATAAAACCTAAGCATTTGATCCACAGGACTGACTATTGATCGAAAATCATATTGCTCGGAGCAGCAGTTTAAGTTTTTTAAAATCCAAAACAAATTTAACTTAAATTGCCTCTTTCCCCTCCCCTTTCCTTGCAGCAGTAGCCCTCCCCCTCATCAGTTTTCTTGGCTGTTGCTCTCTCGGCCGTCGCTCTCTTGGCATCCGCTCTCTGGGTTTCGTTCTCTCGACAGGCTCCCGCAAAATGCAACGCAATAACTTAGAAAATCTAAATAAATTCGTTAAAAATACTTAACAAAAATGTTAAAAACTTGAAAAATTAAACTTAAGCATTTGGGCCATAGAATAACTATTGAGTAAAAAATCATCTTGATCGGAGCAGCGGTTTAGATTTTTTAAATCGAAAAGTTAATTTTAAATGTAGCCCCCAAATTATGGGGGATATCGAAATTTCTTTTAGATTTCTAATTAGCCCTTTTCAAAACCTAAAATTCGGAAAAAACCAAATATCGAAATTCCAACCACTTTAGAAGTTAAGCTTAAATACATCAACTTTTTTTTGCTCAGAATAATGGATGTTGGAGCTGTTTGGGGCCACTGGGGAGACATATCAGATCTTAGTGGACGCCCACGCCCCCAATGGAATACAGTGAAAAAATTTGGCTGCTCTTGCTCTTACGGTTTGGGCTGTGGCCGTATCCCCTTAAAAATCAGTCTTTCATTTTATAATCTTTAGGGATGAAAGTGATCCAAGTAAAAGTCGTGAGCTTGTATACTTTTTATCAGTTACAATGTTATCAATGCAATTTTAATTTGCGCACAAATATGTATACATGTTTGTAAATTGGAATTTGTTGTTTTCAAATTTCTTGTTTTGAATGAAACGAAAACCTTTGTACACACAGTAAAAGATTGGCATCCAATACAAAAACAGCAAAGGAACGTATTATTTTCAGATTCCACATTTGATCGATAAACGGGTATAATAAATAATTTTATTTGTATTTTAGCACATTATCTACTTTCGAATAGAAACATACATACACATTGTATTTATGTATATGTATTGTACATATAAGCAAATCAAAACATATCCAAATATACATATGTACATACGTATTTGGTCAAAAGTTCGAATCTTAAGATTAATATTTAACTTGGAAACATTTTGGCTTTGCTTACAGAATTTGTAGTAATTTTCTATTTTCTTCCATGGTGGAAATTAAATAAGGCTCTTACTTCTGCTACAAAATGAAAAATAAAACCTAAGCATTTGATCCACAGGACTGACTATTGATCGAAAATCATATTGCTCGGAGCAGCAGTTTAAGTTTTTAAAATCCAAAACAAATTTAACTTAAATTGCCTCTTTCCCCTCCCCTTTCCCTGCAGCACTACCCCTCCCCCTCATCAGTTTTCTTGGCTGTTGCTCTCTCGGCCGTCGCTCTCTTGGCATCCGCTCTCTGGGTTTCGTTCTCTCGACAGGCTCCCGCAAAATGCAACGCAATAACTTAGAAAATCTAAATAAATTCGTTAAAAATACTTAAAAAAATGTTAAAAACTTGAAAAATTAACTTAAGCATTTGGGCCATAGAATAACTATTGAGTAAAAAATCATCTTGATCGGAGCAGCGGTTTAGATTTTTTTAAATCGAAAAGTTAATTTTAAATGTAGCCCCCAAATTATGGGGGATATCGAAATTTCTTTTAGATTTCTAATTAGGCCTTTTCAAAACCTAAAATTCGGAAAAAACCAAATATCGAAATTCCAAGCTTAAATACATCAACTTTTTTTGCTCAGAATAATGATGTTGGAGCTGTTTGGGGCCAGGGGGGGGACATATCGGATCTTAGTGGGCGCCCACGCCCCTAATGGAATACTGTGAAAAAATTTGGCTGCTCTTGCTCTTACGGTTTGGGCTGTGGCCGTATCCCCTTAAAAATCAGTCTTTCATTTTATAATCTTTAGGGATGAAAGTGATCCAAGTAAAAGTCGTGAGCTTGTATACTTTTTATCAGTTACAATGTTATCAATGCAATTTTAATTTGCGCACAAATTTGTATACATGTTTGTAAATTGGAATTTGTTGTTTTCAAATTTCTTGTTTTGAATGAAACGAAAACCTTTGTACACACAGTAAAAGATTGGCATCCAATACAAAAACAGCAAAGGAACGTATTATTTTCAGATTCCACATTTGATCGATAAACGGGTATAATAAATCATTTTATTTGTATTTTAGCACATTATCTACTTTCGAATAGAAACATACATACACATTGTATTTATGTATATGTATTGTACATATAAGCAAATCAAAACATATCCAAATATACGTATGTACATTCGTATTTGGTCAAAAGTTCGAATCTTAAGATTAATATTTAACTTGGAAACATTTTGGCTTTGCTTACAGAATTTGTAGTAATTTTCTATTTTCTTCCATGGTGGAAATTAAATAAGGCTCTTACTTCTGCTACAAAATGAAAAATAAAACCTAAGCATTTGATCCACAGGACTGACTATTGATCGAAAATCATATTGCTCGGAGCAGCAGTTTAAGTTTTTAAAATCCAAAACAAATTTAACTTAAATTGCCTCTTTCCCCTCCCCTTTCCTTGCAGCAGTAGCCCTCCCCCTCATCAGTTTTCTTGGCTGTTGCTCTCTCGGCCGTCGCTCTCTTGGCATCCGCTCTCTGGGTTTCGTTCTCTCGACAGGCTCCCGCAAAATGCAACGCAATAACTTAGAAAATCTAAATAAATTCGTTAAAAATACTTAAAAAAATGTTAAAAACTTGAAAAATTAAACTTAAGCATTTGGGCCATAGAATAACTATTGAGTAAAAAATCATCTTGATCGGAGCAGCGGTTTAGATTTTTTTAAATCGAAAAGTTAATTTTAAATGTAGCCCCCAAATTATGGGGGATATCGAAATTTCTTTTAGATTTCTAATTAGGCCTTTTCAAAACCTAAAATTCGGAAAAAACCAAATATCGAAATTCCAACCACTTTAGAAGTTAAGCTTAAATACATCAACTTTTTTTTGCTCAGAATAATGGATGTTGGAGCTGTTTTAGGCCAGGGGGGGGACATATCGGATCTTAGTGGGCGCCCACGCCCCCAATGGAATACTGTGAAAAAATTTGGCTGCTCTTGCTCTTACGGTTTGGGCTGTGGCCGTATCCCCTTAAAAATCAGTCTTTCATTTTATAATCTTTAGGGATAGGGTCGGAAACGCTTCCTTCAACCTGTTACATACTTTTGCACGAATACAATATACTTACTCTACTCTACGAGTAACGGATATAAAAACGGTTCGTTGAATTACTGGAAGACAATTATGTTAATGCAAATAAGCCGGATGAGCCTGACATAAAATGGGAAATGAATATTAAATTAGAAAAAGACAAACCATTTAGCTCTTCGCCAAGAAGATTATCGTACACAGAGAAAGAAAAATGGCAAGATATGTTAGATGAATATTTAAGAAACGAAATAATTTGACATAGTTGTTCGGAATTCGCATCTCCAATAGTATTAGTAAAAAAAAAAAAGTCAGGAGAATTACGGTTATGTATTGATTACCGAAAGTTGAAATGACCATTAAGGATAATTATCCATTGCCCTAAATTGATGATATATTAGATAAACTTGTTGGGAAAACGGTGTTTTCGAAACTGGATTTAAAAAACGGATATTTTCATATTTTCGTTGAAAAAGAGTCGATCAAATATACATCATATGTAACCCCGTTAGGTCAATTTGAGTTTTTAAGAATGCCTATGGGCCTAAAGAATGCTCCACATGTATTCCAAAGTTTTGTAAATTATGTTTTTGCAGATATGATTCCTGATAATACAGTAATCATTTATATGGATGATATTATGATTGCAAGTAAGTCTTAGAGGAACATTTTAAGACTTTGAAAACAGTACAGGCAAGGATTAAAGAAAATAAATTAGAACTAAGACTGGAGAAGTGTGAATTTTTGCAATCGAGTGTTAAATATTTAGAGTTTTTAATTTCGAAAGACGGTGCTAGAGCGGACGATAAGGGGTTAGAAGCGGTTAAGAAATTTTCCAGTGCCGGGGAAAACACAGGCTGTTCAAAATTTCTTAGGACTGTGTTCTATTTTCGTAGATTTATAAAAGATTTTTCAACGTTAGCGAAACCTTTATATGAATTATGACATTGGGGTTTGGAGCAGTATTATTGCAAAAGAAGATGATCAAAGATGGCATCCACAGAAACTGAAGCAAAATATCATAGTTTTGAATTCGAAACATTAGCTATAATATATGCATTGCGAAGATTTAGGATTTACGCACAAGGGAAACACTTTAGATTTATAACTGATTGTAATTCGTTAACACTGACATTAAATAAGGTAGAGATTAACCCAAGAATTGCGAGATGGGCATTAGAACTGCAAGATTACGATTTTGAATTAGTGCACAGGGCTGGAAAGAAAATGCAACATGTGGATGCGTTAAGTCGAATTGGAGGATCATTTAGTTATATGTCAAGGAAAGGACCAGAAAATTGAAGATATTGGAATATTGTTTGAAAAGGGTGAGGATAAATTGTTCGAAATGAGTAATGGTGTGGTTTATAGGAAAACAAATGATGGAAGGTTGCTGTTCTATGTACCTGAGGAGATGGAAGAACACATTTTGTATAAATATCATGATGAATTGGGTTATATAGGAAGAGATAAGATGCTAAATGCAATTGGAAAAATGTATTGGTTTAAAAATGCTGAGGAAAAATTTATGAGACATATTGAAAATTCTTTAAAGTGCATCGCTTTTGCACCAAAAAATGGGAAACAGGATGGACTTTTACATAGTATACCTAGAGGGAATAAACCGTTTGATATAATTCATATAGACCGTTACGGGCCAGTAGCAGCAGGAAGATCGAAAAAACATATATTAGCTGTAGTAGACGGGTTTACGAAATATGTTAGATTATATACAACGAAAACCACTAATTCAAAAGAAGCAATAAATACGTTAAGAGAATATTTTCGTTCATACAGTATTCCGATATCTGTTTTAGCCAAATTGCATATTATAGCAGGCTATATTAGAATTACGCATTAATATACACATTTCGGTGATATTGTTGTTGTTTACTTTTAAGTTCCGTTAGAATGTATAAGATAGTTGTCTCTCTTATACATGTTAACCAATCTGTTAGACCACAAGGAAAAGGAGATGAGAGAGAACACACGCAGCGGAGTCAGTCTAAAGCGAAACGTGAACGAGAGGACATCAAATAAAAAGACAAATAAAAGACAACTAATATTTACACACGTGTTCTTCTTTCGTCCACAAAATCAGGCTTTTTCTGCGTCAAAATGGACAAAAACATTGAATTTTTAATTACATTTAGTGCAATTAAAAAAGTGGCTGGCGTCAGCAAATTTGGTCACCACGGGGTCTAAAGCGGAGTTGTGGGCCCGGTGGCTGCAAGTACCGGAGAGTGTGCGGCAGATGATAGAAGCGGAGGAGTCCGAAAAAGCCAAAAGCAAACAGGACGAATCTGACGAAGTCGATGGAGCCAACGGAGGACAGGGCGAATCGGCGATCGTACAAATGGAGCAGAACATAGTGCAACCAGCGGCTCCAATGTTTAAAGTCGAGCATTTGGCATTCCTAAGAATGTTAGATTCGGAGATGAAAGCAGCAATGGATTTTCTCGGAAAAATGCACTTTCCTGGAAATTCATATATTCCAACAAAAATTATTTTGCCAAGCGACAGTGATGGCAGAGATGACGTTGACGGCGACAGTGATGACAGTGATGGCAAAGGTGGCGACGATGATGGCAAGGGCGGCTACAGTGATGGCATCGGCAGAGGTTTTAACGTCAAAAACAACGACGACAGGAATGGTGGCGCCGGAGACAAAAAGTGCACCGAAAAAATTGACAAGAAGAAGCCTGTTTGTGTTAATAAAAATGATTGGTATTCGTCAGCACTGGCGAAGGAAATTGTATTCGAATTCTCGGGCCAAGCAGCAGTACATAACTGGATCAAGCAACTGGAAAACGTATCGAATTTGTACCAGCTCAGCGATAAGCAGCGGCATCTATTGTGCATCGCTAAATTGAAGGGTGACGCATTGCAGTGGCTTCATGCAGATCCAAACCGTATTAGTATGCCAGTTGGAGTTTTATTGGAAGATTTGGCACTGGCGTTTGGTGGAAAAATGTCAAAAGCAGAACAGCGCCGAGTTTTCGAAAGTCGTGTGTGGAAACCGGAGGAGCGTTTCACTGTCTATTACGATGACAAAATGATGCTGGCCAGGGAAATCAATATAGACATGGAGGAGCTGCTTGATGGATTGATCGAAGGAATACCGATGGAAAGCATGCGCATACAGGCGCGTGTGCAATGTTTTCAAGGTCCAACTCAGATGCTGCGAGCGTTTGCGCAGATCTCACTGCCCAAAAAGAGAGAGCAGCGTTAAATTGGAAAAAGACAAGTCGTCGTTTGTGGTAACCAAGGATTCACGGTGCCACAACTGTAACTCCAAGGGTCATTGGGCCAAGGATTGTACCAGGATCATGCTACGCGTGCGTGCCATGGGCCACATGGTAGCTGAATGCAAAATGAAGAAAAGTGCAGACGTCAACCAATATGTAAGATTATTTAGAATATTTTTTCAAACTCAAAATATAAAATCAATTATTACAGAAAGCCTCATAGACTCAGGAAGCCCAATTTCGTTCATAAAATTTAAAGAAATTCCCAATGAAGTAAAGTTAGAGCCGGTAAACACAGTATATTATGGTTCAAACAAGAGTGTACTAAATTGTTTTGGAAAAACTTTAGTGTATATTAAAAAGAACTCAATAAATGTTTATTTTTATTTAAATGTAGTGGATAATGAGTCTATGGGCTTTGATGTTGTGTTAGGACGACCCTTTATGGATGCATGTAATTTAAATATTGATCTAAACGCTTTGAAAATGGTAACAGTGGAAAAAGTAGAAAACATGAATGAATATGTTAGAAATAAACAAGAAGTTATAAATGAATTAGATAAGAAAGAAGAAACAGTTAGATTTGAAGATAGAAAGGAAACAGTTAGAAATTAAGAAAGAAAGGAAACAGTTAGAAATGAAGAAAGAAAGGAAACAGTTAGAAATGAAGAAAGAAAAGAAACAGTTAGAAATGAAGAATGTAAGACAACAGTTGAAAAGGAAGACATAAATGAAATAGTTAGAAAGGAAATAAAGAAATCAACATTAGAACAAAATTTCGAAAGAGAAATGTTAGAGATAAATTGTGTAGAAAATGGAGAATCGGAATACAATATATGTAACGAAGTAGGGTACAATATAAAACAAGAGAGAACGCTATAGTCGAGTGCCTTGACTATTAGATACCCGTTACTCAGCTAAACAACTTAATATAAATATGCCTTCTTGTATGTTTTGACTCAGACCTCCAATTTGGCTAACTTGATTTGATTTGCATAGTTCTTGGGATATAGTTCGGTATTGACAAATGAAAACCATCGCAATTTCCTTTAATAGAAATCCTTATCGAGAATTAACGTTGACTCTGTTGAGCACCTTGGCCAGCTGTTCCAAAGTCATCCGTTAGATGGCGCTATTGTATTGAAAGGCGGAAATGTAGACGCTAGCCAGGCTTAAGCGTTTAATGGGTTTTTGGGCGTTAGAGTGGGCGTGGCAAACTTTTATTAGGCCAATCGATAGGTATTGACGAAACAAATACATATCAATTAAAATTTTCATAATAGCATCAAAACTGTGGCCACAGCTTGTGGCTTGTGGGCGTCAGAGGGGGTGTGGCACCATTTTGAAATAAACTTGCGCTGCGTAGGATCTCCTAAAATCTACATGCAAAATGCCAATCTTCTAGCTTTTATAGTTTTATAGACAGACAGACGGACAGACAGACGGACATGGCTAGATCTACTAGGCTAGTGATCCTGAACAAGAATATATATACTTTATAGGGTCGGAAACGCTTCCTTCAACCTGTTTTGCACGAATACAATATACCCTTTTACTCTACGAGTAACGGGTATAAAAACGGTTCGTTGAATTACTGGAAGACAATTATGTTAATGCAAATAAGCCGGATGAGCCTGACATAAAATGGGCAATGAATATTAAATTAGAAAAAGGCAAACCATTTAGCTCTTCGCCAAGAAGATTATCGTACACAGAGAAAGAAAAATGGCAAGATATGTTAGATGAATATTTAAGAAAAGGAATAATTAGACATAGTTGTTCGGAATTCGCATCTCCAATAGTATTAGTGAAAAAAAAGTCAGGAGAATTACGGTTATGTATTGATTACCGAAAGTTAAAATAAAAACAAGAGAGAACGCTATAGTCGAGTGCCTCGACTATTAGATACCCGTTACTCAGCTAAACAACTTAATATAAATATTCCGTCTTGTATGTTTTTCGCCGCTCGAATTAGCTCCCGATTTTTATGTTAAAATCGGTAACCAGGGAACACCACGTGGAGGCCGTTGATTTGCAACGGGGTCTTTCAAACCAAAATAAAATTTGGGGACCTACGAGTCGACTTGAGTTGCCAAACTTTATTCAAGTTTGGAATCTCCATGTTCCCCAAAATTTTGTTAATCCGTAACATACGGAAGGCATACTTATGTACTTACTACTAATACTACTAATACTTATTTGACCTTACTAATTATTTTTTTTTTTTTTGGTTTTATGCGTTTTTTTTTAATAAAAAAAAAATTTAGTTTAATTTAAGTATATACATACTATAAAAAAATTTAGCATGCAATTATTTAATTTTTTTTTAGGGTTTAATTTAGTTACTATAAATAAAATTTAGCATGCAACTATTTAATTTTTTTTTGTTTTTTGTTTATATTAAATATATATATAAATACTATAAAAAAAATTGTGCATGCAACTATTTAATTTTTTTGGTTTTTTTGTTTTTTGGTTAATTTAAATATATACATACTATAAAAAAAATTGTGCATGCAACTATTTAATTTTTTTGGGTTTTTGTTTTTTGTTTAACTTAAATATATACATACTATAAATATAATATATACAATTTTCCCTACCTATTCAGCCTCCCTAACGCTAACTAATATACCACTGTGGTAGCTATATGTAGTCTCAAATGTGCGCGCAGTGGCCCTATTATCGAAAATATTTGAAAACGCCCAATCAATATGCGTATTGCAATTGGTTGTCGACGAGTCCAAATCTAGCAACGAACTAAACCCTTTTACATCTGCTAGAAAATCGAAAACTCTCCTACAGCAGCCAGAGATGGAGTGAAGGCATAAATTGAAATCTCCTAACACTAAACTATTACTATTTAAAAATGTGTGCCGCTGAAATAACTCCTTAAACTCTGTTTCAAACTTTAACAATGGATAGGTCGGACTTTTATAAATAACTACAATCCCTAAAGACCGGTACCTAAAGATGGCAAACTCGAACACTGGAGAGGCTATATTTGAGGAATTAGCCAGAAAGCGACCACTTGAACAAAGACTGACATTCTCAAAGAGTTCGTTTCGAACGAATACGAGAATGCCTCTTTTTGGTCGAGCTCCGTTAGCTACTGACTGGCAATCTAGTCGCACTGCTGTGGCGAAGCCAGGAATGTCGTATGCTTCATTTGAGTATGTGGAAGCCTCAACGAAGCACAGAATGGAAGAGTTAAGCATTAGCTGATCGGAACACACATCGCTAATGTGGCAGTGCAAGCTTTCCGTATTATGGAAAAAGACATGAAGGTTCGGACTATTGAGTAAACAATCGAAATGGGTACTCAGTAACTTAGTGGAACGCAGTTCTCGGAGCTCTTCCTCGGAAGCCGATCCCTGGGCGGATCTTGGGGGGACGAAAGGTCCAATAATATAGAGACCTGCTGCACTTGTGGCTCTGCTACAGGCTACGTACAGCGCAGCTCTCTGCATGCTAGGACTAGTGTGAACCACCACTTTGCTGTACGTAGCGCCTTGACTTTTGTGAATAGTTATTGCTTCTGCAGGTACCACTGGAAACTGCTTTCGGTCAATGGTTGTGGCCTGGTTAGAATTAATCTGAAAGCTTTTTATGATCTTAACTACTGGGGTCCATGAAGCCTCTTGGCGATGACTGCACTTTGATCGTGCAGCTACTCCTATACTGTCATCTAAAAATTGTATCCAAAGAATGTTTGGAGAGTTGGACGTGTTGAAACCTATCTCCCTAAGGACACCAGTGGCTCCGTTTACGAGACCATCTGATGTGTCTACATTGACCGTCATCATGTATTTAGCAGTGGTTTTTAAAATGAGCGAGGTACACAAACCTTGTGTCTCAGATGTTTTTAATGCCCTAGCTTGTTCCAGACATCTGTTCCCCTGCTCTGAGCTAATATGTGCAGATTTTACAGAGTCAATGGCTTCCGAAATGAACTGATCAGTGGGAATCGAGTTGAGCTTCTCCCTATTGTATCGGTCTGTGTCCTGATTGCTTGAAAAAAGGTGAATGGCGTCATTTGGAATCTGACTTTCTACGGAAATGCGTCTTCTAAGTAGGACAATATCTTCAGACGACATTTGGCCGGACGCCATGTTGTTGAGTGCTATTGCAAACGGCTGGTCATCTCGCTGTCGCATTATCTCTGTGAGCTCGAAAAACCTAAAAGGACTCCAGAGGTGGGATCCAAATATAGCGCTGTATGGATCATGCGACGGCGGCTGGAAAATCCAACGATCACAAACTGGCCGCAATTGCCTAAGATCGCCGAACACGATGACCGAAATGCCTCCGAAGGGAGTATCAACGTTGGAGAAAATTTGCTTAAGGCGAGAGTCCAGATGGGAAAACATGGTTGCGCCGACCATAGAAATTTCGTCTATTATAAGAACTTTAAGATCAATAAATCTTGAACGCAGGGTATTTAACAGATCAGGGCTTAAACTCCTAAATGCAGACCCAGCCTGATTTACAGGGAGAGAGAACATGGAATGGAGAGTGGAGCCTCCGATTCCAAAAGCAGCTTTGCCTGTGGGAGCACACAGCAGTATTTTAACAGAAGTTGGGTCGCATCCTACTCTACCATTATACTCCTTGGAAAGGGACTGGAATAAGGTGGATATAAGTCTACTCTTGCCGACACCTGCTCCGCCTCCTACGAACTCATGGAAACTCGCATTTCTCCTTACATTGTGCAAGACATGCGTAAGGAAAGTTTTTTGCTTTAAATTAAGAGACCTAACTAAGGTGGCTAAATTTTCAGGGGAAATAATTGGCGGGAGCTTTATTATGCGGATATTGCTATCCGGATCTACTTCCTGAACACGGTCGTCTAAGTTTAAAACATTTATTTGAGAAGATATTTCTGGAAAAGCTAAGGCCCTAAACTCCTCATTAACTGCGGCCTCCTCATCTACATTTTCCTCGCTATTTTCCTCAGCCTCCATGGCCCTTCTGAGCGCGTCTTCTAAGCTGTCTATGGCATTATACCTATCAAAGTTGGCTTTAATAGCCTCCTCGTGCTCATGATAAAACTCCTCACAATTTCTCTGAAACAATTCTACCTGTTCATCTCTCCATGGAGAATATAGCATAACTAATGCTCTAAAATAGTTGGGCCTATCAGAATTAATATTAAAGGGGCTATACCTAATGATACTCGGCTGGTTTCTTTCCCTAATAAATCCACTACCATCGCGAAGTGCGAAAAAAACTGTTCCTAAGACCTCATTTTCTTCTTCAGCCTCATTGTTACTATTTTCCCCTTGGCGAGCTCTACCACGGGTTTTAGAATACTCGTAATTTGCAGCAAAATCGGCTAAACACAGGCCGTCATGGGAATCTGGTCTTTGTTCGTATCTGTCCAGCAAACCTTTCTGAAAGATGTCAGTGGAATCCTGAGGCATATTTTGCAGGACGCTTGTAGATCTAAGCATACGAACTCGTTGTTCTGGAGGGAAGGTATTTATGAACACGCATTTATTGCTTGTTTCTGACAACGCCAATCCCATACAACAATATACGGCCTCCTGAGCAGAGATCTCAGTGCCCGAAATAAACTTGTGACCGAGATACTGTAGCTTTTGACGAATGCTTGAGTTGCCTCTTCGAATGTCATTAGCTGCTTCGCGCATTAACTTCGAAATACCCCTTTGGGACTTGTTAATGTAATTAATTATGTAGCTACAGCACGCAAAAGGGTCCAAAATTAACTGGATATCCATATTTGCCCTTTGCATTGAAAGAATGTGTTTATTATAGGCGTTAACTTGAATTTCTGCAAATGTTCTCTTCAGAAAAATCTGTGTTTTTTTCAAACTAGACCTAATAGCATATATATAGTCCTCGTAACTGAGGCTCACCTCATCGTGAGAAAGAAAATTTTCAAATATGCTAAGATGGCTAATCAAATCCTCGGATTGATCGCGAAGTAAAAGACTGCGAATTTTCTGATAGTTTTCGTGATGAAGAGACAAATTGGGAGTTTCTTCGGGAAGTGGCTTCAATATTTCCGTGCGGGGCATTGGGGTGTATGGAATACCGAATCGACAAACGGATTCGCGCACATTTTTAAGGCACGAATGCCCGTGCTTATGCTTTTGGTATTCAATGTACGGAGCCAAATCTGTGTTTGTAACATCCACAGTTACAAACTGATCAATGAAGGCTACTACACTAGCAATAGATTCTTCACTGTTGAAATCCACTTCCGGGGCGTCTTTCAGCCAAAACATGCCGTGAATGTGAGGGGAACCTCTCTGTTGAAACTCAACTCGCCAATAATAGGTAGTAACAAAGTTACTTCCAAAGATTCCCCCCGGCTTCTTCATGAGCTTTAGAACTTCCCTATACCTATAATCGAAATACCTAGCACACGTCACTGGGTCAGTTCTGATCAGCCGCGCCTTTTCTCTAAACTGTAAGTTCAAAGCTTCCTCCTCACTAATTTCAATCCTATCTACATTGCGCTTGAGCAGTACTAGCAGCTCTGGCCACCTAGTTTCTGCGGCCGACAGAGTTATGAAGAAAGTTGGCAAACCAAATTGGCGAATCATAGCCATGACTTTCTTCTTCTCACCTTCCCAGTGAGCAGGAGACGTGCGAATGTCCTTAAGAATTCGATATCCGTCATCATGGGAAATTAAGTTTCCCATGAAAGCTTCATCGAGTACGTTGGCGGCAGTTATCGCGCTAGAAGCGCTCCGCTTACGTAGGCAAGTTGAAATATTGTTTCGAATTTTCAACAATTCCAACTTCTTATAATTGAAGAACAACTTGTCAGTTCTACAACCTCTTCTATCTACGTTCCTAAGCTCTGATCTAACTATGGTTGTATAACTTTCCGAAGATGGTCTCTTGACGCCAGCATAAATGCTTGGGAACGCCAATTCTTCGGAGTCGACATCGAGAATCACGTCGAGAGGCTTTTGGCCCTCACCTGGAGCCATTGTGATTCTCGGAATTCCTACATTGTGTGCCTGGTTATTCTCAAGCAGAGTTTCCTGTCCTCCAGGATTTAGCTCTTCGGCTTCTGCATTCTCTTCGGAATTTCCCGCCTCCAAGTTTACATCCTCCTGCTGGATGGCTAGTTGTCCCTCTACAAAGGCTAAGTCCGCTTGAGAAGCTACGAATGGAACAGTTTCGGATGTGAAATCAGAGATCCACTGCTCGTTCACTGACACATTGTGCTTTCTGTAAAGCTCTGTACTAACTAAGTACCTGATGGCGTCAGCAATTTTGGAAGGCCTGATGGTCTCTGCCATGAAATCATGTCCGTACTCCATTCTTCGCTTGAGGTGGAGCTGTACAACCTCTGCCTCGTGGAAAGCTCGTGGAAGGGACGTCACGATGTTGCTAACCGGAATGGGGACATTTACAACAGCTCCTTTTATTGCACTCTGACGCTCATGACCTATCGACTTAATTATCATAAATGGAAGGCGAGGTGAAATCAGTCGCTCCTCCAAGGGAGTAAGCCCCCTCAAGGAATGAGGAATTTCTGGGAAGTCTAGGCCGTTGGAAATGGCACCTTTGGGCTTTCTTCCGGCTTTTATATTGCCGTGGCATGTGCCACAGAACTTAAAGGATTCCCCAGTGAAAGCAAGCTGGCTTGCATTCTGGTAAATCTCTTCCTTAAACTCGCAATTTTCTTCCAAATAGGCTCTAGAAAGCTTACGTATTTGCTTGGGAACCACAATCCCTTGCAGCAGAAGCAAATCTGATCGGGGCCAAGTTTTACTAACCTATTGAATTTGGCTATGTGAGCATCCAATCCAATAGGTATATTTCTAGGAGTCCTATTTCCCTGGGATAAATCAAGTCGAATCTCCTGACTTCGGTTTGCGTTCCGAAGGTTTTCTGCATCCCTATTGCCACTGAGGCTTCTATACTGACTAACTCTCTGACTAATATTTCGAATAGCATCGATAGTTGCTTGTCGAGCAGCTATACGAGCACTTCGTCGAGCCAGTGTATTTCTCGCCTGCTCGACGGCCCTACGTTCCCTAAAACTCCTAGCCGTAGCTCTCCTTAACCTATCCTGCGCTCTTTGCAATAAGCGATCCTGAGTTGATCTTGCCTGCGCTCGTTGCAGGGTATTTGCTTCTTGCTCACCCGCACGATACGTAGCATCCAACCGCCTCAGAGAACGACGCCGAGCATCGGCTGCTTGTTCACCCGCTCGGAAATCAGGATCCAAGCGCCTTTCCGAACGGTCAGCAGTATTTCGGACCTGCTCTGTAGTTCGGACTTGCCTAATTTGTCGCCTTAAAGCGCGACGCCGAGTATCGGCTGCTTGCTGACTCGCACGCAGAACGGGATCCAAGCGCCTTAACCGATGGTCAGCGGTATTACCAACT
This sequence comes from Drosophila prolongata, assembly GCA_036346975.1. NCBI lineage: Eukaryota > Metazoa > Arthropoda > Insecta > Diptera > Drosophilidae > Drosophila > Drosophila prolongata. The sequence continues at coordinate 206,142 of JAYMZC010000312.1, forward strand.
TGCTCGGTAGCTCGGACTTCTCTAACTTGTCGCCTTATAGCGCGACGCCGAGTATCGGCTGCTTGCTGACTCGCACGCAGAACGGGATCCAAGCGCCTTAACCGATGGTCAGCGGTATTACCAACTTGCTCGGTAGCTCGGACTTCTCTAACTTGTCGCCTTATAGCGCGACGCCGAGTATCGGCTGCTCGTTCATCCGCACGAAGAACGGGGTTCGAGCGAGTTTCCCTACGTCTTTCAGCATCTGCTTCTTGTTCACCCGCACGAAAAACGGGATCCAAGCGCCTTAACCGATGGTCAGCGGTATTAACAACCTGCTCTGTAGCTCTTTCATCGGTGTTTCTTCGCCTAATTAAGCGACGCCGAGTGTCGGCTGCTTGCTCTCCGGCACGAAGAACGGGATCCAAGCGAATTTCCCTACGTCTTGCAGTATCTGGTCCCTGCTCACCCGCACGAGTGTGCGGATTCAAGCGTCTTGACCTACGAGACGCTGTATTTACACCCTGCTCCGAACTCCTGGCTACTGCATTTTCCCTTCTCCTACGCTGAGATTCAGAATTTTCTACCCTCTCCATCTCTGCATACTCTGGATTTTCCCTATTGGCCCTATTTCTCAACAATTGGTTCCTAGCCCGCTGAGATGCAGTGGGTCTATTCAAACGAGGCATTTTTTAAAATCTTAAATTTATATGACTACTACGATTATATACGCTGAATAGGTATATTAATAGAAATATAAGAATAAAGCTTTAAAAAAGCTAAATTCTTATATTTATATAATATAAATTTTATAATATAATATAGTTAATATAAATAATAGAATTATAAGTGTAAGTCTTAAAAAAGACTTAGACTTATAGTACTATTACTAAGCTAAATACGTAAATGTATAGAAATATAAGAATAAGCCTTAAAAAGGCTGAATTCTTTTATTTATATACGGGTTAAGGGGCAAAGCGATTGAAAATGAATTACGTTAATAATTTGCAAAAGTTAAATATATGAATAATAATAATCTAAGAGCAAGTCTTGAAAAAGACTTAATCTTATACTATTATTAACAAATCTACGTTAAAAGGGGCAGAGCGGCAAAAAATTAATTACGCTAAAAATTTGCAAATGTGAAAAATTTAACAAATCTACGTTAAAAGGGGCAGAGCGGCAAAAAATGAATTACGTTAAAAATTTACAAATGTGAAAAATATGAATAATAATAATTTAAGAGTAAGTCTTGAAAATGACTTAATCTTATATTATTATTAACAAAAATCTATGTCAAAAGGGGGTACTTAGCAGCGAGCGCAGGAACCAGCCCAGCAGCAAACAACGGCAGCGACGTCGGCAGCAAATCGGCAGAGGCAGCAACAACTCACGACCGCGTAACAATTTGTTCACAAAATTTACGTTAGTTTTAAGCACAGAAAAATGAGTTTAACGAGTTTACAAAAATGCAAGTAAAAATGGATAGTTTACGTTAAGGGAGATTTGTTTTAAGATAGGCAAAACTGACAAAAGACGCAATCGCAGGAGAGAAGAGAGATCACATACGATGATTAGTCGTAGACTAAAGCGAGAGCAGAATAGTTTGCAGCTCTGCAAAGTTCATAACCGCCAATTTACTTGCACGGATTCCCGCCCTTTTTGCTAACAGCGAACCGTGCCTTCTAGAACTTTGCATTCTGCCTAGCACATCTTCCGTCTCTCTCTAGCGCAGGTGAATGCACTTGTGAGAAACGAATAGGAGCAAAAAGAGACAAAATGCGCGCCCCATTTCAAATGATTTAGATTTTGCATTAACATAATGTGAATTAGAGTGACCACAGGACAAAAAGTTCAAATTATCAATTTGAATTCGGCGATTTCTTAGCGCTTCTCCTTCTCAGCACCAGCACTGCTTTAGCGCAGGCAGCTTTTGTCCTGCACCAGCATACACACATACGCCATTGTTTGACTCAGACCTCCAATTTGGCTAACTTGATTTGATTTGCATAGTTCTTGGGATATAGTTCGGTATTGACAAATGAAAACCATCGCAATTTCCTTTAATAGAAATCCTTATCGAAAATTAACGTTGACTCTGTTGAGCACCTTGGCCAGCTGTTCCAAAGTCATCCGTTAGATGGCGCCATGAAAGGCGGAAATGTAGGCGCTAGCCAGGCTTAAGCGTTTAATAGGTTTTTGGGCGTTAGAGTGGGCGTGGCAAACTTTTATTAGGCCAATCGATAGGTATTGACGAAACAAATTCATATCAATTAAAATTTTCATAATAGCATCAAAACTGTGGCCACAGCTTGTGGCTTGTGGGCGTCAGAGGGGGCGTGGCACCATTTTGAAACAAACTTGCGCTGCGTAGGAACTCCTAAAATCTACATGCAAAATGCCAATCTTCTAGCTTTTATAGTTTCCGAGATCTCAGCGTTCATACGGACAGACAGACGGACAGACAGACGGACAGACGGACAGACGGACATGGCTAGATCGACTCGGCTAGTGATCCTGAACAAGAATATATATACTTTATAGGGTCGGAAACGCTTCCTTCTACCTGTTACATACTTTTGTTACTCTACGAGTAACGGGTATAATGACCATTAAGGATAATTATCCATTGCCCTTAATTGATGATCTATTAGATAAACTTGTTGGGAAAACTTCGAAACTGGATTTAAAAAACGGATATTTCCATGTTTTCGTTGAAAAAGAGTCGATCAAATATACATCATTTGTAACCCCGTTAGGTCAATTTGAGTTTTTAAGAATGCCTATGGGCCTAAAGAATGCTCCACATGTATTCCAAAGTTTTGTAAATTATGTTTTTGCAGATGCGATTCGTGATAATACAGTAATCATTTATATGGATGATATTATGATTGCAAGTAAGTCTTAGAGGAACATTTTAAGACTTTGAAAACAGTACTGGAAAGGATTAAAGAAAATAAATTAGAACTAAGACTGGAGAAGTGTGAATTTTTGCAATCGAGTGTTAAATATTTAGAGTTTTTAATTTTGAAAGACGGTGTTAGAGCGGACGATAAGGGGTTAGAAGCGGTAAGAAATTTTCCAGTGCCGGGGAAAACACAGGCTGTTCAAAGTTTCTTAGGACTGTGTTCTTATTTTCGTAGATTTATAAAAGATTTTTCAACGTTAGCGAAACCTTTATATGACTTATGACATTGGGGTTTGGAGCAGTATTATTGCAAAAGAAAGATGATCAAAGATGGCATCCAGTATTTTATTTTTCGAAAAGAACCACAGAAACTGAAGCAAAATATGATAGTTATACCCGTTACTCGTAGAGTAAAAGGGTATATTGTATTCGTGCAAAAGTATGTAACAGCTAGAAGGAAGCGTTTCCGACCCTATAAAGTATATATATTCTTGATCAGGGTCACTAGCCGAGTCGATATAGCCATGTCCGTCTGTCCGTCTGTCCGTCCGTATGAACGCTGAGATCTCGGAAACTATAAAAGCTAGAAGATTGGCATTTTGCATGCAGATTCTAGGAGTTCCTACGTTTGTTTCAAAAAGGTGCCACGCCCCCTGTAACGCCCACAATCGCTTATATACTATTTTAAAAATTTAAATATTTCGGAAAAGTAAAAATGCAGTTTTTTTGCGAAGATTTAGGATTCACGTACAAGGGAAACACTTTAGAATTATAACTGATTGTAATTCGTTAACACTGACATTAAATAAGGTAGATTTTAACCCAAGAATTGCGAGATGGGCATTAGAACTGCAAGATTACGATTTTGAATTAGTGCACAGGGCTGGAAAGAAAATGCAACATGTGGATGCGTTAAGTCGATGTACGAATATTTTGATAACGGAAGCAAACACATTGGAGGATCATTTAGTTATATGTCAAGGAAAGGACCAGAAAATTGAAGATATTGGAATATTGTTTGAAAAGGGTGAGGGTAAATTGTTCGAAATGATTAATGGTGTGGTTTATAGGAAAACAAATGATGGAAGGTTGCTGTTCTATGTACCTGAGGAGATGGAAGAACACATTTTGTATAAATATCATGATGAATTGGGTCATATAGGAAGAGATAAGATGCTAAATGCAATTGGAAAAATGTATTGGTTTTAAAAATGATAAGGAAAAATGTATGAAACATATAGAAAATAGTTTAAAGTGCATCGCTTTTGCACAAAAAAATGGGAAACAGGATGGACTTTTACATAGTATACCTAGAGGGAATAAACCGTTTGTTATAATTCATATTGACCATTACGGGCCAGTAGCAGCAGGAAGATCGAAAAAACATATATTAGCTGTAGTAGACGGGTTTACGAAATATGTTAGGTTATATACAACGAAAACCACTAATTCAAAAGAAGCAATAAATGCGTTAAGATAATATTTTCGTTCATACAGTATTCCGAGACGTATAATATCAGATCGTGGAAGTTGTTTCACATCAATACAGTTTGAAGAATTTATGAATGAGGTGGGTGTTAAACATATAAAAATTGCCACTGGTTCGCCGCAGGCGAATAGCCAGGTGGAAAGAATAAATAGAGTCTTAGGTGCAATGCTAGCGAAACTTACAGAAGTTGAAAATGGATTACATTGGGATTGTAGTTGTAGAAAAGGTGGAATTTGTACTTAATAATACACAATATCGTAGTATAAAGCAATGTCCGAGTGAAATGCTATTTGGATTAATACAAAGAAATGAGACTAGAGATGAGTTGAGAGAAGAGTTAGAAAATTTAGTAAATATAGATAAAGTTAGGTAAAGAAATTTAGAAGATATTAGGCAACTAGGAGAAAAAAGTCAAAGTCAAAAGTCAAATTCAAGAAAGAAAACAAGCGACTGAATATAAATTAGGTGATTATGTGATGGTAAAAAATTTTGACAGTACGGTAGGAGTTTCCAGAAAGTTAATACCAAAAAATAAGGGACCATGTAAAATTGATAAAATTTTGAAAAATGATAGATATTTACTGAAAGATGTTGAAGGTTTTCAGCTAACACGAAATCCTTATCAGGGCGTTTGGAGTTCACAAAATATTAGACATTGGATGAAAAGAAATTTATGAAAAATACGGATAGACATATAATGTCAATTGTAAATTATTTCAGTGCAAATATGTAAAATAATAGATATAAGTAGAGAGATAAGATAAGCTTGTACTATAATTGAACTATGTAAATTACAAGAGAGAGATCGGGAGATCTCCAGTGTCAGAATGGCCGAGTTATAGCAGGCTATATTACAATTACGCATTAATATACACATTTCGGTGATATTGTTGTTGTTTACTTTTAAGTTCCGTTAGAATGTATAAGATAGTTGTCTCTCTTATACATGTTAACCAATCTGTTAGAACATATATAGCTATCTCACTCTCTGGAAAAGGAGATGAGGGAGAACAAGAGAACAGGGTGGTTGGAAAGCTGCGATCACGCAGCGGAGTCAGTCTAAAGCGAAACGTGAACGATGAGGACATCAAATAAAAAGACAAATAAAAGACAACTAATATTTACACACGTGTTCTTCTTTCGTCCACAATATGTTGCATTCATTTAATATATTTTGAATAAATAGTTGGCTATTTGGAAAGAAGTGATTTTCTTTGAATAATTTTGTCATTTTCTGTATGCCTGGATGTAAAAGTTTTTCATGTGATTGAAGTATAATTTCATTGAATTCGGCGTATGAACAAACATTATTTAATAGGTGGAGGCTGCAAATTACTTTAGTGTAAGTGGTATTAATAATTTCCCTGAGTGGTCTTTGAATGATTTCAAAATCTACATCGCTTTCAATATGAATGGTAATGTTTCTATGAATAAAATGATCAAGTAAAATTTGTTTGGCCTTGTCGAGTGTCATTACATTATATTGGATTGTGGTGATGGAATTACCGAATATTGTTGAATGCTCTTCTTTATTGTTATCGGATTTAATGAAAATTATTTGTTTTTTGAAATAATTTATTGGTTTTTCTGTTAAATGAATTAAGTTACTATTATCTTCTTCTGCACTATGTTGAGTAACTTCACGGTGGTGATTTTCTTCAATTTTAATTCTTGATAATGCATCGGCAACTGAATTTTCTTTCCCTTTAATATAGTCGATTTTAAATTGCTATTCGTTTAACTTGGCTCTCCATCTTTGTAATTTGGCATTCGGTTCTTTTAAGGTATGCAGCCATCTAAGAGGTTGATGGTCACTAATGAGAAAATGTCGTCCTAGTAAATAGTGTCGAAAAGTTTTAGTGGCCCAAACTATGGCGAGTAATTCCTTTTTAATTCCTGTAATTTAATTCATGTTCATTAAGTGTTCTGCTAATAGAGGATATAGGATGACCATTTTGAGAAAGTACGGAAAGTAAGGCCTAGTTTACTGGCATCTGTGGTTAAAGTGAATTTTTTTTTTCGAAATCGGGTAATTTGAGAATTGGTTCTCTAATTATTAAAGCTTTAATTTTTTTGAATGCTTCAATGTAGTCGAGATTTTGTATATCTACTTTGCTCCTTTGGTCATTGGTTTTGCTATGTCTGCGTAGTTTGGGATAAATTTACGATAATAACCGGTTAATCCAAGGAAAGCTCTGATCTCTTTTACTTTTGTTGGAATTGGATATGAAACTATGGCTTTAACTTTAAGGGGGTTTGGTTTTATACCATAAGGGGTTACGATGTGACCAAGAAAACTAGCTTCCTTTTTTAAGAATTCACATTTGTCTAACTGCAATTTTAAATTTGCTTCTGGAAGTTTAGAAAAAACTAGCTCTAATGAATTTAAATGTTCGGTAAGGGATGGGGAAAAAATGATGATATCATCTAAATAAACTAAACAGTGTTTATTGAGTAACGGTCGAAGGATAATATTCATGCACCTTTGAAATTGCATTTCTAAGGCCAACTGGCATTCGAAGGTATTCGTAATGACCGCTTTTGGTGGAAAATGCAGTTTTAGATATTTGCAGTGTCCTCTTTTAAATAAAGTTGTAACACTGGCTTTAAATTATTAATATTGTTTATTCCATTCAACTTGTAACTTAAATTTAACAAAACTTCTTTAATTATGCAAAAGCGTCCGATCGAGTCGAGATTCTGGCGGCGATTGATTTAGCGAGGAGTTGGCTGACATTATTGTCTGCAGTTGATTACTTCCCTTTCAGTATATTTCCAAAGAAGGGAGACAAAGACTAGTAGGTGATACCGCTCCTGGTAACTCTGGTCTCATCACCAACACTACCGGATCCCACATTCGGCCTTCCTGACGCTTGATTCGCTCCGAATGGTTTCATAAATTCTGCAACTGTCTTAGTCCTATATGGCCCTTCTCCTTGTCCTACTCTTTGAACGTCATAACGCCCATGATTATTGATCTTGACTACTTTATAAGGCCCTAAGTACTTTCCTTTCAACTTCAAGCCTGTTCCGTATTGGGTACGTTTAATAGCTACTAAATCGTCAACCTCAAACTTATTTTCTTCCTTTCTTTTAGAGTCAAATGCCTTTTTATTTTCTGTTTGAATATCCTGAATATTTTGCCTTGCTTTCCCTCGCAACTTTTCTCTTTCCTCGTCTAGCTCTGAAATCAAACACTCTTCAATTAATTATTTTAACTCTGCATTGCTTGAAACACGCATATCAAGGCCTGCTTGCAACTTGAACGGAGAAACCTTTGTACTCCTTGGCTCAGTGTTATTAATCGTCTGTTGTACCCTGCCAACTTGCTTATACCAGCACCCTGGATTCTCCTGGCTCAGTTTTGATAACATTGGGACCACTATCTCGTGCATTCGTTCTACCTGTCCGTTACCTCTGGGAACTCCTGTCGCAATTAGCAAATGCTGTATATTTCCCCTTTCGCAATACTCTTTAAACAAGTGTGACGTAAAAGCCGCTCCTCGATCCGATACGATTCTGTATGGGTTACCGAAAAGAACTGATTGACGCTCCAAGCAACTCAGTACTTCTTCAACTCCTGTGCTTCGTGTAGGATACAAACCATACGTACTTAGAAAAAGCATCAACTATAACGAGAATGTGATTATAGCGTTTTTTGGTTAAACTCCATCGGGCCAACATGGTCTATATGGTATGTCACCAAAGGTCTGTCACCTTTGTCAATCGGTTTCAGAAAGCCTTCCTGCTTCCCAGCTTTCGCATTCACCAAAATACACTCTACACAGCTCTCAACAATCCTCGCTATCTTTTCCTTCATTTTGGGTATGTAATACGACTTTTCGATCAATTCTTGAGTCTTTTTGGATGAAAAATGACCTTGCTTGTGTGAATTCCGAATTATCTCATCTTCCATCAGCGATGGAACTACAAGCAACTCCTTATTTGGGTCCTTAAGGGGTTATCCGGGTCTTGACACTTCAAAAAATTCATTTTTTTTCAAACTTTTTTATATAATAGTAAAAAGTTTCAGGAATGTTGTCTGAAAATTTCAAGTCGATCGAAGCAAAACTGTAGGAATGGGAGAAATTTAAAGCCCAGCGCGTCGAACGTCACAACGGGCAATTCGGGCTCTGGCGTCGGGCAGATGCGGCACTTTAAACGCGTTTTTCTCAAAACCACTTTTTTGAAGTCGGTAGTCACGATTTCTCAAAACTATTGCACCGATCAACTTCTGCTTTTGCACACTTCTTTTAGACATAATTCTCTTGTCCTTAACGGAGGGATTTTTTTAATTTTAATTACAACTCATTTTATAAGCCAAAATATGGCCAAAATTTACGTAAAAAATGACACTTTTTATGAAAAGCGGTACAAAAAATTCAATTTTTAATTTAAAAAAAAAATGGCTCGTAGAGGACAAGCGAGACACATTCACTATCAGAATAATTTTTGTTTTCTGATTTCAGATAAAAATTGGCGAAGATATTTTGCCTACCGCAAGGACACAATTTTTTATGAGGTCAAGTTCAAGCCTGCCTCAACGGCTCAATTTTAAAAATTTTTGGTTCAAATTTTTACACAATGTTGGTCAAACCATAAACATTAATGTACAACAAATAAATTTGTGAAATTGTCGTAAGGTCTTTAAAAAAATTCACGAAAATAGGCTTTTTTCGTGCTCCAAGACCCGGATAACCCCTTAAATAAAATTCCATTCGATATGTAGAAATCGTCATACTCTTTGGTTTCAAACAACACTGTTTGCTGTGCCTCTCGCAAGCGATGTATTAAGCTATCTGTCACAACAAAACAATATACCCTGCTCAACGCGTCTACATGTCTCATCTTGTTACCTGACCTATGTTCGATTTCATAATCAAAGTCTTGCAAGTACATTGCCCAACGTGAAACTCTAAGCGGAATCTCCTTCTTCTTCATAGTCATGGCAAATGCATTGCAGTCTGTGACTATTTTAAATCTTTTCCCAAGAACGTAAACTCGCCACTTCACCAAAGCTCCAATAACTGCTAGCACTTCCAGTTCATAAGAATGGTACTTCTCCTCGCATGGTTTGGTCTTCCGACTCATATAGAAAATTGGGTGCCACAAACCATCCTCCCTGTCTCGCTGAAGCAATACGGCTCCGAATCCGAATTTCGAGGCGTCGGTATGAATTTCTGTTTCAAGTGTGTGGTCATAAAGCTTTAGAACGGGCCCACTGATTAGCGCTGCTTTTAATTGATCAAACGCTTCTACCTGCTTTTCTTTGAACTCAAACTTCGATTCCTTTCGTAACAAATCAGACAACGGCTTAGCAATCACTGCGTAATTTTCTACAAATCTTCGGAAATACGACGTCAAACCTAAAAACCTTTGGATTCACCTTTTATCACGAGGAATCGGAAAATCAGCCACCGCTCTTGTTTTCTCCTCACCGGGTTTGATTGTGCCCTTTTCTATGATATACCCAAGGAATTCAACTCTCTTCTTGAGTATCTGAATTTGCTCCAATTTATGCGCAAACCGCTTTCTTCTGCCACCTCCAAGACTCGCTTTAATTTCTGCACGCCCTGTTCTACACTCTTGCTAGCAATGATCACATCATCCATATACACTACTGCATCGTCTTTTATCACCTCTCGTAGGACTGCCATTATAAACCTGGTAAAACACCGCTGGGGAGTTCGTGATGCCGAAAGGTACAAACATAAACTCGTACTGCCCACTCATGGTTACAAACGATGTGTACTTTTGAGATTCTGCTGACACAGGAACGTGAAAGAATCCATTTGTCAAGTCCAGAGTTGTAAAAATCTCTCCACCTTGAAGCTTTTCAATAACACAGTCCATGTGTGCTGTTGGGAAATTATCTCTGACTATCTTTTCATTCAGCTTGCGGTAATCGCAGCACAAACGCTTCTTCCCATTCTTCTTATCCACCAAAACAACTGGCGAAGCAAACTCGGACGTACTTGGCTTGATTATTGTATCCCTAAGCAATTCCTGCACCTGGTCATCGACTATCTTTTGGTCACAGTAGGCCAAACGCCTTGGATGTTGAAATACCGGTAACTCGTCTGTCAACAAAATCTTCACATCTACTGGCGAACTGAGATTTCTTTTCGGCTTATAATTCTCCACCAAGAATTCTACTTCTGCAGCGACACCCTTACTTAAATGATCTAGTTCTAAGCCTGGCTTACTGTCTTCGTTGCTTAGCATACAAAGGCTATCAAATTCTTGCATTAGTTGCACACAGGAAATTTCTGTAATCTGTTCCTCCTGTGGCTGCGTACATTGAACCCTTTTCGAAAACACGGTTCTTCTCTTCGTAACCATCATGTCGACGTTTTCTAAAATAGTTGTTCATAAGATTGCATCAAACTTCATGTCCTCGTCTGGAATCACGTGGAACTCGATACACATTTCGATGCGATCGATATTCACTGGCGCTTTGAAGCTGCCGAAAGTTAGCACCTGACTTTCTCCAATTCCTGTCAAAACTCTTTGCCTGCCCATCAAACTGCCAACGCCTACGCCTAGTTTTAAGAATACACGCCTACACATTAGGCATAGTTCTGCTCCTGTATCTACAAGGCCTTTGAATTCAACATTCGAACAGAAAACGGATTTTACCTCCAAACCACAAGCAACTGGTGCATGAGATTGTTTTGGGATTACTTTCTCTGCCTGGACTACATTGGTTCTTTCTTCTGTTTTGACTTGAGCCTCCGCCTTACACTGCGGTGCTCGGTGTCCTGGCCGATACATTTAAAACATTTCTCTTGCACTGGACAATCTCTCTTCATATGAGATGGATCTCCACATCTGAAACACTTTTTAACCGACTCTGTTGTCTTTTCCTTGGCTGACTCATTGGCTACCTTACTGCCTTGAAAAGTATGCTTGCTTTCTGGCTTATATGTGCTTCTTGCCTTTTGGTATGCCTCGATCTGCCACTTCATGTCTTTCAGATTTCTAGCCTGATACTGCATGGATTTATTCGATGTTGAGTCTGGGATACCTTTTACAAATACTCAATTAGACTTTCATCCTCCAAACGTATCGGCTTAGCTATCTCCATTAATGCATATAAAAACTCCTGCAATGATTCACCCTTACTTTGACGACGCTTTCCCAACCTGCGATGAATCTCGGCTGTAGATACTCCGAACTCCAATGACAAAGCTAACTTTAAACTTTCCCAGTCCATAATGTCTCTCTGGCTACGCACAAACTTTTTAGCTGCTCCACTAAGTAATTGCTTTGCATAAAACAAACTGCTTGCAGCGGGCTCCACTCCACAGTAGCCGCACAATCTTCTAACTCCTCAATTCACAGATCTATATTTGGGAATCCTGAACCTGAAAACTGAGAAACACTTCCTTCGACATCTCTCAATGTAAACCACGATCTAGACTGCCCCTGCACTACTTGGCCATGTTGTCTTTCTTCTCTCCTATGGGGAACTGCCAGTGTGGACGATTGTAGACCTAAAATCTGCGGGCTCACCCTCAGTCTCTGACTCACCCTCATCCATTAACCCAAAATGGTTTAGCAAACGTTGTTGTAATTGAGCCTTTAGTCCGGTTGTACTCATCTGCAGTTCCGACAACTTCCGTCGCAACTCTTCCACTCGCAATGCCAAGATCTCGCCTCTCTCCATTTTACCTGCTAAAAATTACAGTTAATATGATGACAAAATTGTGTTTTAAACTCTAATTCCTTTGATACAATTGTAATCAAACTGACAAGTCTTCAAACCAAATATAACCGGCGACGACCCTGCTTCGTCTCTTGCTGTCTCGCTGCTTTCCGCGTTCACTGCTTTCTGTAGCGTCCTTCCTCTTTTCTCTCTTCTTCGCACGCACTGATACTGCTTTGCCTCCAATTGGAATCAGCTTTGCCACGTGCCTCAGCTCTGGCCAACAAGGTTTTTTCTCACACGCAACGACGATGCTCTGCTACTTCCGCTCTTGCTCCTCTCGTCTGCTTCTCTGCTTGTCTGCCTTTTGGCTTCTCCAGCCGGATATGCTGCTTCTTTAACTGCCCAGCCTACTACGCTGCTGTTCTGCAACTTTACCGCTGCTTCTACGAGTTCTGAACTCAATTGGAATCCGCCTGGCCTCCGATTCCGTGTTCCAGTACTGGCCAATACGTCACCAGCTCTCTTGTCTGTTCTCGCTTCCTTCTGCTGCCTCCAGCCGATCTGCTGCCTCTCGAACTTCAGCCTTCTATACCACTGCTGTTCTGCAACTGTACCGCTGCCTCTACGAGTCTGTACTAAATTGGCATCAACTGGCCGTCTACGTCTGCCTCCAATTCCGTATTCCAATCCTGGCCAACACGTTCTTGCCCGCACGCTCCGTTAACGCCACCAGCTCCAATGTTCTTGTCTGTCCTCGTCCTGTCTCCAGCCTGCTCCGCTGCTGTCTAATCTTTGCTCTTTACCAGCCTGATCAGATACGTCTACTTCTTGAGTCACCGCCACTCGATCTCGACGTTTCCACTCGCTGCTTCCGTCTCACTCGCCCATGTGTCTGTATTTTTGCTTCTAATGAAATTCTTTTGCGCCTCTGACGAAATTCATTTCGCCTTCTGATGAAATTCTTTTGCGCTTCTGACGAAATTCGCTTTGCCTTCTGAATAACTTCTTTTCGGCTTCTATCGCTCTCTCTGTCACTTTTGCTTATTGCCTTTCCTTCTAAAACTCTTAACCAGTTTTTAAATTGTTCTTATTTCATCTTTCTCCGCACTGCACAATACTTTGTTTGTTATATTTCTCGTGTGTGAAATATTCAATTTAAGGTCCGAGCTGTCGAATGGTGGGCAATATCCCTGGCTGAGCCCCCAAAAATGCAGTCTCCTCTTTAAATAAAGTTGTTACACTGGCTTTAAATTATTAATATTGTTTATTCCATTCAACTTGTAACTTAAATTTAACAAAACTTCTTTAATTATGCAAAATCGTCGATCGAGTCGAGATTCTGGCGGCGATTGATTTAGCGAGGAGTTGCCAGACATTATTGTCTGCAGTTGATTACTTCCCTTTTCAGTATATTTCCAAAGAAGGGAGACAAAGACTAGTAGGTGAGACCGCTCCTGGTAACTCTGGTCTCATCACCAACACTACCGGTTCCCACATTTCTTTTTTGTCTATCTTTATTGTGAAAATGTAACATTTTCTCTTGAGCTTATTGCAATAATTGAGGAGTTTGATTTTGTTAAATAATATAACAAAAGGTCGTTGGTTGGTTATATAGCAAATTGTCAAATTACATTTTTGTGCTGCTCTATTTATAATTTCGGAATAATCAATCAAATTAAGCTCGTCTTTAATGCAGCGAGTAATTTCTGTTAAAGTATAGTGTGCCCTTTCTATTTTTCCACTGGACGTAATATGTATGTGTTCTGTGATTATTATCGATTATTAGCGTCTTCAGCGCTTTCGACATCTTGGACAAATGTTTTGGTGTATAATATTTTTTTTTAAATTATGTTTGATCGTTTTTTGAAGGCTTCTAAATTAAAGTGAACTGCTACTGTTATTTTAGGTGGAATATATTCCCTCAAGATTGATATTCAATTTTCTGAAGTATCATACTCTATTATATGACTAGTATTTGCGAATACAATAATCGACTCATGTATTGTATATCTCCCCGTTGCTATTAGCAATTATTGCTTAAACTGCTTAAAGGGTTTTTGGGTTTCTTGTATAACACGTGCCCCACCGATAGGGACTTGCACGGTGTGTCTATTATTTTTGTTTTGATTGCAGATATTGCAATTCTATATAAAATCTTTCAGTTTTTTGTATAAATTTGGCCAATAATATTGTCAGGTTATTTGTTCATGATCCTCGTCAAGCGCTCTGTGTGCTCTTCAATGTGTTTCTGTGATTATAAGCGATTTGGCTTCAGCATATATGTATAAATAAGAATTTATATAAAATGATCTCTGCGTCTTCAAGAGTACAGTGAACACTATTTTCCCGAATTTTACTGATATCGTCACTGAATTCGTGAAATTGGATAGCTTCTTCAATTTTCTAAAAAGCAGATGACACTGCATTTCCTGCAGCTGGAAGCACCACTACGTCTGCCTCCCGACGTGTCCAGACATTTTCGGACGAATTTGAGTGCTGGGCCTCTCGATGGCACATTGCGCTAAATGTTGACAAAACGCAGCACGCCACATTTGCTTTCCGCCCAGGATGGGAATAGGCTCAAGCACGAAGATAAGGTGACGTACCCCGGAGTTACCTTAGACCGTCGCCTTTGTTGCAAGTGACAAATTGATCGAGTTTGTGGATCAGGAAGAACAAAACTTGACAAAATGGACTGGCTCCTTCGTCCAGGTAGCGGCATATCCCTTGAAGCCAAGGTGCGGCTCTTTAAGGCCATTGTCCTTCCAACTTTAAACTGGGGAATCACTTGCTGTGGTAGCCCATGGCATTCGTCACTAAACGGGTGCAAACGTGCACTACAAAGGCTCCCAGGAGGGGTGAAGTGGCACCATGCAAACTGTCTGGCAAGACATCTTGCAAGACCACTGGGTCGACGGCGTCTCCGCAGTCGACACCCGTCAGACTTATGGATTCGCGGCCGTGACAGACACGGTCGTCTTTTGTAACAACACATCCTGATTAGCTTATGACCGGCTATGACCACACCTGATTTTCCAAAGAATGGAGCACCCGCTACCCGCTTTTTTTTGAATCTTTAGAAATAATTTGACAATACACGAAAACAACATCCATCCTTGTGTGGCGCGTTCAACAATAAATATAAAAAAAAACGAAATTTAGTTCTCTTGGCGAAATTCGTTTTTCAAACCTTTTTTTTCGACACTTCTCTGCACCTTTCAGGTGCGTCAAAAAGTATTCGATTTTCTGAGGCATATAATTTGGCTCTGGGCTGACTACGAGAGCTAGTGCCTATTTGCGTAATTCCATCGGCCGGCAGTTTTAATTAATCCAATTTAATCTGTTTAACGTTTCTACACCTTTGAGTGTCTTCTAATAACTTTCCGTTCGCTTCGCGAGTGCATCGTGATTAACTTGTGTTTAGAAAATAAAAAGTTTTTATCATAATTTAAATCGGTGCTGGTTTGTTGTTATTGTTTTCTATTGCCCCTCTTTTCAGTCTTTCTCTTCGTCGTTGAGCGCTGTTGGAACGGCACGCACTCCAACGGTAATATCTCTCAGAGGTGTTTTATACAGGAGTTAATCGGTTAATAATCCCGCTCTCTCTCTCTTTTCGTTTCTATCTCGTTTCGTGGTGCCTAACATCAAAATTATTTGGTATTTCGCTCCCGCTCTGTCGCTCCCTTTGTTCTCTAATTAAAAAGTTCTTGAGCGCTTTCGATTTTTTTGTCCGCTATAGTGCACAGTGGTCAGTGATAATGGCTTTCTGTTCTTTACAAAATTGCAATAAAGTTATCTCGGCTGGACAGCAAAGTATTCCCTGCCATACATGTGATAAAATTTATCACGCAAAGTGTCTTGGCTATTCTGGCCTGGTTCGCGATGCCATCGATAAGAGGAGTGGCCTACGCTACTAATGCGATGAATGCATCGTATACGAGAACCAGGCAATATCTATTAGGCGGCTCACAAAAAGCAGTGTTAATTAGTCCGGAACTGCCGTAAAAATACGGACTTGCTCGTGGCGCTTGAATCGCAGCTCACTAGTCGCATGCTAGCTGAGCCCGATTCCCAAAAGCGCAAAAAAGTCGCGGTCGGTGGGCATTCTATGGTAGGTGCCGTGCAGCCTGCTGCCCGCGATTAAGATCGGGGGCAAAAAGTGCGAAACGTTCGGTTTATACTTTTCATGCAAATATTTCGTTTGTGTTTAAGCTCTTTGTAACGAACACACTCATCGAGCGTTGTCCCTCCTAACACGCTCTGTCTACATTTTCGACCAGCTTGCTCAGGGAGAGTGGGGTGGGTTTGTCTTAAGAGAGAACAAGATGTGTTACAGAACTAGTAGTAGACAGAGAAACGATAGCAAAAGATAACCAGATCTATAGCTAAAATCGGACAAAGACAGTGCACCTATCGAAGATTGAGGACCAGATGTTATTGGCCTCGTTCTGTACCCACCCTACCATGTGAAATCTAATTAGATTCCACCCTTAAATAACTATTGCTCTACATACCCATAAGTGCCCTCCAAAAATTAACCAGTTAGTTCATCTTAAACATTATTTACTTCAACAAAATCAAATTTAGGTTCATGGTTCTTATATACTAAAGTTTCTAACACTATGTCCTAAAATCTAGAAATCGGTATTCGTTTTGTTTGTGTCTATATGTGAGTAATTATATTTTACTAAGGTTATAAAGAAATTAAAAAATAAATGTAGTTTTACGTTAATGTATGTTTTATAGGACTACATCATGTCCCTATTTATAACTGACAAGTATTGAATATATTTAATTTATGTAGATATTTATATGGTTTCTCTATTCAATAAGATTTTCTTATACAAAAAGCAACAGCTCTTAGGCTGTGATTACGTTAAATTTGCGGGATAAATTTATAGGTATAAAATAAAGTATAACAAGAAAGGAAAGCTAACTTCGGGCGGAGCCGTAGTTGATATACCCTTGCAGAATACTCTGTAAATTATATTCTCCAAAATTATTCATATGATGCAACTTAATACTCATAAAAAATCCCAACTGTCTAACTTTAAAAAGACCAAAGTTATGGCATTTCCAATCGTTCAGTTATATGGCAGCTATAGGATATAGTCGGCCGATCCTTATGAAGGTAGGTCGGATAAATTGGCTAAAAATAAAACCCATAGAAAATCCCAACTTCCTAACTTTACAAACACCAAAGTTATGGCATTTCCTATCAATCAGTTATATGGCGGCAATAGGATATAGTCGGCCGATCCGTATGAAATTTGGTAGGTCGGATTGATTGGCCAAATATAAAACCCATAGAAAATCCCAACTTTCTAACTTTACAAACACCAAAGTTATGGCATTTCCGATCAATCAGTTATATGGCAGCTATAGGATATAGTCGACCGATCCCGGCCGTTCCGACATATATACTGCGTGCAAAGGAAAGAAGGGTGTGTGCAAAGTTTCAATTCGATATCTTTAAAACTGAGAGACTAGTTCGCGTAGAAACAGACAGACGGACAGACAGACGGACAGACAGACGGACAGACAGACGGACAGACAGACGGACAGACGGACAGACGGACATGGCTATATCAACTCAGGAGGTGATCCTGATCAAGATATATATACTTTATATGGTCGGAGATGTCTCCTTTACTGCGTTGCACACTTTTGACCAAAATTATAATACCCTCTGCAAGGGTATAAAAAGGAGTGTGCAGACTCACAAGAGACAGGGAATGTTGACGGCTATGCCGTACTTACGTAGGATCCAACGTTGTCCTCAGGCCTAATGACTGTTGAAGCGTTGCTGTAGACTTTATAAATGTGGATATGTTATGTCAAAACTGCACACAAAGTTTTACACTATAATAGGAGTCGTAAAGTTAATCAGTAAAATATTCTTAAATAAATACAAAAGAAAAGGCAACTAAATCTACGATACTCAGTACTATTCTCGCAAACGAGCTTGTTGTAATGCTCTCCTTAGCGAGTTGATTCGCAGAAATCCAATTGAGGTGCGAAACTGGACAGGCTTGAACGTGTCGCAACGCTCAAGCACGCTTGGTGCACACCACCACTACTCTTGGTGGGGATGAAATGTGGCCTGCAGCCTCTTGATAAATCCGGGGAAGAATGTGCCACGGGAAAGTTTCCAAAAGATTTCCGAAGGTAGAAAATACACGTTATGCAGTGGACGGCGACTGTTTTCGTCTGATCTCAGGTAAACTCCTGTCTGTGCCAGCAACGAGGCAGAGAGGCGAAGCGATCCGCAGCAAAATAATAGGCGGTGCGATCCGCAGCAAGGCAATTGGTGAAGCGATCCGCAGCAAGGCAATTGGCGAAGCGATCCGCAACGTGGCAATAGGAAATGCGACACGCGGATCCAAGAAATGCGTTCTGCAAACTCGCACACGCACAAAAGAATCAGGTAACCAGGAATCGCAAGCGGGCGCCTGGCCGATAGCCGTGCTTAAAGCCGGGCCTTGGAAAAGATATCCTCGTGTTCCAACTATGTATGTCTTGGGAACCACGAAGAAGACACCAGACTAATTCCTAGGAAAACGCAATTAAAATTGGCCGACTTTGGGTCCTAATAATATGACACATAATATTCACTTATAAAAATATTAATTACTTCTGAAAAATGGTCAACACGTTTTCAGGATGAACTGAGATATTAATTTCACGAGCGAACGACTGCCTTCGGGAAAAGTTTCCAGAAAAGAGAAAGATGCAGCCGGAAACAGCACTAATGAAGTGTGGACTTAGTACGTCCAAAATCCATAGGCGGGATTTTCGTTCTGGTATTTATGTTGTTAATCTGGTATTTTTGTCAAGATCTGATCTTCACGTTGCCAGACTGGTGATATTTGCTTAAAGTACCAAAATTAGTTTTAAATTTTCACTGGCTCCCACATCTTCGATATCCTTGGTTGCCATTGCGCTTATTTTTTTATTATTCGGGTACCGACCCGAAGTTGCTGGAACCGATGTGGCGCCGCTAGGTACTTCCGCTCTGTCCGATCAAAATAAAATAGTGGCCCCAACACCTCATGTAGACTTAACGTCCGGATTACCGGCCGCCGATACTCACTTCTATTTGGTTTTGAAGAAGTGCTAATTTAGGATTTCTAAACGACACTCTAGCTCAACCGGATTGACAGACAATTTAAAGTCTTTTAAGTTGCGAAACGTTTGTGTTCAAGCTCTTCGATATCCTTGGTTGCCATTGCGCTTATTTTTTTTTATTTATTTTTGGAATCGAAGAGGTATTAAATATATTTTTATTAATATTATTTATTTGCTTAATAATATATAAAAAAAACAAACAAATAATATGCCGAACGCTCGAATTCCCGTATCGGTAGCGTCGCCTAAACCTCCCCGCGATACCTCGCATCTGGATGATGACTGGCAGCTAGCCGTTCATCGCCCTACATAACATTTTGCTTGGATTGCACTGTCAGCAACAGGCAGAAAAACTACTTGTTAGCATTTAAGCACTAACACATACACTGGTCGGCATATATATTTTGTCATGGCGATGCCTCAGTTTCTTTTTCAATTTGTATTTACATACATAATTCATTTAGTTACAATGTATTAAATTATATAATAACAATTTTTCATTTTTAACATTGATTTAGGGTTTTTATTTCATTAAAACTAAAAACAACGTCATTTCATGGAAATTAATAAAAACAAGAGAGAACGCTATAGGCGAGTGCCTCGACTATTAGATACCCGTTACTCAGCTAAACAACTTTAGATTTTGCATTAACATAATGTGAATTAGAGTGACCACAGGAAAAAAGGACAAAAAGTTCAAATTATCAATTTGAATTAGGCGCTGGCAGCTTTACAGCACGAGCATCACGCCAGCGCTGCTTTAGCGCAGGCAGCTTTTGTCCTGCACCAGCCATTGTTTGACTCAGACCTCCAATTTGGCTAACTTGATTTGATTTGCATACTTCTTGGGATATAGTTCGGTATTGACAAATGAAAACCATCGCAATTTCCTTTAATAGAAATCCTTATCGAGAATTAACGTTGACTCTGTTGAGCACCTTGGCCAGCTGTTCCAACGTCATCCGTTAGATGGCGCCATGAAAGGCGGAAATGTAGGCGCTAGCCAGGCATAAGCGTTTAATGGGTTTTTGGGCGTTAGAATGGGCGTGGCAAACTTTTATTAATCCAATCGATATTTATTGACGCAACAAATACATATCAGTTAAAATTTTAATAATATCATCTAAACTGTGGCCACAGCTTAAGGCTTGTGGGCGTCAGAGGGGGCGTGGCACCATTTTGAAACAACTTGCGCTGCGTAGGAACTCCTAAAATCTACATGCAAAATGCCAATCTTCTAGCTTTTATAGTTTCCGAGATCTCAGCGTTCATACGGACGGACAGACAGACGGACAGACGGTCATGGCTAGATCGACTCGGCTAGTGGTCCTGAACAAGAATATATACTTTATAGGGTCGGAAACGCTTCCTTCTACCTGTTACATACTTTTGCACGAATACAATAACCTTTTACTCTACGAGTAACGGGTATAAATATAACCTCCTTTGGTGTCTATCACCTTTTGGAGGCGATTTGGAACGAAATCGACCAAGATTTGAAGGTATTTTAAAGGAATATCTTTCCAGATCATTGTGACCTCAGTAATGGTTTCTGCTTTTATCCTGGTCAGATCAGTGCTTCTATTTCGCTTTATTAGCGACCACACATTTTCAATAATGTTTAAGTCAGGACTTTGTGGTGGCCATCGAGGGTTTCCACCCCAACATCTCTTAAAAAACCTAGTAATCATTTTGGCCTTATGGCAAGGAGCTTTGTCCTGTTGGAAAATAAATTCCTTCCTATTAATCTGTCGCCGGAGGGAAATGCATAATTGTTTAAGGTATCTAAATATCGGTTCTGGTTCATGGATCCGTCGATAGGAACCAAGTCTCCCACACCATTATAGGAAACTGAACCCCAGAACATAACGCTTCCACCACCATGGCTTACTCTTTGACACACAGGAGCAATTTTTTTTTACGATAATTTTTGTTAATTCGTACAAAAACTTTCTTTTGAGACGCATGAATTCAAAACTACTCTCATCCGTCCACAGGACATTACGTCAAAATGAATCTGGCTTGGTAATGTACCTTTTGCAACTGCAAGCGCTTTACTTTATTTTTTGGGGTGATAAAGGGTATTGGCCTTGCGATATATGTTTTCATATTTGCTTCAATCAAACGCCTGCGTATTGTTATTTCACTTATGGAAGTAGATTCAGTCTCATTCCACTCTAAGGACACCGACTTTGGTGTTTTTAGAGGGTCCTTCTTAAAAGCACGGACGATAAGACGATCTGCCTCAGCTCCTGTCTTTCGATTTCTGCCTTTACGGCGAACATTCATCACATCATTAAATTTTTTATATTTATTGATTTGATAATAAATGGTCTGACGACACAAATTATATTCCTTAGCGATGTTTTGTACGGAAACACCCAAGTTATATTTGGTCACTATTTCTGATCTTATTTTGGTGCTCAGCTCAGATGCTTTTACCATTTTAAATATTAAAAAATCGATTTAATTCAATATTAATGAAAACTTGTATTAACCTCTTGAAGAGCTCTTCCAGCTTCCCTAGAAACAACTAAATCACGCAATGACAAAATATATATGCCGCTACAAAAACCATTGCTTGCTGGCATTCTTATCAGCAGAACGAGAAACAAAAGGCGTTTTGACGAAATATTTAGCATATTTACAGTTATTAATTTGCACTTCTCTCTTTATCATCCTCTTTGGTTCATACAATGCCACGGGTCTTAGCTCAAGAGTCTAATAGTCAAATGAATACTATGACAAAATATATATGCCGACCAGTGTACATAATTGTAACACACACAAATATTTCCGGGCTGAGGTTCCAATTGGACTAACATGCCGAAATAAGATTATTCTGATTTCGAAAACTGAGGAGAACAGACGTGTATTTTAAATTCAATATATATTTAAACTGGTATTAACTGATATAACGGATAGTCAGCTGGAAGAAGAAAAAGCCAATAAGGATTGCCGATTACCAAGAATGAGTCAATAGAAATGTGATGGAAGAGAGGCCTGACGCAAATAGATCTAGATAAATTAAAAAAAATAATAAAAGTAAAAGTATGTAAATGTTGGAAGAAGTCAAGTAAAGAAAGATAATAAATAGAATATATATAGTGACATATCCATAGCACCACAAACCTCTATGTACATGTCTACACACCCACGCAACATACACACCCACACATTACTTTAAGACACCCTCAGAGAATCGAAACCTAATTGTCAACAAACCATGGAAAATTTCCATGTTATTAAAAACTCCAGACCAATAGACTAAACAATTTAAATGAGTCGCTGATCTGACTATCGGCCTTTCCCACGACTCAGGATACTCAGATTTCGGGACCGAAGTCATAAACAAGATGAGAACAAAGAACGGTCCAAAGTACAATTATGAATGTCACTCAATAAACACTAAAGCCACTCATTAGATAGCTCCAAAGCTCAGAACCGAGGTTTGATCGTAGTAGAAGTAGGAGTTAGAGAACGAGTTCAGTTTGAGTCTTAAAACAGTTAGGACGGTGTTCTTCCAAATAACCATTGTACTAGTTGATAAATAAAAAATTAAATAAAATTTTTTTTTTATGTAAAACTTATAGTGCAAACATTTAATTGGCGCAGCCGGTAGGATTTCAAGTGAAAGTTAAAAACGTCGGTTTTAAACTGGTCTTAGGGATTGTACTATACAACTAGTATATCCTGACTAGTAAGAAAATAAATCGTCGAACACACAAGTGAAATCCGCCAAAGAACTTATGTGCGAATCGTCGTGCGTAGAACAGTGAAAATCCAATTCGGTCAATACCACTAAAAATTAAATAATTTAAAGTGAAATATTGAGAAACACATAAAAACATTAAAAAATCCAATTCGGTCAATACCACGAAAAATTAAATAATTTAAAAGTGAAATATTGAAACTTTGACAAAACCAAAAATGGCAACCCCAATCCAATTATCAGAACTTCATTTGAATCAATTAATTGGTCAAGTAAAAGAGTTGCCCTATTTTGATGGCAATCCCGCCGACCTAGGTGGTTACATCGGGCGTGTCGAATACCTGTTACAATTATACCCGACCCAAGATGCCCGGCAAATACATATCATCTATGGAGCCATCGAAAGGACCATCGTAGACGGCGCCAAAGCCGTAATTTCAGAAGAAAAAAACTATGAATTGGCCATCTACAAAAGCAGCCCTAATCCGAGCGTTCAAGGACCACAGACCATACGAGGACCTTATAGCACTCATCTACAGGACAAATTATAGAGGAAGCATCAGTAAGTTTGTAGATGAACTAAGGAAGAAATCATCAACTATTATAAATAAGTTAGATTTAGA
Source organism: Drosophila prolongata (assembly GCA_036346975.1). Classification (NCBI taxonomy): domain Eukaryota; kingdom Metazoa; phylum Arthropoda; class Insecta; order Diptera; family Drosophilidae; genus Drosophila; species Drosophila prolongata. The sequence continues at coordinate 229,632 of JAYMZC010000312.1, forward strand.
AATTGACCAAACAGAAAAAACCATTTATACAGCATCATTAAACAAACCATTACGAAATGCAAAGAAAAAAATCTTCCTGATAGATTGTATAATGCTTTATCAAAAAGAGATATTTCCACAATTAACAATTTAAAAGAAACAGCATGGTGTTAGGACACTGGGATGCGGATCCCTTTGAGAACTATAGATCGGCGCGTTACGATAACCGCAGGAATTCGGGAAATAACCACCAAAATTATTATCATCAAAAGAATAATTCAAATTATTACCCGAGACACAGTAATAACTTAACAGTCATTCAAATTCAAATTCGCATTCAAATCCAAATCCAAATTTAAATAATTCACAATTCCTCAGTCCTCAGCGAATCAAAATCGCTATTATCAAGAATTTAGAAATTCTCTAGCTCAAGGCAGATCCCAAAATCCATTAAATTACCAAGCGTCAACATCAAATAATTCCCCCAAATGCTCCTGTAAAAGACAAAGAGAAAGTGAGAGCACACAGAATAGGATGGACGTAAATTTTCAGCAAATAGCCTCGGACCCAGAAAATTCTACCCATATATCAGAGTAATCATTAAAGGTAAACTTCTTAAAGCCATGGTTGACACGGGTTCATCTATTAATATAATGAAAGAAAATTTTGGGAACTTTGAAGTCAATGACGAAAATTTAAAAGTTTATACTATAAATGGATCGATAAAATTAAATAAAGCGTATGAAAAACCAAAGTAAAACCAAGTAAAATTTGCCCAATAGAACAAAATTTATTTACATAAATTTTCAGACAATTATGTTGTTCTAATGGGAAGAGATTATCTTAAAATTGCAAAGCTAAATTAATTTGAAGATGGAACGGTAACTTTAGGTGAAGATAAACTGATAATTATGTATGGTGATGATGATAAAAAGGATAAGACCGCAGTAAAATGCCTTAATCCTATATCATCAGAGAAGAAAGGTGAAAAGGATAAGACCGCTGTAAAAAGCCTTAATCCCAAATCACCAAAGAAAGAAAGTGAAAAGGATAAGATCGCCGTAAAAAGCCTTAATCCCAAATCACCAAAGAAAAAGATTGAAGAGGATGAGACCGCAATAAATGCCTCAATCCTCCCTCATCTGAGGATCAATCTTTTAACTTCGCTGTTGAAAATGAAATCCGTGAATGCAACGAATTCAGATTAGAACATTTAAACGAAGAGGAAAAAGAATGCTTGAAAAAGGTTTTATTTGAATACAAAGATATTCAGTACAAAGAAGGCGAAAATTTGACTTTCACAAGTACTATCAAACATTCTATCCAAACCAAACATGAGGACCCTATTTATAAGAAGCCTTATAAATACCCTCAATCATTTGATGAGGAAGTCAACAAACAAATGAATGAAATGATAGAACAGGGAATAATTCGTAAATCGAAATCTCCTTACTGTTCACCTATCTGGATGGTTCCCAAAAAGCTGACGCTTCGGGAAAACCAAAGTTCAGGGTAGTAATAGACTACAGAAGTTTGAATGAAATAACCATCAATGACAAATTTCCAATACCCAGAATGGATGAAATATTAGACAAATTGGGAAGATGTCAATATTTCACGACAATTGATTTAGCTAAAGGATTCCATCAAATTCATATGGACCCTAAATCTATTGCCAAAACAGCATTTTCTACAAAGAATGGTCATTATGAATACACACGTATGCCATTCGGACTTAAAAACGCCCCTGCTACTTTCCAAAGATGTATGAACAATTTACTAGAAGAATTAATTTATACAGACTGTTTAGTTTACTTAGATGATATAATAATTTTTTCCACTTCATTGGAAGAACATATTTTATCATTGAGAAAAGTATTTGGAAAGCTACGCGACGCAAATTTAAAATTACAATTAGATAAATGCGAATTCATGAAAAAGAAACAGAATTTCTAGGTCATGTAGTAACCACCACAGGTATAAAACCAAACCCAAAAAAGATTAGTGCCATTATAAATTTTCCGATACCAAAAACTCCAAAGGAGATAAATCATTTTTAGGACTATGTGGATTTTATAGGAAATTTATACCAAACTTTGCAAATGTAGTTAAACCTATGCCCATGAAATTGAAAAAAGGGCGCCACGATAAACATTAAAGAAAGATCATACATTGATGCATTTGAAAAAATGAAAGTCTTAATTACTTCCGACCCTATATTAGTTTATCCTGATTTTAATAAAACATTCTCTTTAACCACAGATGCTAGCAACATAGCTATAGGAGCAATCCTATCACAAAACCATAAACCAATATGCTATGCTAGCCGGACATTAAATGAACATGAAATTAATTATTCAACAATAGAAAAGAACTTTTAGCAATTGTATGGGCGACGAAATATTTCAGATCATATCTCTACGGCAGACCTTTTGAGATCTTAAGTGATCATAAACCTTTAGTTTGGCTAAACAATATCAAAGAACCAAATATGAAACTACAAAGATGGAAAATTAAATTAAATGAATTTGACTATCAAATAAAATATTTACCAGAAAAGAAAATATGTTGCCGACGCACTATCGCGGGTTAAAATAGAAGAAAACATGTTCGAAGACAACCCGAAGAAAATTTATTAGGAGAAGATGCCAATAGTATAGATGCAACAGTGCATAGCGCAAATCAAGATAATCAGAACTATATTTCAATAACAGAACGACCAATCAATTATTATTCCCGACAAATAGAATTATCAAAGGAAACGAAGAAAATCAGAGACGTACAAACACTATTTTCATAAATTAAAAATCAAAATTACTTATACAGATATGACAAATACTTTGCGAAAGATATCATCAAGAATATTTGTGTACAAAAAAGAGCGCAGTATATTTTCATGATGACTCAGATTTTCTTATATTCCAACAAGCTTATCTAGAAATAATAAGTCCGAATCATTAACAAAGGTAGTGAGATGCACCAAAGACTAGAAGTATGCAACTTCAAAGAAAAATATTAAAGAAAACACAAAGAATTGCTACATCCAGGAATCGAGAAACTATTAATTGGTTTAGAGAAGAATATTATTTCCCAGACTAACAGAAACTAATACACAATATTATTAACGAATGTGAAATCTGTAACATCGCCAAAACGGAACATAGGAACACGAATTTATCTTTCGAAACTACCCCCCAGAATACCAAAATATAAAGAAAATTTGTCATAGCTTTTTATATGGTAGGGAAACCAACAATCTTGTCATGCATTGATATATACTCAAAGTTCGCCACTCTTGTCGAAGTTACAAGTACAGATTGGTTAGAAGCTAAAAGGGCCATAATAAAAGTATTCAATGAAATGGGAAAACCACAAGAAATTTAAAGCAGATAAAGATTCGGCAATTTTATGTGCGTAGCTCTACATAATTGGTTAAATTCAGAAGGCGTCAAAATTCAAGTTACTACAAGTAAAAACGGTATATCAGATATAGAAAGATTTCACAAGACAGTTAACGAAAAATTTAAGAATAATAGGAAGCGACAACAGACTTCGAAAATAGGTATACTAAATTTGAATTAATTCTTATACTTATAACCATACAAAACTAACATAATACAACAAATAGAATACCAGCTGACATATTTTTGTATGCAGAAAGTCCCGAGTATAACACACAAGAAAAAAAGCGAAGAGGATCGACAGACTAAATGAGAAACGACATGATTTTGAAATAGACACACGATTTAAACAATCACCACTAGTAAATCAAAAACTACAAACCCATTTAAGAAAACAGGGAATTTGAGACAGATAGATGAAAAACATTTTGAGGAAACAAATAGAGGCAGGAAAATAACTCATTATAAATCTAAATTTAAGAAGAAGAAAATAATAAAAGCAAATATGACAATTCCAGGGAAGCTGAACGGAATCAACAATCTATTTAAAATCATCATTTTCGCAATTATACTAATAACCATAACTACAATGGCAGTGGGACAAAGCATCGAAATAAACCCAATTAAGGCCCCAAATGGATACCTTTGTATTCAAAACCGGATCTATTGATATTCCAACAAATTTCGAATATCATTATTTAAGCATAAACGTAACAAAAACGGAACAAATATTTGAAAGTCTTATAAAAGAAGCCAACGAATTTAATAACATTATACAAATTCGTTATTTAGCTGAGAAACTCAAAAGAGAAATAAATGGCATTAAATTGGCCAAACGTAATAAAGGAGGATTATTTAACATTATTGGAAAACTTACAATATTTATTTGGAACATTAGATCAAGATGATAGGGAAGAGTTAGAACAAAAAATAGATAACTTATCAGAAATAGTATACAAAATACAGATTTAAATATGATTATTGATGTAATAAATAATGGTATCGAAATAATTAATAAGTTAAAAGAAGATGACGAAAGAGAAGAACAAGCTAGTGTCGTAATATTTAATTTACAACACTTTACAGAATACATAGAAATATGAGCTAGGAATGCAATTGACACGACTTGGTATATTTAATCCGAAATTATTAAAACATGATGATTTAACTAAATAAGTCTGAGAAATTGTTGAAAATTAAAACCTCCACTTGGCTTAAAACAGACACAAATGAAATTTTAATAATTTCCCACATTTCCTACAGATATATTAAAGCACCAATTTTTGAAATAATTCCGTATCCAGATGATACTAATACCATTCTGACAGAAAACATATTTGAAAAATATTACCTTCACGAAGAAAAGTATTTAATAAAGAAACAGGAAAAGTAGTATTTGACGAATGTATAAATGGCATAATAAAACAAGAATCCACAAGTTGCAAATATACTAAAACACATAAAAATTTCCAAATTAATTACGTTGAACCAAATATATTATTGACGTGGAATATCCCCTAAAACACTTTTAAATCAAAATTGTATTAATAAAGAAATTTCTATCTTTGGTAATAATTTTATTAAAATTCTTAATTGTTCAGTACAACTAGATGAATTCATACTTTCAAATACTATGCTAGAATATACACAGAGCATTTATGTAAGCAACAATGTAACTAAATTAGAACCGCTATCATATATTCAAAACAAAAGAAATTATAGAAACACACACAAACTATTATAATGAATTCCAAATAATAACTGCAACCACATTTGTAATTACAATTATAAGCATTTTATTGTATCTATTCTATAAGTTCAAAAATATACCAAGAAAATTAATTGTAAAATATGTAAAACCAAAGGAAAAAACACCGAAAAACCTAGAAAATGTAAACGATCAAATACTGTAAACATAGAAGAAAATATTTTATTATATCCAAATTTATCGTCCTGAGGACAGGCCAAATTCAAAGGTTGGGGGAGTGACATATCCATAGCACCACAAACCTCTATGTACATGTCTACACACCCACGCATACATACACACCCACACATTACTTTAAGACACCCTCAGAGAAATCGAAACCTAATTGTCAACAAACCATGGAAATTTCCATGTTATTAAAAACTCCAGACCAATAGACTAAACAATTTAAATGAGTCGCTGATCTGACTATCGGCCCTTTCCCACGACTCAGGATACTCAGATTTCGGGACCGAAGTCATAAACAAGATGAGAACAAAGAAACGGTCCAAAGTACAATTATGAATGTCACTCAATAAACACTAAAGCCACTCATTAGAAAGCTTCAAAGCTCAGAACCGAGGTTGATCGTTGAAGAAGTAGGAGTTAGAGAACGAGTTCAGTTTGAGTCTTAAAACAGTTAGGACGGTGTTCTTCCAAATAACCATTGTACTAGTTGATAAATAAAAAATTAAATACATTTTTTTTTTATGTAAAACTTATAGTGCAAACATTTAATTATATATATATAGCAGAGGAGAGGGGTAGAGACGGAGACGAAACCTAACCAAAACGAGTGGTGCAGCGTGTTCGACCCAAGGTTCGAGAGAATACCCTGAATTTCATAAATAGAAATAACTAAATTTTGGTTATCTTCAGCACGGTGATTTGTGAGAAGAAGATGTGGAATAAGAAAACAAAAAAATCGCCGAAGAGTGGTCAGAATAGAAAGTAGAACGTTTAGATTTGACACAACTGCATCGCGCAAGGGCGGTCAGAATAAGAAAAGAAAAAAATATAAATAAAGAAATATTATATAACTTGATCACAATACACTTCATAACTATTCAAAGAAAAAAAAAATTGCTACATTTTAGAAACAATAACCAACAGAAAATCCAAGAAGACACACGTACATGGAGAAGGAGATATAAGAATATTTTTATGGAATCTGACAACTATTCTACTACATTACACCGCACACATACGGAGATGAAAAGATATGAGTATTTAAGAAATCTGAAACTATTATTAAGTGATACCCATTATAATTTACCAAGATAAAGTCACTATAGAAATTCTTAAAAAAGGAAACGGAGAAATATAGGTCAAGGTTAACAAGGTTAAGGGGTCAATGAGGCCATTGACTAGAAGTAGAGTCTTAAAAATGACCACGAGCTAGCCGACAATTGTGAATCATATACAGGCAGAGACTGCAACATCAGGTAAGACAGGAGATAGGAATTGAGCAGGAAGGATGGAGGACCAGTTGGTAGGCCAGCAACCGACAATCGATATGTTAGGAGGAATAAAGCTTTCGGACGTCATAAGGTCAATGCATGTGTACGAGGGAAGCGCAGAAAAGCTTAACGAATTCAGATTAAAAGCGGAAGAGATTCTTTTTGATGATATACTCCCCTTTCATTCCCATGATTCTTCTAGTGTGGAGACAAATAAGAAACAAGATTTAAGGAAGACCAGATGATGTTCTGGTAAAGTCTAACTCGCGTCTAAACTGGGACGAGATCAAGCAGTTATTAATTACTCAAAGATCACAACTGGATTTATTGAGGGAGTTGAATCAACTAGAAAACAAAAAATTGTCGGTAGAAGCATTCTATAACGAGATTTCTGACTCGCATAAGGCTTTATGTAATATCATCGACAGAACGGAGATTAACCCTACGGCCTTACAGATAAAAAAGATGTTGTATGAAGCAACCTGTTTAGAGGCTTTCGTTAAAGGGCTAAAGGCAACTTAGGTAGTGCTGTTCGGCGTAGGGAGCCAAACCCATTGTATAAGGCGTACGAAATAGTTATTCAAGAAAGGGACATCTATCTGAGGACATGGGAAAGTAAATAGATCAAAACTACAGCAGACAACAATATCAGGGATATAATAAGAACAGAGGATACAATAATTATTACTCAAGAGGTAATACTGTCTATAACGACCGGTACAGGCAACAAGGAGTGTTGGGTGCCAACAGGCGAGAAAATTACGGTGGAATAGGAACGAGACAAGTGGCAATAGGCGTCAGGATGCACAGTCGACTGGGAACGCCAAGGTCAAGGTTAAACAAGGTTAAGGGGTCAATGAGGCCATTGACTAGAAGTAGAGTCTTAAAAATGACCACGAGCTAGCCGACAATTGTGAATCATATACAGCAAGAGACTGCAACATCAGGTAAGACAGGAGATAGGAATTGAGCAGGAAGGATGGAGGACCAGTTGGTAGGCCAGCAACCGACAATCGATATGTTAGGAGGAATAAAGCTTTCGGACGTCATAAGGTCAATGCATGTGTACGAGGGAAGCGCAGAAAAGCTTAACGAATTCAGATTAAAAGCGGAAGAGATTCTTTTGATGATATACTCCCCTTTCATTCCCATGATTCTTCTAGTGTGGAGACAAATAAGAAACAAGATTTAAGGAAGACCAGATGATGTTCTGGTAAAGTCTAACTCGCGTCTAAACTGGGACGAGATCAAGCAGTTATAATTACTCAAAAGATCACAACTGGATTTATTGAGGGAGTTGAATCAACTAGAAACAAAAAATTGTCGGTAGAAGCATTCTATAACGAGATTTCTGACTCGCATAAGGCTTTATGTAATATCATCGACAGAACGGAGATTAACCCTACGGCCTTACAGATAAAAAAGATGTTGTATGAAGCAACCTGTTTAGAGGCTTCGTTAAAGGGCTAAAAGGCAACTTAGGTAGTGCTGTTCGGCGTAGGGAGCCAAACACATTGTATAAGGCGTACGAAATAGTTATTCAAGAAAGGGACAATCTATCTGAGGACATGGGAAGTAAATAGATCACGTAACCCTTTTAATTATGGAAACTTACAGCAGACAACAATATCGGGATATAATAAGAACAGAGGATACAATAATTATTACTCAAGAGGTAATACGGTCCTATAACGACCGGTACAGGCAACAAGGAGTGTTGGGTGCCAACAGGCGAGAAAATTACAGGTGGAATAGGAACGAGACAAGTGGCAATAGGCGTCAGGATGCACAGTCGACTGGGAACGCCAACAGACGAGCAATTATGCCCGAAACAACAGGTAGCAGAATGCTCCCCGTCAACTTCGAGAAATGCAAAGCACTGGCAGTCTGGACAGTTCAGGAAGGGACAGATTAATACATTAGAGAAGGAGCCTGAGCAAGAGCTTAGTAACATCATAGATGAAGAGGATTTTCGCCAGAGCGCCTCGGGAAGCAACGGGGTTCATAAGGAAGGATCCCACAAGTCAGTGTTGCCCTACATTTTAATCAATGGAAAAGGTAGAGAAGCACTGAAACTATTAATTGACTATGGGGCTAAGAGTTCGTATTTAAACCCTGAGTTAATAAAACAAGATCGGAAAGTAAAGTGCAGTATGCATGTAGCATTGAAGCGAGTACCCACTGTACCGATACCAACATTGTGTTACAGTGGACTTAAACAAATACACAAAACTCGTGCAGGCAACTTATGGGAAGCGCAAGTGTCAGCAAATTCCCATGGCTTGCAGACACATACAATGAATGCATATGCAACTTCTCTCGCGCTCTCGCTGCTATCAGCCAAATACATGTACATATACTTTGATAAATACATGACGGCCGCTGCCAATGTTTGCAGGCAGCGCAGCCGCGTATAGCTTATTATAAGCCATTCCAATTTTGAACATTAAACAATAAAGAACTAATTTGGCCATGGCAGATGACCACTAATAAATATCTTGTCTTATTTTGTATTAAATAACCAATATCGGATGAACATTATTAAAATTAACACAACATGTCGACCGTGACTAAGGTTGTTGTGGTTGACTAACAAACATGAGAAATGTGTGTGTGTGCCAACATGGTACAAATATAACAATAATATAAACATCAGCATTTATGCCACTGAGCTGAATTAAAAGTTCCTAAGTGTTTCAAATACTACAACAAACAAAACTGTTAAACATCATCTAATGGCGAGAAATTCAAGAATCAAACAAAAGAACAGCAAAGCAGAGCAAACAAACATAAATGAAGAAGATATCATGTAATTCACGCACAACAAGAAATAAAATGGAGGAAATAATAAAAACACCAAAGAAGACAAAAGGAGCGGACACAGGATCAAACTTCTTCAAAAAAAACGAAATTAATAAAGGACTTAATAAAATTGCTACAACCCCTGAAGAAATTAACACGCACAAAGAAAATCTGGCCGAGAACTTTGCAGAAGAGCAAAGTAACGCAACAAAGGCTGCAATTATGCCAATTCCCTAGTTGCCATTAATTTAATATTTCTAACTCAAGCCGGAGCGCGAAAGCGCTGCTTGGAAATTACTAACCTCTGTTAGGCTTTATCCTAAAATCATATGGCAGATATTTTAATTATTATAAATCTGCCATGTGAAAAATCACTAATCCATTTTTTTTCATTTCCCTAATTTTCTTTGATTCATGAATAATAACAGTATCATTAAAGTAAAGAATTTGAAATAATATTTCGACATAAATACTTGGCATAAAATATAGCTTTTTGGAAAATTTTCCCAAGATAGGCTTAGTATACAAGTTAACTCACCCAGTTCCCACAAAGACAAATTGTAAAGTTGCAGGCCATATCCGGTGGCCAACACGCGCAATAAGGAAACTGCCGACTCTGCACTCCGAGGGCAGTTGCCCGGAGCCCGGTCAGAGCACTCGCGGAGCCAGTTTGTCGCCACCGGCCGGATATCTGCTGCTGACCTGGCGATTTATTTCTGGCGCTGGGAACACTTACTCAGCGATGATCGCCACCGGCCGGATACCAAGTGCCGACCCGGCACTTTAGCGGCAGCGCTGCGACCAGGCAAAAGCCTCGAGCCGCGGCCGGACCGGGACCTTAAGTTAGTCTAAAATTATACTCCGCAGCCTTAGCTGTGTTTTGTAAATCAAGTCTTGTTTATCCTCTACCTTAACAGGTTTAGGAGAAAATAAATAATAACTTAATATCGCACCGTGTCTTTATTATCCTCTGCCTTAACAGGTTTAGGAGAAATAGGGATTAATTAAATACCAACCAAAATAACTGGCGCTCACGTAACCGATCCCGCGATACTCGGTG
>JAYMZC010000315.1:0-23361 GCA_036346975.1 Drosophila prolongata
TTGAATATTGTGAAGTAGGTAAAACTGTAATAGGTATCTATCTTTATCTTTAGTTGTGGCTTTTTGCACCGAATAGTGTACATTATTTGCTTACACTATGGCAACGCATGGTAGCTTCTGTGCCATACGTAAAATCCCCGGATCCGCACTTGCTGGGCACATATACACCGGAAGTTATCAAGGCTTACATTGAATCGCGCCTAGATGGCGTCGCCTAATTGTCCATGACAATTTAGAGGACCCACTAGATGATCTGTGTATGGTGCAGCAGCAGCTGGAGCAATTGTCGGTGATCGAAAGATGCGAGTATAATAAGACTTGTAGTCTTCTTGTTCAGCATTTTGATCAGAAGGCCCGTATGTATGAGAATCTCTTGCAAACGCCCAACGCCAATCCTGTAGATATCACCATACGAGAGCTGCAATTAACTTGGTTGGTGTACATAATCGGGTCGGCCATAGTGGGCCGCCTTTCCGTTACGACAAGTGACGAGCACGACACTATGGACGCCGAGCTCGTGATAAGAGTGTTGCAACTAATGAGTTTAACAGATGCTCGATTGCCTCAGGCTGGCTGCGAAAAGCTGGAGCTTGCAATACTCAGCTTTTTGGACCAGGTCCGCAAGATGCATAGTAGTGAGCAAGCTCAAAAAGCAAATGTATACAAAAGACTAAGTGAAGTGTTTGGACTGAGTGACGAACAAATGCTCTTAAGTTTTATAAATCGTAAAATGTAAGTAGCATGATTTTTAATGCATTCGTATTTGTGGTTAAATATTACTTACATTTTCAGTATAACAAATTTAAAGTTTTGGGGACGTTCTGAACCGATCATTACCAAAACCCTGATGTTACTTTCCGATCTCTCCGTGCACTTCAATTCTGTGCGTAAACTTGCACGGCTAGAAGAAGTTCAATTTATGCTTACACATCATACAAGCGAACATTTTCCATTCCTAGGAACAAATTCTACATTGAGTGAAATGAGATGTCGCACCATGTTTTACACATCGTTGGGGCGATTGTTAATGTTTGATTTGGGCGAAGATGAGGAAAGATTCTACAATTTTTTGGAACCTTTAACAAGTCAGTTGTTTAATCTATAAATGGCATTTTCAGGGTCAATGCTTAAATTTATTATTTTAGTAATTCACTTGCTTGCTTTTATACTAGAAGAACAACTAAGTTTCTAAGACAATCATTTTTAAATTAAAAATAAGAAACCATTTTGTGCAAAATATTAGGTTGACTTTACCCTGGAAATGCCTCTTTAAAAAGCTCACATACCCTGATACAAATACCTTTTTTACTTAGATCAATTTGAATCCCTTGGTTCTGTGTTAATGGACTCAAATATATTTCCTAATGATGAGGCTAAAAAGGCCACTATTGGCTTGGCTCGTGACCTTCGTGGATTAGCTCTGCCGCTCAACGCTCGCATTCAATACACCATGCTCTTTGAATGGCTGTGCGTATGAATCTTGTAAATGCTTTTGTAATATAATAATGCTGAGCTTAATTATTACAGTTACTATGCAGACTATTTGCCCATACTATTGCGGGCAATGGAACTATGGGCTCACGATCCTGCCGTTACAACACCAGTTTTGAAGTTGTTTGCTGAGCTGGTACATTGCCGCACACAAAGGTTGGCAGGCAATGTATCGAGCCCCTATGGGCATACTGCTATTCCGAGAGGCTTCAAAACTTATCTGTATATACGGCAACCGTATTCTTCATCTTGATGTTCCACGTGATCGACTCTATCCAATGAGACTTAAAGGAATTGCCATATGCTTTTAATCTTAAAAAATTCTCTAGGTGGAAACTATGTTAATTGTGGAGTATTTAAACTGTATGGAGATAATACTTTGGATAATGTTCTAAATATTATCGCAAAGTTAATTCTTTCTATACAGCAGAGCGATTTGCTGGTGAGTAATTTCACAACCAATATTACTATTATTTTTAAAACTATTACGATTTCGTTACAGGAATATCCAAAACTATCCACGGCGTATTACAATTTATTAAATTGTCTTTCACAAGATCACGTTTCCTACTTGGCAGCTTTGGAACCTTCTGCATTCGTTTACATATTGAAAAGCCTTACTAAAGGACTTGCGGCGTTAGGTGTGTGCCAAAATTAAGACTATACTTAAAACAATGTAATGTAACAACGATTTGTTTTCAGACTCAGCCATTTATATTAGTTGCTCAATTTTGGATAGTATTGTTTCATACATCTTTAAACAGCTACAGATGAAAGGTACAATTGAGAAAAGGTTTATCGTAAAAAGCATTCGAACTTATTCTCTTATTATATTTTAGTTTCCACATTTCCAAACAAAAAGCTTCGGAGCTTAAACCAAGAAAATGCGCAATTTTTAAAGGTATGTATGCAATTCTTATCCATAAGGATGAATTGGTATTCCAGATAATTCAAAAACATGTTTTCCTATATAATATATTTCGTTTTAGGTTGTTGAAATTAACTCTGAGTTGCTACAGAGTATGATGTCCTCATTACTAAACAATGTTTTGGCTGAGGATTGTCGAAATCAGTGGTCCATGTCACGCCCATTGCTGGTTCTTATTTTACTTTATGAGGACTATTATCGGTAAGACTCTTTTCTTTATTATTTCATTATTTAAAAAAAACTAAACGGGTTTAAAATAAATAAAAGAATTATTTTGTAACTCATTAAAATCAATCAAATTTTTTTTGGTTTCTTTGACATTGTATAATATTTTACACACTAATCATGTTTGTACATTTATATAAGGGTAACGTTTTTAATATTTGCAAAAATCACAAAAATCCTATTCATTTTAACAAATCTGATTTGTAATCGTTATTATTGTTATTGTATTATAAAACATATAAAAACAGGAATCCAATAAAATTAACAAAATAGCTCTCAAATTGTATTCTAAAGATTACAAATTATGATCTATTTATTTATCAGCTCCCTAAAGGACCGAATATCTGTGGGCAACCAATGGAAAAACAACAGACAATGGCTCAGTGGTTTGACGATCTTATGGTGGGAATTGAGCGAAATGTGTCCAGTAAAAACAAGGAAAAGTGAGTTTACAATATACATTTAGGAAATTCTGTGCCATTTACAATCTGGTCTTTTTACTGGATGTGCTTAGAAATTGATCATAAGGTTTTTTGTGCTATTAACTTTAACAAGAAACTTCTTGTTGTTTTAGATTTACCCAAAACTTGTCAACATTTCGCCGTGATGTGGTTAGCTTACCAAAATCAACCGGAAATTTAACAGGTGTGTCCTTTACATAGTATTATTTGATGTGTTTCGTTTTTAAATCAGTTACTCTTATAGTTCAAGGGTATTCTAGATTCGTGCAGTGTAAGTAACAGATGAAGGAAGCCTTTCCGATCATATGTAGCTTTACGCAGGCTTAACACACTTAAAACATTTTCGGTCCATTGGATCATGACCTTTTCCCAAACCTAATTTGGCCATATTGGCTAGCAATATGCTCCCATCGGATGTTAATATGAAGCTATAAATCCATTTGTCTGGCAGCTCTCTGATAAGCTGGGAAAGAACTTACTGACTAAATTAGAGATTCTTGCAGTTAAATATAGGCTAAATACCCTACTCTTAAAGATAAACCTATTAATTTAAATACTCTTAAAATTGTAAAAACGATTATAAAATATACTTTTCATATTTTTTCGATGCAATGGCGTAGAGCTTTTACATTAGCATTTACTTGGGTCTTGTGCGGTTTTATTATAAAATTAAAGATATACCCGTTACTCATAAAATAAAATTCTTGAAATCTTTGTAACTTAATTATTCTAGACCCTGTAAAGTACCTCTATAAATTCATGATTAGAATTTTAAGGCTTAGGTTGGAAGAACTGCAAAACCATATGGTAACCACAGTTTTAGTGGTTAAGTAGGTTAGATAGGTTTAGGTGTAAATGGTCTTTAGGCCCAGAAAATCACTGTCGTCGTAGGCAAATCTTCGGAGTTTTTAAAAATATTATTCAAAATATTTATTTGCAACAAATACCTCTAGCTCGCCATTTATACGACGATTTTAGAAACGCATAAGGCAGTAATTCATGTTTAGAATATTTTCTCTTAGGAATTGTTTTGTTTTTTCCAAAAATGATTAATTATTATTTATAAATTAAGTTTCGCATGTGACATTTTTGGCCATCATTTTATTTAAATTAGCCATAGATTGATAGTTTGGTTATCTTTAATTAGGTAATTAAATATGTAAGGGGAGCATCACTAAATGAATCCTATTACATGTTTTTGGAAGTAATATGTTGCAAAAAATATTTAAAATATGTTTAAGTGTACTTAATATATATTCTTGACCATTATTACCAGGCGAGTCTTTGTAAGCGTGTCCGTCAGTCTGTCCCTTTCTACGAAAACTTTTCTCAGTTTTAATTTTATCTTGATGAAGCTTTCAAAATTGTTTTTTTTATTGCAGATGATATATAAGTCGGAACGGCCGAGATCAGACGACTATATATAGGATCGATCGGACAATGTATAGGAAAATCTGGCCGAATTAAAGCTTCCTAGTATTTCAATATAAATGAATATACGATTTCAACAAATGGTTTTTAAATTTTTTTAAAACCGGACCATTATTTCGATAATGTTGCCTTAGGAACGGTTGGGTCAAATTTTGCCAAATTTTGTTAGTCTTAAATAACTTTGTTGTGCATAAATCGCTCTTTTTTTATAACATTTTTTTAAAACATTTTCGGAACGAAGGGGTAAAAATAAAGAAACATTCTGTTGTTTTGTAGATTTACCAAAAATGTTGTTTTATGGACTTTTAAAAACTTTTCCAATAGTATTTTTTTTCATATTTGGATCGGATTAAGTTTGACAATTGTGGATTGAGGGAATAGCTCAAATTCGGAAGGGTATATAAACATTGGATTATTTATTGTTAAATAACTTGTGTTTTGTTGACTTTACCTTACTGTAAACATTTTTTCCCCTTTTCTGCAAACTACACATTTTGTAAGTCATGTAGGCGGTGGCGATCACATCGCGACACACGCATCTTCAGCGGCGCATCAAAGTGCAAATTCTGCGAACCATGCACATCTGGTATGTCCGGTAGCTGCAATACAATCCCCTTTGATATCACCAGCTTACAAACTAAAATAGGAACAATTCGAGAAACGAAAATATGTTCTTCCGGTGCAGTGAATTCTTTAAAAATGAATTTGACGCATACCCTTTTTTTGTATGGTAATATTTCTTTACATTTTTTAAATATATTTATTATACCCGTTCATTTTTGAGTTAAAGGTTACGTTGTGTTCGTTAAAAATTATATAACAAGTGGAAGCGAGAAT
Organism: Drosophila prolongata; assembly: GCA_036346975.1. Classification (NCBI taxonomy): domain Eukaryota; kingdom Metazoa; phylum Arthropoda; class Insecta; order Diptera; family Drosophilidae; genus Drosophila; species Drosophila prolongata. The sequence continues at coordinate 5,374 of JAYMZC010000315.1, forward strand.
TAAGAATTAAATAAGCTTAGCACCCCTATTTTTGTATAATATATCAAAGAATATAGTCTTAATTGAGGAATCACACCGAAAAATGTAAAGTAAATGCTCTCTTTTGTTAACAAAAGATGATTTTAATGTGGTTCTTGCATACAAAACGCCTTTTGTTTTGGTTAGCGAGTTGCAGGTTGAGTAACGGGTATATCAGGTCGAATATATCGTTATTTCTTAATTTTTTTTAAATCTACTTCTGACGAACCAAATAACCAAAATAATAGCCAGAATGTGTATGAGAAAGTTTATAGAAAACGATACTTGGGAGAAAGGGAATTTGCTTTGAAAATTTCAAATGCAAAAAATGGTCTTTTGTTTATCTCATTCAGGGAGTCCAACTGTAATAGAAAAGCATAGTTTTGTTTCTTGAGTATTTCCTGAACTTCTTTTTGTAAGCCCTTGTAATATAATAATGTGAAATAAACTAGTGTTCCTAATACTGATTTTCTGGACTTTGGCCAGCGTTTTCGTGTGATCGACCAGTGTGCGGCGGTGGATTCAAACCTGCGAGTCAGAGTCCTCGCCATATTAGTGCGAATGGAGAGCTCGAGGAACAATGGTGGTGTTCAGAGTGAAGCGGTGGATCGGATCGACAATGGAAGCAGAATAATATTGAATGGCTAGACGTAAGACTAGCGATAAGCAACTTAAATTAGTAAACAGTAGATACTGCAAATCTCTGCCTTCTCACTGGATTTGAAGTTGGGGTTCAATTTGAATTAAATTTGTGGAACAGCTAGGCAGTCAGTTTACTTTAAGGAATACCCACCGGAAAGAATTGGCAAAACACTGAATCAGGTACGCCCAAATATTATGGCGAAGTCAATCTTTATTATGGAGGTTATAAAAAGTTGTATTTGGATGTTGTGGTTCTGTTTCTAGGGGAATTAACTACTCGTTTTCGGCATATATATCATTCCAGAATATAAAACAGCCAATAGCCAAGATTGAACGCAAGGAAACTGATCGGAAATATCATGCGGGAGTATTTGTCAATAATATTGACATCCTTGATTTTCGGTATAGTGGCTTTGATGGCAGAGGCACCCCTTTTGAGTGCATGCAACATGCGTGGGCGGGCCGAGATTCCTGTGAATTGATACAAAAGGGTAACAATAAAATACAGTCTCTCCTTTTACATTAGCTTACCCCTCGGTGCCCGTCGCCTGAGCTGGCTGTGTCCGGTGCCATAGTTGCGGGTTATTCGAAAACTTGGCGGAAACTTTCCCAAATTCATGGTTTCGGTGCCAATGGAATCGAGGGTGGCGTTATATGTGCCTCTTCGCAAAGATGGTATAGGACTCATGCGGACGTCCTGCAGCTCGATTATGTCCTCGGTCGTTGAACACGTTTCGGATCTTTCACTCTTTCCTGTGGTAGACAGACAAAGAGAATTTAACATCAGAAACTGTTTGTCTTATAAAAATATAACTTAAATTTAGTTAAAAACTATTGCAAATATGATTGGCAAGTAAAAGTTTACTGCAAAGAACACCAAATATGGCAAGATTGATTTGAGTGTTGGGATAATTAAAGTTTTTCAAACGAATGTCTGTTACTGAATAATGGAAAAAAGAAAAACCTGCTAAATAACATAGTTATTACCAATTTAAAGTAAGCAAACTATTATTATATTAAATTGACAATGTTATAAATGTAAGCTCAACCGATCTTCCCTGGACAGCAATCCTTGACCCTTCTTTATTTTCTTTTTAGCTCTTTTGCCCCAGTATGTATAGTTAACGGCGGCATATTCGAGAAGGGCTTGCAAACACAAAGACGAAGCACATGACCAGATAAATGTCGATTTGCCTTAACATACGATATACGAGGCAGTGAACTGCGAACACCGGTTGCTAATTGTGGTCATGGTGAGGACCGTGGTGATGCCCAGTGCAACCCGGGCGCTCGTCGCCTCGTGGTTAATCCAAAACGAGACCCACGACAGCATCACGATCAGAATGCTGGGCAGGTAGGTCTGGAACACAAAGTATCCGATGTTCCGCTGCAATTTGAATGACAGCGAGAGGCGCTGATAGACCCCAGTGGCCAGTCGCTCCTTGCGATCGTTGGTTTCGTAGCCAATGATGGTGAACTGGGGCAGTTCCGCATCTTCCACTCCACGTAACCGGCGTTGGCTTCCAGTACATGACCACATCACTGACCGTATTCCATCTGCAATAATCAAAGATAATAATCAATTTGAAAAGCGTGCCAAGACAGTGAAGTCGAGTCAGGTGAACAACGTGCTTGGGATCAATATTTGAAATCTATCAGGTCGAAAAAACAATTTGTGTAGGTCTACCTCCAGTACTCAAAACTATCTATTCCACACTTTATTTTATATAATATTAAGTAATACTGCTACTGACTTCGTTAGAAGGTCAACAATTAAATTTATCTGTGGACATCACGATCGATTGGTGGTTATTTCATCATTGGACTACTCTTAGGCATTTTGTTACAGGGGAGATCTATCTAATTCAAAGGCTCCCCAAAGAGTTTACTTACAGCTCTCTATTTCGACAGTGCAATTCTGGGAGTCTAATGGATAGTAGTGCAAGTCCATCATGCACGCGAGGGTTGTGGTGAAACCGCATGCATATGTAACAGCACCATCGCCGCCGAGACGCACCAGTTTATTTCTCTCAGTGACGTCGTGCAGAAAGCTATGCGAATATGTTGAAGGTTTAGTTGAACAAAAGTTGTTGTGCTCAATGGTACCTGTTTTTGTCATTGGCGAAAAACGTGTCTGGTACCCATTATCTTTTCAGCAAAGTCTCCTGATAATGTTAGCACATCATTTATGCCATCGTCACTCTCATCGCCATCAAAATATTGTCCAAAGATATTAAATGCCAAACGCTCATCGCGCCAGTACTGATTTAAATACATTGTATCGTATAATCCTAGTAATCAAATGGGAAGAATGAATTTATTTTTGTTTAGTTAGAACTCTTTTTTTAAGCTCTTCTTACCATGTTAACCTCTGATATGGCGTCAAAGCTGGCTATGGTCAAATCCATGCCGACATGTAGAGGTTCTCCCCCAAAATTGGGCCTGAGTCGAATGTCGTAGCCCTGAAGAATGTTTGATATTGTTTGCGTAACATTCTCAAGGCGGCCGGCAAGCACATCTTTTCGAATACATCTGAAAGTACACTCAGTTTCATAGCTATACGATAGTTGCTTTTACCCAAATATCTTTTGTGGAAAAGAGAATGTGGTAATACATAATTCATGGGAAGAGGTATTATTACAAATGTAGTTAAACTTTATTATGTGCCATAGTTAATGAAGATTCTACTTTTACCATTTAGGCCTAAAAAATACAGACAGACAGACAGAGGTGCATGCTTGATATACTATTACTTTTTTCTTTTATCATAACTCATATACTAGTTAAAGAGCTATCTTGTGGGTTGTTAAAGGTAGTTGCGCTAATTAAGCTACCACTTACCGAATGAATTGTAGCTGGGGCCCCCAGAAGGAAGAACAGCAGACTACAGGTTACTCCGACGCGCGTGAAACATGGCATATTGACAGCTCTTGCTTGTGTCGTTGTCGGGTCTCAACTTTTTGGAATCGATTGCGCCTGTCATTCCAGCTTTGCTCCTCTCATCGCGGGTAGAAAAATGAAGTGCATCCGGCTTTCTTATCCTGGCATGTTTCGAGGAGCTGTGGATTTAGGATTGCAATGGGAAAAGTAAAAGTAATTAGCTAATACTTATTAAGATTAAAATCTTTACATCAAAACTGAAAACAGTGTTACCCGAAGTTTCATTACTGCTAGGAACATCACTTTTAAAACTATTATCCACCTAATGCCGCGAATCTTAGCCTTTTTCCGAATGGCATACTGATGGTATATTGATGGTTGAAATACAAAGAAATAAACGGAAGATAATTATTCTAAGCTACTTAAAAGCCATTAATTCAAAAGCGTCAGTGATTATGGATCCGCACCAATTCAAAATTAATGGCGCGATTCAAGACACCTCAAACAAGTTCGAAGACAATAGCGCTAGTAGTACATATATGCAACATTTTGTCCTTTTGTCCTTAAAATCAATGTATTATGTAATGTGGCCGAAATTAGCATTGTATAGAAAATAATTTTAAAGTTCCTTTATCTTTATTTTATCTGCTCGTTTTCGAGAACAACTGAACCAGACGGCAACGCCGAAAACAGTGTCCTTGTTATTAACCATTCTATCGAGTGATTAATAAGGCCGATTTTTCTTTTTTTCCTAACGCATTTTCGAGGTCTCAGTTTCCTGTTCCTGCTCTATTTTGATAACAAATATAAATATTTTTAACTTGAAGGCCCAAATAAAACCTAAATGGAGACAGGTTTATAATTGGCGGAGGAGGGGGGGGGCCATCTTGAATGAACAATTATGCTTGAAGCACCGATTTTTTCGCTGCCCTCAAACATGCTTTGCATTTGAAGGAGCCGATAAGAGGATACTAACGAATCGGGCAGAAAAAAGCGCAATAAAATAAATGTTTGTTGATGTAGAAACACTTTACAATCGCGAGCAAAACAACTAAAGTCGCGCACATTTGGAACATATAACTTATGCATTTACGGTGGCAGTTTGGCTTGCCTTTTCGTCCATATCACCAGCACTAGCCAATAAACAGGGAATTGGCAATCGCACACATTTAGGTAAATGGATTGGCAAAACTCAATCACTTGTCCGCTGGTACCTCGATTCCCGACTCTGTCAGTATTTTGGTCCACGCGTAGCCTCGAACTGCTGCGTGTGGGCACCCACAGTATCTATCTAATGAATAATTGCTTATAGAGATGCTTATGCAGGAGCTTCTCGGGTGAGTTCATTTCGCTCGGCTTGACCTGCATTGCGCATCCTATTATCCAAGTTTGTTCGTTTTAATCAAATACATACATATGCCTGTGCTTTCTAAGGATGTCCTTTTGCTTTTCCATACGGCCATGAAGCTTTTCGAAGCGACATCCTGCGCTCGTTGGTGGAAACTTGGCTCCTTGAAAGCTCTACATTTTTTAGCCGCCATAAATGGTACTTAAATTAAAAATAAAAATGAACTTATTCATCGAAACAGCATCGATAATCAAGCAGAACTAACACCAGAATACTGTTATATGAATATACAACTAAGGCCAACGTACAACTTTCCAATTGCGATTTTGGTAAAAGTAAGAGTCCAATGCTTCTCAAACTAATGCCAACTCATTCCTTTTGTACGATTATCAATCAAAATAAACTGCCCGATTATGCAACAAAATGAAAGCGCTTACAGTTGATCTTTAAATATTCATTAAAATCTGCCTAATTTTAAGCCGAGCTTGAGCCATCAGAAAAAGCAACGCAAAAGTATTCAGAATAAAGAAGTTTAAAATGAATATGAAACGTTCTATTATAATTAATTTTATAAATTAAATAATACAAAAATTAAGTTTTTGATTTATGTATTATTTAGATTGTCTTGGCTCGTTAAATTCCTTATTAAATTGCCAATAGATTGGCATACCCAGCTTAAAACCACAAAATAAAAGTAGAAAACGAGATTAAAAGATTTTAAAATGTGTATGACTTTAATATTTATTCTTATGCCTTCATGTTAGACCATGAGAAACTCTTTTTTATACATTCCGTAAGTCAGCCAGTACAAAAGGTTGAGGAATGCAAAGGACATGGGGAAGGCAACTCGGGCAACACGATCTATTAAGGACACGCTGTTCACATAACAGTGGCGCCCCTTGTTCGCTTTTTTGCGCCGCTGCGTTGCGTTCTCTTTGTTTCCGGAAACTATTGTCGCTCTTCAGGCACATCCACATCTGGTGCAGCCAGGGAAACAGCCGGAGGCTCCGTTTGAGTGGTGCTCTCCATGGTGGCCGGCAGGATATACGATGGGTTCTGATCGAGATAAAAGGATAAGTAGCAGTGTTTACGGGCAACTCGTACCTTACTCACATTATATGTTGGACAAAATATAGCTTCGCGACTCAGAAAACCATCGTATTCTAGGCCCAAGTCATCGCGTTTTTTGCAAACGCAGACACCATTTTAGAGTCAATCGATTCACTAACCGCCCCCCTCGTGTCTCGTCATTTTCGGTGCCATCACTTGTGTCCTCCTCGTCTGCAATGGGTCAGCATCCTCGGCCGCGTGATCCGATAGCTCGTTGGCTATGCAGATGTCCTCCCACTGCTCCTCCATTTGGGGACTCTCCCCGCTGCCCAGCTTGGTAAAGTAGTGGACTCCTGCGAATTCCAACAGTGTTGCAATGCAATAGAGAAAGCTCATCAACAGAAACCAATCCAGGGCCGTGGCATATTTGACTTTTGGCAGGTCTGTTCGAGAGTCCAGGCTAATGGTAGATAGGGTAAGCACCGACGTCACGCAAAGACTGACCCTGTCACTCGTGGCCTCGCGATGTATCCAGAACGAGACCCAGGACAATACCACGATCAGTATGCAGGGCACGTAGACCTAAATGTTACTAGTTATAGTTAATAACATAAAACATAATGTGTTTCCTACTTGAATCAGAAAATATCCAGTGTGACGTTTGAGATTAAATGCCACATGCAAGACTGAAAAGTCGCCTTCACGACGCACTGTTGTAAAATTGCGATGCATCATGCTGATGAGATCAAATTGATTTAAAGTCATCCCGGGAACGAAGGAGACGGCATCATCTTGATTTTTCCATTCGTAGATTAGCTGCTGGTTGATATATCCATCTAAAGTTTCGGTTTGAACTTCAAATTTGATTCAAATAAGTGCAATGCAAAACTTACAACTTCCAATTACAAGGGGGCATGATTGTCTGTCCATTGGAAAGTTTTGCAGCTCCATGGGACACGTAGCCTTGATTGTTAGTCTTTATTAGGGTGAATTTATTTACAAAGTATATATTATATATAAGTTTAACATACCGCATCGATAAAGAATCCCTCCGTTTTGGTCAAGTCTAAGCAGTTTGTTGGGGACGGTTATCATGTGAATTTGTGAGTGCTTGCCGTTGTAGAAATAGGTGTCTGGCGCCAAATCTTGTCGAGCATTTTAATGCTGAGGGACAGGCTCTTGATGGGCCCCTTGAAGCTCAGACGCTTGTCCCGCCAATACTGTCTGAAGTAGCAGTCCATCGAGTAGTCCATGTCCAGCTCCGAAACAGGTCCCATGCTGCGAATCAGAATGTTGGTCTGCACCACGGTCGGCACTCCTTGTCCGTGAGTGGGTAGTTGCGACTGTTCGTAGCGCTTCAGCAGGTTCTCCAAAATCATTGAGATATTGCGACTGAGCATGTCGGCAGAAGCCTTTCGCGGCACTCGTCTTCGATTTGAAACCTCAGAGAATAACCCAATGGCTTTGGGGGCTTTGGCGCCTCGTTGTCGACCGAGTTGCTATTTGTTTTAGCGAAGGCAGAACGCGAAAAGAATTGAATATTCTAGAGCTGAACTCACTTGTTATATTTGGTATTTTCGTTACGATTCCAGTCTGCCTAGAGCCTTTATATAAAGTAGATCTGGTGAAGTTGGCGCTAGTGGACTATCACTTACGTGCGCGAACACAAACACAGATGTTGATGAACAACCTGAAAAGTAATAATTATGCAACTCCGATTTTAGTTTAAACCAGTCAAGTAGTAAGTGGTTATATAAGCCCATTTTCTAAAATATATTTGATTAAAAAAGTTAATACAAATTCAGAAACTAGACTTTATGTTGTAAAGTGTGCGCTTTTGAAGCTATTGAATACGGGTTTTGAAGCGAGAAATTCTTGATTTTGTAAGGACTTGTATAACAACATAAATAAGAAATAGTTTTTACTTGCTAGCTTTTTTAGTTAGGAGGCCAATAGTTTTAGTTTTGCAACAATCAAAAAGTATAGTGTACTTCTATATTTCCTTGAGTGAATGCAATTTGCCCCAGAGTGTATGAATTATAAAATCAATCGACTGTTTACCCACTTTTATTGATTGTCGCCCTCATAAGCTAAGTAGGGGACAAGCATTGCAGCCTACATTTTCAAATTGAGGTGGCAAGCACATATTGCATATTTGATAACGGCTTAATTTCCATCGCTGTAAATGTATGTCATTAAGCTATTTCAATATAAGACATCATTTAACTAAGTTCTATTCCAAAAAAAAACCCATTCTCACAAATATTTAAAAATGGTAACCAATTCTAGACTCAGCTTTTAGAATACTAGCCTGTGATGAACTTACCCGCTAAAAATAAGTAGAACTGGCGTTTTTCGAAACATATTTAATATCACGGTAGGTTTACGGGCAAATATGAAAATAATTATATTCCGAGCAGAGCGAACACCGAAATCCTGACATTCTCGTCCCTATTTGGACTATTCGTATTGAAACTGCTGCACGTTGTGACATGCTTTATATAATGCAGCATCAATAGCCGCTGGCATAGTTTGTATTCGGCATGCGCAAAGCATGTTGCAATTAAGTCCGCACGCCTTTTATTTCATGTTCATTTGTGACAAAACACTTTTTTTCGCATTAGAACCATGCATGTAGTTCCTATTACAATTATGAGACACTTTGTTTCTATAACATGCTTTGTAGTTTATCAAAAATGGGTTTAAGATATGGAAGATATAAGCAAATTCAAAAACGTATTTTTTATTTGAAAAAATATTTATTTAACAACTTTTTTTTTTACCATAGTAAATTATGTTTTAAAAAATTAAATAATGTGTTTTTAAAATCTTGTCTAATTGTAAACCACGTAAGGGTTAGTACGAATACAATCCGATCGCATTTCGATCAAGCCATCTCGAAAACTCCGAACTCCTAACTTTTTCGGTCACGAAAAACAATTTTCTTGGAGCGTTGACCTGGGTCCTAGATTCATTCTCTTATAGTTTGCGACGAGCTTCTGCCGGCACTTGAACTATAGGTCACAAGACCCTCGAATATCCTTTTGGGACTGGGAACTAATACTGCCGTCGTAGCATTGTGTGTATCGGAAAATAAATCTCATTCGCCATCCCGTCTCCCCTAAAATATTTTAAATTAAACCACTTATTACCAGGATATGATTGTGGCAAACATCGCATGCAAAAAAGGATGGAAAAGCACAGTTGAGCTTTTGTAAAGCTCGATAAAGCTTTTTGGAAAGTCCTTTTGTCAAATTTGTATAAATCGCTCGGAAAGCGAAAGCAGTTGTAAAAGCATCGGAAAAGCCTAATCTTAACCCAAATTTAAAACAATCTAATAATGATATGACACAAAATTGAATCATAGAAATTTAATTTTATAAAACAAATTGAAAAATAATTTAACAAAGGCAACCAAAGTCTTAAAATCAACTGAATTTCGATTAGCCTGGAATTTAATTAAGAAAATTCAAGTTATATATAATATGTAAATTTTTCCAATTTGTTTTAGACCTGGTCGGCATAAATTAAACGAATATGAAAATTTGTATATAGATAAGAAAGAAAATAGTCTTTGCTAACCGAAGACAATAGTTTTCCAACAAAATTCTAAGACATACACAATTTTTCAATGATATACACACGTAGGTACAATTTTGAATAACTAAGAATGAAATTAAAATAGGATTTGTAACCAATTTAATTAAACTAATTTAAAAGAATTAAAAGTTGCTAATGATTGAAAATAAAGAGTCGAATTCAAAGAAACTTTTTACCTTTAGCTGGACTTCACCGTTCACTGGTGATATTTTGCGTAATTGATTACTTTTCACCTTTCGGAAAAGGTATGGCTGAATGTACCTGTTGTTGGTGGAAATAAAGTTAGATCAACTTTGAGAGTCGAAGAACAAAAAAGACAGAACATCATTTTGCCCCAAATTTGTTGAGCAAATACAAGAATGCTTCTTTGTGTATTTAATAGTTCATACATCTGCAAGCATAAAATATATTTACAAACACTGATAGAAAACTTAAGTTTCCAGATATCTTGTTGAAGCCCTGAATAGAATTAAGCCCGCGGTTTTCATATTGTGAAAATCATCATTATTTTGTAACTAATCCAGTTTAATAACATTTGTGTTAACCACTAAACCAACCGGTGCTTGCATCCTTGGGCTCTGAAAAAAGAAACATTTGATGCCTCTTCGTTTTTAATTATGTTGTACAATTTTGCATACAGACTTAGATCAATAGTCTAGCACTTATAATATAAGAGCTAGGCCTTTTTAATTTGGCTTACAGACGCACAGAAGTTTTTTCGACATTTTTGCTAGGGGAAATTTCTATGTTAAAAACTTCCACACCTGTGTGTTTCATGATTGGATTAAACAATGATTTTATCATTGGCAATCAGATAAACCAAGTTATGGACATTTCAATTTGTTATCAGCAAAAAAAAATGCGCCCAGTAGTAGGATATTTCTTTGTTCAAAGTCGAAGCACCCGAATTACTTAATAGTTATTACCTATTATTAAAAATAGGAAAATAATTTAGTGGATTACATAATTGAATAATATATCATATAATATAATATATTTCGTATTATCTTAAACCCCCTTTTTTTCGAGCTTTAACAGGACATGTTTTTTCACTTATGAAAACCAATAAAAAACAATGATTAATGTCGGTTGCTGGGCAAAATAAAAACAGTTTGCTTTCCACACACATTTACAATCAAAATCATCCAAACTGCATGAGTCGGTAGATCGATTGGCTTCAAGGACCTCCATTTTGATGCAGGGCCATTTGAACTATTCATGCCACCTATGTGATAGTCGAGAGTGTAGTCAGTTGGATTGTTTTTGTCGAGGCGACGCCATTGGAGAAGGTGTCGGCACAAAAAGGCTCGAGGAGCCGTCTCCGTGGTCAGACTGCGCTCTTCGTAGACCCCGGCTCGTCCTGCCAACAGAATGTAGGTATATAGTATCGGTTTAAATGCATAAGAACTAATTCCAGGTCTTACATGATTTTTGTCGTACTTAAAACGCTTCCATATATTCGTCTTTGGCTCCATTGGCGTCCCATCAACGTTGTAATTCGGATTGGAGAAGGTTAGTACAGATCTACTGGAACCGCGAGAGTTGCGTTTATTCTTTTTCTTGCTCGTGTTGAACGCAAGCACTGCAAATAAGTGTAACCCATACTTTCAATAGTGAACTCAGATAGTAATAGTGTTATTCTCTTACTGAAAATAACGAGTATTATGATGACAACCATGACAATGACCACGCCCAGTGCAACAAGGACAAAGAACTCTCTCTCCTGATCGCTCTTTTTCGTGTGGCCATCCTCGTCCTGGTTGTTGGGATCGCCCAGCTGCTCCGTGGGTGTGGCATCGTCGGTGGATTCGTCGGAGTACTCCAGCACCTGGTCGCTCTCCAGGTTGGCATGCACCAAAACCTTGGGCTTGGTGGAGCATGCCGCCTCCTTGGGATCCAGTACGTCGGGACAGGCGCACACGTAGTCCACGAAGCGATAGAGGCACAGATGCGAGCAGCCTCCATTGTCCTGGGCGCAGTGGTTCCAGCTCTTGGGCTGCCGGTGCAGCGACACCGCGCGGATGTCCAGTGCTCCACTGAGGGCATCGCGCACCTCGAAGGGATTTCCAAATCCGGATCGCGGCAACCGCTGAGATCGGTACACCGATTTGTTGTACCAATCGGTCCAGTAAATACTACTGTCGAACTAAACAGAGGGGCCACCATTAGTTCTTGCATTGCTATTAATATAATATATCCTACCATAGTCAGGCCAAATGGATGGGGTGCGTAGGGAACAATCGTCTGACGACGCTTTCCATTAAAGTCCACTTGGCCAATGTTGTCTTCCAAAGCGTCGGCCCAAAGTAAACGCCGATTGCTGTTTAAAATAATAGGGTTTTTAAGTCAAACTATGAACATCTCGAAAGTGTCAACATTTTGGGCCATCTCTTAGAACTTAGTTGCCATTACATTGTTATAGATTTTATTTTTAAGAAGTGCCAAAAAATTTAAAATTAGGAAAAATTATATTATCTTAATTTACTTTCACTCTGAGAACACCCAAAAAGTATGAAAATGGATTACCATTGTAGGTAATTATTCCAAAAGTTCACAATTCTAGGCATTACAAAATGTTTTGGGTAATTTTTCCTAATTTAGTGGGGCTAGTTTATCTTTTATTTTCATTTGAATGCACAAATGGGGAGATGGTCCAAAATATTTCACACGTTTGACTCTATTAAAAAAAGAGCAAGGAAACGTTTTTTCCCAATAGACCAACTCACCTAAAATCAATTGTGAGGCCCGTAGGAAAGCCGATGCCTGAAGTTATGAGAACGGTTCGATTTGAACCATCCAAGTAGCTGCGTTCGATTTTCGCTGGAGAGCTCCAATCTGACCAAAATAAATAACTGCAGAGGACAGGGATATTAATGATATGCAAAAATCAAAAGGGAAAAAACTACAAAATGGGGAATGAATAATGTTCGTACGCTTTTTTAGGATGCACAATTAGAGACCGCGGGTCGCCCAAATTGTCCTCGACTATCCGCTTGCGAGAGCTTCCATCGATCCGAGATTACTTCAATGAGCTTGCGATCGGTATCAGACCAATACAGGTTGTCCGAAATCCAGTCGACGGCTATTCCGTTGGGCGTGAGCACATCCGTGCCGACAATCACCTTGCTTTCGGTGAGGTTCAAGAGATTAACCCTCCGAATCACGTCGAGATTGACGTCGGCGAAGAAGAGCAGGTTCTTCCGGTAGTGGTAGTCGAGTACAACTGCTCCATGTACTCCATTAATGGGCAAAACGACGTCCATAAAATCGGCAGAGTTCAAAGATATCATGCCAATTCCAGAGCGCAAGGCGATGAGAAGGAAATCCTGTAATTACAGCAAACAAACAAATATATAACTATTTTATAACTATATAAATTAAAATAATTAAAAAATATATAAAGAGAAAATTACATACATGCTAAATTAATTTTATATTAAATTGAATTAAGTAAACCTTTTACCAGTTCCACCATTGTTATCAATTTATTTGTTTTCCTTTTAATGGCCAAATCATTTAAATAGTAATTTAGTTTTTAACTTTTTAATTTCCTATTTCATATCTCTCTCGGTCTAATTATGTTAGGTAAATATTAATATTTTGTACTTTTACACTTAGGTTCGATATCTAAATGTTATGTCAAGGTTTCTAGTTTGTAAGTTAGCAAAACTTAACGTGACATTGAGAAATCGGACTTAAGAAGTTAAACTAATTAATTGAAATCCCATAAGCTACTTTTTTTGAATAATAACTTATAGAAATAATGAATATTTTAAAACCCTTTTGGAATAAATACTGAATACTTAGCTAAGTATTAGTCTCTTCTTTAGACCCAGTGTGGGGCTTACCTCTGGTAAATTTTGGCACTGCGTAGTGCTATTCTGGCGCAATCGCAGTCCAATGGGGCACTGGCACGAAAATCCAGATGGATTGCGGAGACAGAGGTGCGAGCAGCCACCGTTGTTGGGTCCACAGACATTTTCGGGCATCGGCTTGATCCTGGTAGATGACCTTGATGTCCATCAGCCCATCGATGTTGGTGATTATGTCCGCTTTGCCGTAATGTTGCGCCTTTCGGTCATGTTGCAAGGCCTTCGACTTCCAGTCGGTCCAGTAGATGTTGTCCTCGGAAAGGGCCAGGGCATACGGATGATGGAGCGAGGACATGATCAGCTTGCGTTGGTTGCCCGTGTAATCGCAGGAGTCGATGGTCTTCAGACGGGCATCGACCCAGTAAATTCGCTTGCTCTTCAAATCGAGCGACAGGCCATTCGGCCAGCCAAGATTGGCGGTCACAATGCGAGACCGCTCGTTGCCATCCAAATGGGACCGCTCTATCTTGCGGTAGTGACCCCAATCGGTCCAGAACAACAGACCAGCCTCGTAGTCCAAGGCCAAGCCGCGCGGCGACTCCAGATCCTTGTGGGCGATCACATGCCGATTGCTGCCGTCCAGATTGGCCACCTCGATGGTGTGACGACCTGCATCCGCCCAGTAGATGGTCCTGCCCACCGAGTCGACGATCAGGCCGTCCGGATTCTCCAGACTATCCCCGACCACCTTCTGCACGTGCAGGCCGTCGGGACTGGAGCTCATGATGACGTTCTCGATGGTGTCCGACCAGAAGATGTTGCCCGTCCGCCTGTCCACATCCAAGGCCACCGCATTCGAGATGGGCGGCAGGGGCAGGACCACGTCGATGAGGTGGTCGAAGTCCAGCGATATCTGCCGGATGTCGATGGGGGGCGAACAGGATGTACTGGCTGGGCCCCTCGGAGCAGGTGTGCCTGTCCTCCTTCAGCTGCACGCCCACGGTGCAGGCACAGGTGTAGCTGGTCGGATTGAGCAGGCACAGGTGGGAGCAGCCGCCGTTCAGCTTGTCGCAGGCGTTGAAGATGCGCCTCCGCGAGCGATGGAACACCCGGATGTCCATCAGGTCCGTACTGTTCGCAATGATCACGTTCGTCTCCTTGCCGGTCAGCTTGTTGGCGCTCATCACGGACTTGGTGTCCCAGTCCGTCCAAAACACACGCCCCTCGCTCACATCCAAGCCGAAAGGATGGCCAAGTCCGTCTGTTAGAAGACAGGTAATTTGGTTATCAAATAAATGGAAAATAAAATCCAAGTCTTAATATTCATTAAGAAGAACCTTGGAAAGGTAATATTCTAGTTGTAATAGGTAGGAAGAAAATCTTAATTAAAATAATTAAATATGTCTATTTAGTCATAATAAAACAAATCAAAAATGGTGAATGGTTATTATTTTATAAAAGCTGATTCATTTAATTTTCACTGTTGATGATTCTTATTTCCTTTTTAACCAGCAAAATAAATGTTGATCTTGTGAAAGGAATTATAAATGAATTATTAAAATATAATAAAGGTATTTTGCTTTAGTACAAATACATCTTGGTATAATTTGGTAAATGTAATATATATAAAATTATCTAAGATTAAGACTCGTTAAGATAAATTGGTTTATTTTATAATTGGCTACTTACTTATAATGACTTGACGGCCGCTGCCATCATAGTTCATGTACTCCAATGTTTTTGTGCCACCATCAACAAAGTAGAGTTTACTCTTTCATAATCAATGGCCAGTCCATTGGGAAAAATTAGTTTTTCGATGATATAGTAACGCGGTCATGTCCATCCATGTTGGCACGTTCAATCATAGGGTGATCACCCCAATCCGACCAGAACATAAAGCCATCTGGAAAGGGAGAAACAAGGAAGTAAGTATTAAAGGTTTTTTTTTTGTTGTTAAGGCCCAATAAACATTCTAATTAAAATCAGTTCAAGGACTTAACACATATATTATATGTATTATGGACGTAATTCAACATACCAATGGGGTTCACAACGATGTCCCGTGGCTTGTATAGCTTCTCCCAAATGAGCAACGTGCGCATTTTCCATTCGTGGTGGCCACTTCGATGCGGTTCTTGGACGGGTCTGTCCAGTAGAGCTTGTCGGTGATCCAGTCCAGGGCCAGGCCCACGGGAGACACCAGGTTCGAGTGCACCACCCGCTGCTGGTAGCTCCCATTGAGGTGGGCCTTGTTGATGGTGCTCCGCTCCACGTCCGTCCAGTAGATGAAGTCCGTGTCGCTGCACCAGTCGAGGGCCACGGCATGCTTCAAGTTGTCCAGCGGCACAATCATGTCCACCTCGTTGGGATCGGCCTGGTTGTTCTTCAAGTGCCTCAACCGGATGTCCTTTCGCCGGGCGACCAGCACCAGCTTATCCGCCGTACTCTTGCACGTCTTCCCGTCCTCCTTCAGCGACAGTCCGATGGGGCAGCCGCATCGCCGGGACGTCCTGTTGGGCAGACACAAGTGGGAGCAGCCGCCCCGCAGACCGCGACGATCCTTCTGGCAGCGGTCCGAGTACTCCGGCTGACGGGCCGGATGGTAGGCATGGATGTCCATGGGGAAGTGGAAGTTCTCGTGCACCGCCCGGTACCCCTTCCCGTGATCTTGTCCGCCGCCGAGACGGTCTTCGTGTTCCAGTCCGTCCAGTACATGGTGTCCTCGAAGAGGGTCAGCGCGAACGGGTGCGGCAGGTGGTCACTGAGAATCTTGTTGCGATCAGTGCCATCCAGATTGGAGCACTCGATGGCGTGCTGCTTGGCATCCGCCCAGTAAATCTTGCTGTTGGGAAGTCGATGGCCAGGCCGTTGGGCCAGGTGACGCCCTTTGATATGATTACCTTCCGCTGGGTGCCGTCCATGTAGGCGCGCTCGATCTTCGGATTGGGACCCCAGTCGCTCCAGAAGGCCATCGCCTCGCCCGGATGCACCACAATGGCCCGGGGCTTGTCCAGGTCGTATGAGGCGATGACCGTGCGCAGGTTGCCCTGGAAGTTGGACACCTCCACACGCCGGGTGCCGGAGTCGGTCCAGAAGAGCAGGTCGTGGATCCAGTCCACGCTATCCCGCCTGGGACTCCAGCCCCCACTTGATGACGTCCCGCACCCGCGTCCCGTTCAGGTATACCATTTTGATGACATCGGTTGACACTCGGACCAGAACATCAGTCCCTTGCGGTGGTGGAAGTCCAGCGATGGCGTTGTGCAGCCCCTTCACCACCGCCGTGTACCTGTTGTTGCTGAGGGTCACCCGGCGGATGTCCCACCGGTTGGCCACCAGCAGGGTCATGGCCCCGCCCAGCGCCTTGCAGGAGCGCAGGTCCGGCCGCAGGATGTAGCCCGTCTCGCAGGAGCACTTGAAGGAGCCCATCGTGTTGTGGCACTTCTGCGAGCAGACCGGACTGGTCAGGTACTGGCATTCGTCGATGTCCGTGCAGCTTATTAAGGATACCAATCAGATTTGGGCAGGTGACAGTCCAATCTACTTACTTGACCTTGTTCTTGTCCATGACATAGCCAAGGCGGCAGGCACACTCCTCCAATCCCGCGTGGGTCTCGATGCACAGCTGCTCGCACGGACTGGGCTCCAGGCACTTCCGCTCCTTGGGACAGTCCGTCTCGTCCTCGCCGGCAGGACATTCCCTATGGCCATCGCAAATGTGCTTCTGATGGACACAGATCCTGGAAAGTGTAAGTGCGTTGGCATTAGTTCACAGTCTATTACACTAGTTACTTCTAAGGGCTTAAAAGGGTCTTGTAAAAGTAATATATATTTTCTTAAGTTATATTTAAATTAGTTAAATATGGCCAAACATAATACCAAAACTTTAAGTCGATCGGATCTTTGAAAGTTGAGCCCTTTAGTTCAATCGCATTTTTTTCTCAAAACTACAATTTTGAAAATTTGAAATTTCGGAACACACTTTCAAATGACAATTGAAAAAAAATTTTTTTTTTTTTTAATTTTAAATTTTAACAAATTCTGAATTTATACCATTCGTTTTTGTTAGTAACTTTACTTTATTGTGGCTAACAATTAAATATAATTTTTAGTTTTTTAGTAAAAGCCGTTTTCGTTGATAGTTGATAGTTTTTAACATTTTTGAATGAGATTTCGTTAGAAATACTAAGCAAATGTGTATTTAAATCAATCAATCGTTTAATCAAGAAATCAAAATAAAGAAAAAGTGCTTTTTCGGCCTGTGAACGATAAGAAGATAGGCCAGGAACTACCCAGTACTCACTTAAGATTGGTAATGTTCTGTTTTGTCGGGCACAAGAACTGCCCCAGGTCGCATTGTAGGTGGCACTCAACCTCATCCTCCAGTCGTGCAGTCTGGATAGCCGTCACAAAGCCAGGTTTTCTGCAATGGCAAAAGTGTAGTAAGTAAGATATGTAGATGAAGTGCTCTTGATTGTGGGACCTACCAAAATACAGCGTCCATTGTTGCAGGTGAACTCGTCGGATCCGCAGGTCATCGGGTGCTCCGAGCTGAGGCCGCCGCACTCGTTCTCGTCCTCGCCGCCGTCGCAGTCCTGCTCCTTGTCGCACTTCCAGCGCTTCGGGATGCAGGTGCCG
>JAYMZC010000316.1:0-19261 GCA_036346975.1 Drosophila prolongata
TCCCCCCTCGAAACCAAAAAAAAAAAAAATTATTATTATTATTATTATTATTATTATTATTATTATTATTATTATTATTATTATTATTATTATTATTATTATTATTATTATTATTATTATATTATTATTATTATTATTATTATTATTATTATTATTATTATTATTATTATTATTATTATTATTATTATTATTATTATTATTATTATTATTATTATTATTATAACCGAAACCATTGCCTCTACCGCGATATTTACCTCTGTTGTTGTGGCCTTGGTCTTTTCATACCCTTGCAGAGGGTATTATAATTTTGGTCAAAAGTGTGCAACGCAGTGAAGGAGACATCTCCGACCCTATAAAGTATATATATTCTTGATCAGGATCACCTCCTGAGTTGATATAAGCATGTACGTCTGTCCGTCTGTCTGTTTCTACGCGAACTAGTCTCTCAGTTTTGAAGATATCGAATTGAAACTTTGCACACACCCTTCTTTCCTTTGCACGCAGTATATAAGTTGGAACGGCCGGGTTCGGCCGACTATAGCCTATAGCTGCCATATAACTGATTGATCGGAATGCCATAACTTTGGTGTTTGTAAAGTTAGGAAGTTGGAATTTTCTGTGGGTTTTACATTTGGCCAATTAATCCGACCTACCCAATTTCATAAGGATTGGCCGACTATATCCCATAGCCGCCATATAACTGATTGATCGGAAATGCCATAACTTTGCTGGTTGTTAAGTTAGGAAGTTGGGATTTTCTATGGGTTTTATTTTTGTCCAATCAATCCGACAAATTATATTTCAAAAGGATCGGCCGACTATATTCTATAGCTGCCATATAACTGAACGATTGGAAATGCCATAACTTTGGTGTTTTTTGAAGTTAGGAAGTTGGGATGTTGATGAGTGTTAAGAATGCATTAAATGAATAATTTTGGAGAATTTAATTTACAGAATATTCTGCAACGGTATTTCAACTTCGGCTCCGCCCGAAGTTAGCTTTCCTTTCTTGTTGGGCTTATAATATTGAATTTGCGTTGCCCGTCATTTTTGTACTACATGGTAAGTACTTTGTGATGGCTTTGCGCATTGTTGTGAAGTTTTGAGTTTTCTATGTTCACAATTTTTGACCATTGCACTATGGTCCAGATGCCGTTTTTATTTTGGCATAAAATCGAAAAATGGTTACATGGTTAAAACTTTGCATATTTATATTTTATTTTTATGGAATTAATAATTTGTGATAAAAAAATTGTCAGTGCGGCCACACTCTTGCCGTCCAGCAAACTGATTGATGGTAGATTTAGAATAAATATATATTATTTCCTGTTCTATTTAATTACTTACTTATTTTTTAAGTGCAATTTTCTTCTTTATCCAATTCAATATTATAAACATTATTATCGTCATCAGAATCGCACTGCAGATCGTTTTCATTTTCAGCTGTAGATGGAAGGTCCAAAAGACTTAATACCTCTTTTGAAATGGGTTTTTTTTTTATTTTTTCTTTCTCTTTCCTTTAGAGAAACACTCGACAGTAATGGATCCGAGGAATCTATGGCTTTGTGAAATATATCAGTAATAGTATTGAGCTGACTATTTTTCATTGAATGCGACAATCTATCTTTTTTTATACCTTGTTGCGTGCTTCAAAAGCATTTTCGCCTAAGCATCATAGTGGAACCAAGCTCGAATTATTAATCTTGTAACCATGAACCAATATTTTATGAATTGTTGGTGACATCGGATACCAGGGGTAGCTACTCATATATAATGAAAAAGTTGTTTCACAAAATTAGCGAAATTTTTCCGAATTTATAATAATTGGAAGAAATGGCGATTAAAATGACGTACAATTTATTTAAAAGATCTTCGTTGAAATTGGTAATAGATGCTAGTAGCTTAGTATTGGCAAAAGCTCTCCTATCCGTATTATCATCATTGCTATTGCAGCTTCCATTCTGCTTTGGCATGTTTAGCCGAAAACCCATTTCGTTCCAAAACTTTTCTTGAACATATTTTTTCCGTTTACTTATTTCAATCTTATCATCATCTTTTTTATACCATTTTTTTATTCCAATTTTATATGAAATGTTCAAGACAAATTCTAAAAACCGGATCCAGGCATGCAATGGACTTACTCAAAACTGCAAAGCTCCAGTCTTTGGGACAAACATTTCATTGTAGTTACACCACAGATTGAACAACACTGAGTATATTTAGTTGCAGTTAAAACGTTTAGCACTTTGCCATCAATAAGTGTCATATGCATTTCATACGTTACTGTTATATAACGATTTTCATTCAATTTATAAACACAAGGTTTGAGATTATTTATTTGAAAATCTAAAAGGTTCTTTTCCATCATTATATGTGCCGTAGTTTGTTTTACTAGTTCATTTTTCAGCGCTCTGCACAATCGTATAGATTGCGGTGTTCTATTATTCCATATGTTGTGATCAAAAGTGTCTATAATTTGTATCGGTAGTACAGAAGTAACAAAAATGGAGTGATCTGAAAGCTGTTCGCCAGGTGTTTCGGTAGCGAACTTCTGCTTGTGTATTGAATGACCCGTTGAATCTTCTAGTCCATAGCTGCATATTAGTTTAATTTCAGATCTTTTTGGAAACTGATTTAAAACAACGGCTTGGATTTTGATAATTCTGTGCGCAGTATGATCCAAAGGGTTTTGTAATGATACTTGGGCAGCAAGCTGCAGCATGTGCAGCTTTGCGTTTATTTATTGAATCTTCTTTTAATTTTGAGGCTAACAATAAGTTTTCGAATCTTAACATTAAAATTTAACTAACAGTATAATAAGACTGCATTCTGGCTGCGCGTCCCTCAAGTCGGTCGCTGGGTGGGTAAGTCATTGCGAGGAAGGCGTGATTGGTTGATCAACCTTGTAAGACCTCTCGCCAGGTGGTTAAGGTGCAACGATGCTACTGGTAGAATGTTTAAGTCGCGGTGTATGTTTTCGTTGCGAACGTAACACGGTGCCCCGGTGATTGTTCTCAAGATCTTCGACTGAGCTCGCTGGACTATGTCAATATTGCTATTGCTGGCATTCCCCATAACTGAGAGCCGTACATCCATATACGTTTTAGTACCGAGTTATACAGCAGGACTCTATATTCAAGACTAAGGGGACACCGAGCGTTGATAAGCCACTGAAGGCTACTGGCTTTTAGCTTTAGGTGTGTTCTTTTGGCTTCAATGAGTAATATGTCACTTCTTTTGCTTGCGGGAGTAGAGTATGGTTTAACATGAGCGGCGGGCAGTTTTGCCTGTTCAGGGTGAACGTAACGTGCTTGCATTTTTGTTCGTTCACTTTAATTCGCCAATCTGATAGCCACTTTTCAACATCGACCAGATGAAGAGCTAGCTGCGCAGTTGCTTGCATCGGGCATTTTGAGCGGCTGAGAATGGCTGTATCATCAGCATCGTGTGCTTGTTGGGATGTCTGCTGTGTAGAGGACATATAATGTTGGCCCAAGCACGCTTCCTTGAGGAACTCCAGCTCTAATAGTGAAATCGTCAGTTATAGCAGTGTTGCATCTCACAGCAAATTTTCTGTCACGAATCAAAATTGATGTGACGGAATTCCTTCCTGCATTTTTAGGTATGTGTGCAATATAATAATAATAATAACGGCGCAATATGGGAGCTCAATGATCATTTTGGGAGTTAAGAGGTCGCAGCCCGGGGATTTTTTCGGATTCAGCTGATTTTTGATGATGTTAACGATTCTCATGTTGAAGCTGAGGCTCATATGGTAAAGTCGGCAAAGTGGTAAGGTGGTTGGGAAACGTGCTGGCTCTGTCTGCATCGCTGCGCGCCCAGCCGCCAGTGGGATGAGCTCTCCATAGTGAGTGTTTTGTATTAGTGTTTTGTATTGCTCCATTGCGCCTGGATGACGGAGTAGAATAAACAGGACAGGCGAGTGATCAGATGAAAGATCCGAGAGGCATTCGGCGCTTATCAGATTTTTAAGAATGTTTTTGGTGATTGCAATGTCTATTAAATCGGGTAGTTACTTTGGGTCTGCCGGCCTGTATGTTGGACTGCCAGGAGAAACATAGTCCAGCTTGTCCTTGGCTTTTATAACTGCACTAGCAGGGTGCCCGCAGCTTCGCTTGCGATGTCTTTTGTTTGTATTATACCTGTCTCCATACAGGAAGCTCTTAAATATTAAGACAATATTTTTTAAATAGTCAATTTATGCAATGTTTATATCGAATAATAAGATTAAAAGCGCATTTATATATGTACAAAATGCAATTATGCTAATTGGTATATCACAACTGCACATAATTAATAAATAACCAAATATTCATTTAAATGTAAATCATTTATGACTTACTAATTAAGAATAGTACAAAACGAAACTAACTGGCATAACTCACCAAATTTTTAGGTTAACATCAGAGATATCAACAAATTTGCACATTCTATAGAAAAAATTAAAATTCCGAGAAAGGCGACCTAAAATATTAATATTATTGCTCACATACGTTTATACACCAAAATACACGGTTATGCAAAGAAATTTTCTTGATACGACTCTGACCAAATTGAAAGTTTCCCTGTTAACTTCTTCTTTTGCGCACTTGCTACACTTTCCTCTCTCTCTATCTACTGTGATCTCCCGCTCTTATGTTTCCTAACAGCGCGTGGCAAAACACTGTAAAAATAAACACAGAAAAAATCAATTTCAATGGTATATTTTTACTACACTATCAAAAACCGGGCCAAATAACGGCTTTTGAGTATTCTGGCAGCAATTACTGTAAAGAGCACTTAAATTCGATAATATATTATATCGACTTTTTGCTTAGTTTCTTTGTTTAGAAGATAGCTAGAGCTAGAACCATCAAATAAATCGTTAAAGCTTAATGAAAAACTTTACCGAAGGAATTTTTGATACTCAGATTAGAAGTGCCATTTTTCGACTTTTGAAGATATTTTTGGTTAAATTGTAATTTTAGAACGGGTGTTAAAAGTAGTAAAAAGCCTTACATCTAAGCGGTCAAATTTTTTAAACATTTATAATGTCTTAAGCTATTATTGGGCGGAAACACGGATTCGATTGGTTAAACGGTTTAGCGTCCAGAATTTTTGAATGGAAAATTGACCTTTTTTCCAATTGGAAGCGATTGGGGCCACTTGGGAAGCTCCAATAAATCTTAGCAAATCAGTTTAAAGTTATTAGAATGTAATAAAAATGCATATTAATATTGTTAACCAGTGGTTTTGGCTGTGCGTTGATTCCCAGTTTTCTTACTGATAGCTTTATATAGAAGATATATATAGAGATGAATGAATTCCCTTGGTTGATCGAATACGTGTGTGTATTTCTGTGTGGGCCTTTGCATATGTATATTTCATTCTTTTGAGTGTATTTGTTTTTGAACACATTCAAGAATTTACTATTTGGTATTGGGCTTGCGAAAATATAGTTATACCAACTTTAATTATTTTTTGTGATGGTATTTCAAAGAAAAAAATGACAATCATAAAGCAGAGTCAGGGGGTGGAAAAGAGATGGAGATATATGCAAGCGTATGCTGGATAAGACGGCTTCTTTTTAATCGGGTATTAAAAATAGTAAAAAGTTAAAAATTGAAGCCGTCATATTTTTTAAACATTTATTATGCATTTAAATTTTTTTTAGCGAAAACACGGTATCGATTGGTTTAACGGTTTAGCGTACAGGATTTCATTTTCTAATTGAATGAGTTTGGGTACTTTGGTGGGGGGTGGGTCACCAATAACTATAAACTAAAGTAGTGTCCGAAACTGAACTAAATATAAACAAAGCGATTAGTGCGAGTGCGCAAACAGAAGTTCGTGAACTTATATCAAACTACAAGCCACAGAAAGTAAAAACAACTGGCGTAGAGATGCGGATCGTTCTCGCTGATGAAAGTCTAATATTTTCGCGACCGCGAAGATTACCATTTGCTGAATCGCGCGTAGTCGAAGAGCAAATCGACGAGTGGCTAAAATCCGATATTATCGAGGAATCTAATTCTGAGTTTACGAGTCCAATTGTTCTTGTCAAAAAGAGTGATGGTTCTCCTCGACTTTGTGTCGATTACAGACGCATAAATAAGGTAATTATCAAGGACCACTTTCCATTACCTCTCATAGACGAACAACTAGATCGACTCCAGAACGCTAACATATTCAGCACCATAGACTTGAAAAATGGATTTTTTCACGTGGCAGTTGCTGAGTCGAGTCGATAATATTCCTCTTTTGTGACGCAAAGCGGTCAATATCAGTTTGGGAAGGTCCCGTTTGGAATGTCGAACTCGCCCGGAGTTTTTCAGCGTCATATCAATGCTATTTTCGACCCCTAACTCAGAAAGGCATCTCGTTGCCCTATATCGACGATATAATCATCCCTTCGAGCGAAGAACGAGAAGAACGAACCTTAAAGAAGTCATCAAAACATGTAAAGAGTATGGCCTAGAGTTGAATATGAAAAAATGTGCCTTTCTTCAAACGCGCATTAAATTTCTGGGTCACATTATTGAGAATCGTAAATTATACCCGAGCACTGAAAAAATAGATGCAGTTGTGAAGTTTCCCAATCCTCAAACACTGAAGCAACTGAAAGACGAGCAGAGAGTTTGATGAAGGAAGCCGAAGACGACGCATCAAGACGAGAGCAACGACGTTCGCGATTAAATAAAACTTATTAAAACCTCTAGACACTGTATTTGAAGAAAACTGTAAACAATTATCCTAAACCATAATTAAATATTCTATTAAACTTTAATCAAAACCCCACATTTTGGGGAAAATTGACCTTTTTTCCAATTGGAAGCGATTGGGGCCACTTGGGGAGCCCCAATAAATCTTAGCAAATCAGTTTAAAGTTATTAGAATGTAATAAAAATGCATATTAATATTGTTAACCAGTGGTTTTGGCTGTGCGTTGATTCCCAGTTTTCTTACTGATAGCTTTATATATAGAGATGATGACTGCCCCCCTGCCCTTTTCCCAAAGCCCAGCGGCTTTAACGCTTTGACGCTTTAATTTTAATTTATTGTTAATTTATTGTTAAGTTTAATTTAGTTTTAAGTTTTTAATTTTAAGTTTTAAAAAGAAATCAAAATCAGCCGCTGCTCAATTATTGTAGTACACAGAGTCAGAGAGGGAGAGAGACAGTGCGAGAGAATGCATTCGGTGTTCAATGCTTGTGTATAATTTGTTGGAATTATTATTCCTACTTTAGGCTAATGTAACTTTTTTTAGAATTGACCTAGAGCTTCAGTAAAACCACCATATGAATCTTTAAAGTATCAGGATTCCCTCGATAAATTTTCATATTGCAAATTGACTTAGATCAGTGTTTTTTTGCCATTAGGAAAAAATGAGAAAGATTCTTAGATTTTCAAAAATCGATAAAAAATAGTAAACATTAAATTATCCAATATTAAATTAAATAGAATCTTTATTATGTAGAGGACTATTTGACTCAATGGGACAATTTAGCAGTGGCCTGTTATGATTATACAGATATTCGTCTTGAGGGGAGCTACTTTTGATTTGGCGGTCAATAAAGACACTTTTAAACCTTCAGCAGTTTGAGTACGAACGTACATGCACGCTACATACCCTCGCATGGAAGCGTCAGCGAAACCATGTATTTGAATCGAGACTTGCGGAACTATGTGGACGAATCGCGATACCATAATTTTTTGCAGCTGCAAAAGCGTTGCTTTAAAAGTTTCCCATGAAGTAAGCAACAGCATTGGTAGCGACTCGTGCCGATCTACTTTCAAAGCTACAGCTCCTGCAACAACATCTTTGCCCTTATGACCAAAGGACACAAGAGCCAAGTGGATCGAATAATCGAGCAGTCACCGACAAAATATTTCGTTTTGCCGCGCGAAGATCCAGGAAAGAGAAAGAAGTAGTCTTCAACCGGTAACCAAACCACGCCAAGGGTCTTAGTTTCGTCTGAGCCTGCCGTATGTGGCGACACAGCGCTATCAGATGCGGATTACTCTAGGCAGTTTGAAAACCACTTTGCCAGTTCAAATCTGCTCTTGCCTTTCAGGTCCTCAACGTGTCCGGCGCCAGTCAACAAATCGTCAAAACACAATTTTTTTGAATAATCTGTGCGGCCTTTGGATAAGTTGCTTGGGCCATCATTCCTAGCCGCATTAAACACCTGATCGCCAAAAAGGGTACTGGCGAAGTTCCATATGTAACGGTATTTAACTTTAAGATTTTCAGAGACTCAGAAGGATCTCGTCTACATACTATAATCTGAAAGTTTGCAATCTAAGCCGAAGCAGTGTCGAGTACAGCTCCTGAATGGTTCGGCCTACCATGAAGATGTCATTCAACGATACCTGCGTCGATGTACGGCACGATGCATCAAAAACTACTCTCAACTTGGTTGAGGCACTTTGTGGCCGTAGAACGCACTGTTACGGAATGAAATAGTGCGGAGTGTTTGGAATTTTGTCATTGGTGGAAGACATGTGGCCCATGGAAACATATTCGTCCATGAATTCAATATACATCTTCCTTAACGAAGGGTCCTTTGACAATTTCCTTTCTAGCGACAAAAATCTACGTTTCGCAACTTCGTATGATGAGCCAAGAGAATTTGGGTCAGATTTGAACGGCAAACGAACCCAAAATCTACTGGACGACAGTATTTTTCTCAAAGTGTTGTTCACAAAGTTGCTGCCTAGGAGTATGGACTTTAGCCTTGGGCGGCAGGTCCTCCACAGACCAAAATTTCTGCAGGGTTGTGTCAATTGACTCCAAAGCTTCCTCCTGGCAGCTGAGATGTACCATTTTGTCAGCCTTTACTTTATTTTCAGAGGCACATCTGCCAGACACTTGGGGCTTGAAGAAGAATGGATTTGACAATTGAATATTTTCAGTCACTCTCCACCAGCTGGTGTTCACTGCATGATCCGGATGATAACCAAAAACATATTTTATAGGATCCAAAAATCGGACGACAACTGGCTATTCCCTAATCGCGACTTCACAACCGAGTGTATTTTTTTTGGAGCTTGGGCATTAGTCCCACCAATGCCTCGTAAACTCAAGCACACGTCCTCTCTTATAATGTTAAGTCTCTGAGCGGACTCATCGGTCACAAAGTTATTTTGTGATCCTGAGTCGAGCAACGCTCACAATAGCAGTTGCAAGAATGACTCTATTCGATGCGGTCGCAGCGGATGGAGTCTCCTGCATGAGCGTGGGCTGAGAATGGGGTGGCAACGCGAGATTAGTGTTTTTCGGAAAATATAATATATGCAGCAACGTATGTTTGATTTGCATTATTTGACATTGTGTCCCTTTCGAAGGCAGTTAATGCACAAGGGAGCTCTTTAGCGAAATCGAATCTTTGCTGAGCTGTTAGCGAAGGAAGCGCAGTACCGAGTCGTTCCTGGCAACGACAAACCAAAAACTCCTATTTCCATTCTTCTTAGGATTAGATTGGACCTGCTGAACAGTTTTGGGCTTGGAAGCCTCTTCCGCTACCATGTGTTGGTAACGCCTGTTCGTCTCTCATTCGCTCCAAAGAGGAAGCGAAGTATAGTCTAATTGTTTTTCCCGTTTTCTTATAGTTCCTTCATTAAACTTGCTCATCACCAGATGTATTAAAATAGCATTAGTAATGCGTCTATCATCCCCAATAGACAGCAAGCTCATAAAGAGCTGTGACTGTGTCGATGAGGGTTCTCAAGGCTGTAGCTGTCGATATGTTGTCAAAAAAAAAGGCAATCATTATCGTACATTGCACTGCACTGCCTTCCAACTCCAAACGACATCTTTTGCATCTCTCACTTCTATTTGGTTTTGAAGAAGTCAAGCATTTTCAATAGGCTAATTATACCCGTTACTCGTAGAGTAAAAGGGTATATTGTATTCGTGCAAAAGTATGTAACAGCTAGAAGGAAGCGTTTCCGACCCTATAAAGTATATATTCTTGATCAGGGTCACTAGCCGAGTCGATATAGCCATGTCCGTCTGTCCGTCTGTCCGTCTGTCCGTCTGTCTGTCTGTCCGTCTGTCCGTCTGTCCGTCCGTATGAACGCTGAGATCTCGGAAACTATAAAAGCTAGAAGATTGGCATTTTGCATGCAGCTTCTAGGAGTTCCTACGCAGCGCAAGTTTGTTTCAAAAAGGTGCCACGCCCCCTTTAACGCCCACAATCGCTTATATACGATTTTAAAAATTTAAATATTTCGGAAAAGTAAAAATGCAGTTTTATTGTGTTTATCAATACCAATCGAAATGTAGAAGAAATTTTTCAAATCGGACCATTCGTTAAAAAGTTATGCGTGATCAAAGTTTCTATCTCCATCTCCCTCGCACTCCCTTTACCTGAGTAACGGGTATCTGGTAGTCGGGGCACCAGACTATAGCGTTCTCTCTTGTTTAGGATTTCTAAATGAGCTAGAGTCTCAACCGGATTAAAAGACAATTTTCTGTCATTTAAGTTGCGTTGCGTGTTTAAGCTCTTCGATATCCTTGGTTGCCATTGCGTTTATTTCTTATTTATTTTTTTTTGAATCGAAGAGGTATTAAATATAAATATATAAATATTTATTTTTTATTAATATTATGTACTAAATAATATAAAAAACGACTAACGAGTAATATGCCGAACGCAAGCAGTGAAGGGGAGTTAAGTGCTAAGAGAAGTACACATCGGGGTCACCAGAAAAATGTATTATTAATTTATTTATTATTATTATGTAAACGAAAAACGCGAAATTGAGCGAATGAAAGCTTTTTTGGCTCCCGGTCTCGCCTTAAAAACAAAATTTAAATTTACGCGCTCTGACCATAAGCCGCTTGTTTGGTTTCAAATCATAAAATAACCTTATATGAAATTACAACGTTGGAAAATAAAACTTAGAGAGTTTCATTATGAAATAAAGTACATTAAAGGAAAAGAGAATCACGTTGCAGATGCTTTGTGAATGTGGAGTAGTATGTTGGTCAAACAAGAAACGAGCTAAAGCTAAGTTGATGTCAGTGTGACAATCTAGTTTCTTCAAGTAACTCTTCGTGGTTTGAACCATTCGTTCGACCTGCCCGTCGGATGTGACGGATCCGATTGTTTTCGTAAACAACTTAAACTCCTCGGAGGTGAAAGCAGTACCGACACGATTTCATCCGGAATGCCATGAGTGGCAAACAGCTGCCGAAGGATGGTGATTAAGGGGCAAACTTCAAGCCACTTCATAAAGGAATCCCTTGAAACGATCTGGCGAAATCAATGTGCAGGCGGGACCATGGTTTCTTGGCAGACTCCCTGTGTTGTACGTTTGATCTTGAGGGGGAATTCCGCGTATGTTGGCACGCTAAACATTGACTCACCGCTTTTTCGATATTTGCATCCAGACGTAACTTCGGGCTAAAGCCTTCATTCTAACGATTCCCGGCTGGTATGCGTGTAACGCGAGAGAATTTCCTGCCTGACCATAAGGGGAATAACTGGTCAGTTCGTTTCGCCGAACGAAGAAAGGGTACAGGTCATCATGACGCTGAACTTTAACACTACCCCATTCCCTTAACACTCAGTTGAGCACCTTCCTAAGGCTGCATTCCTTAGAAGTGTTGGTTGCTAAGGTGTTCGCGGTGACAGTGGGATCAGTTGCCCATTCGATCATTAAAACATCTTCTGTTCGTGGCTCATGGTGTATTTCTTACGTTGGGCAGGGGCTTAGGAAATTTGCGTTACTAATTTTGGTTCCAGGCTGATGAATTAATTTGAATTTATACGCTCTCAAAAAAAATAGCTCGACGCATCATCGGGTTGGAAATGATTTGAGGAATTGGCTTTTCTGTTGAAAAGATTCCCAGCAGTGGGCGATGGTCTGTAATAAGCGTGAACTTCCTTCCGTATAAATAGTTATGAAATTTTTTAACTCCCGCGACTAACGCTACAGCTTCTCTGTCGATCTGCGCGTAGTTCCTGTTTTTGACACCGTGCGGAAGAAAGAACGCAGTCTTCCATTTCGTGGAAGTTAGGATCAGTGGGCGGTCTGGAGAGTAGTGTTAAGAGCCCATGCAGATCGAGCTGCAGTCACGGGCAAATCTTCAATTCCCCGTCATTATAATCAATCCCTGTACTACTATTCTATTCCTATACTATACTATTGTTATCATTTTAAAAAATTTAATATATACTTGCGCATACATAAAATTGGCGACGAGGATGTGATCTTAATCCCTTGTGCGTAAGCTTACTTAAGTCCACAATTTTAGTACAGGGAGAGAGAGAGAGAGAGACGGAGTTAACGGTCACGAGTATTAACCGTACGTCCAATTGCGGTAGACTTATTATTCTTGAAGCAAAAACATGGATAAGCGCCGAACTGTCGATCAAGCTGAAAAAAGCGCCGGCGAAAACAAGAGATAAGCAATAATCAATCAACTCCGGAATTTCATCAGCCCCAGGAATATTCCAAAGCTGCATTGAAAGAATACTACAGTCCTTCCGTATTTTTACGATATTGTAATAATGGGTAAATCAGAAGAAGAACTTGCGGGTAGACTAAATGAAGTTCTAGCCCGTATGGACCAGGCAGGATTGCGTCTGCGCAAAGAAAAATGACAGTTTGGAGTGTCTTCCATCGAATTCCTTGGATTCAAAGTTGACTCTCTCTCCGATAAAGTTAGAGCCATCAATGAGGCGCCACCGCCAAAAGAGAAAATAACAGTTTCAAGCGTTTCTGGGACTGACCAATTTTTATCACTCATTCTTGCCCCAGAAGGCCACCATTGCGGAACCATTACGTAGACTTCTAGACAAGAACGTACCATGGACATGGCGTCCAGTGCACCAAAAGCATTCGCAGAACTAAAGAATTTGATCGCATCGCTATTTTTCAGCGAGCCTATATGAAACTAATAGAACCAAATACGGGTACGAAGTTACATAATAACTTATGTAAAATTCCCAACTTGCCAAATATGCAGACTTTCATGAAAAATATTAGAAATACACGAAAAAACAATACATCTAGGTATTAAAAAGACTTATGACGAATTAAAAATAATATTAATAATTGTGAAATTTGTAATTTATGCAAAGCAGAGCACAGAAAAGTTGCTCACCTTTTGAAGAAACTCCAGAAACCCAAAAATATTTGCGATAAATATATTATAGACTATTATTTTATTGACCCACGTAAATTTTGAACATGCATCGACATACATACATACATTCAAAATTCATTTCTATTATTGAAAACAATTAAAATGGATCAAGGTCCTGGTCTTGTATATTAATTATTACAAAATTGGTGGCAAAAGGAAAATATCAATATTGAAATTACAACTAGTCGATATAGAAAGAGTTCATAAAACAATCAACGAAAAGGTTAGAATCATTAACAAACTTTCTTCTGAACACAGGTACTATAAAATACCTCTTAACTATGAAGATCATATGATAAAAATAAATCAAACAAAAATATTTGAAACATCTCAATTTAAACAAGAAAGGAAAGCTAACTTCGGGCGGAGCCGAAGTTGATACCCTTGCAGAATACTCTGTAAATTATATTCTCCAAAATTATTCATATGATGCATTCTTAATACTCATAAAAAAGTCCCAACTTCCTAACTTTAAAAACACCAAAGTTATGGCATTTTCAATCGTTTAGTTATATGGCAGCTATAGGATATAGTCGGCTGATCCATATGAAATTCGGTAGGTCGGATTAATTGGCCAAAAATAAAACCCATCAAAAATCCCAACTTTCTAACTTTACAAACACAAATGTTATGACTTTTCCGATCAATCTGTTATATGGCGGCTATATGATATAGTCGGCCGATCCTTATGAAATTTGGTAGGTCGGATTGATTGGCCAAATATAAAACCCATAGGAAATCCCAGCTTTCTAACTTTACAAACACCAAAGATATGGCATTTCCGATCAATCAGTTAAATGAGAGCTATAGGATCCTTATGAAATTTTGTAGGTCGGATTGATTGACCAAATATAAAACCCATAGGAAATCCCACCTTCCTAACTTTACAAACACTAGAGTTATGGCATTTCCGATCAATCAGTTATATGGCAGCTATAGGATATAGTCGGCCGATTCCGGCCGTTCCGACATATATACTGCGTGCAATGGAAAGAAGGGTGTGTGCAAAGTTTCAATTCGATATCTTTAAAACTGAGAGACTATTCGCGTAGAAACAGACAGACGGACAGACAGACGGACAGACAGACGGACAGACAGACGGACAGACAGACGGACAGACGGACATGGCTATATCAACTCAGGAGGTGATCATGATCAAGAATATATATACTTTATATGGTCGGAGATGTCTCCTTCACTGCGTTGCACATTTGACCAAAATTATAATACCCTCTGCAAGGGTATAAAAACATACCAGAAATTACCTTAACACTAAGACAATTAAAACATAAAAGACGAAGTTTATATAATCATGCAGTTAATACAAAACGACTACATTTCGATTTCTATGCTATATTGCTAAAAACAGTGAAGCTTACCATCGTTTCTAATGCAGCTTTATGATATTGTTTTCCGATTTTGACAATAATTACTTTATCTCAAAGGAATTTTTTGATAAATAGAGAAACAGCAGATTCTATGGGATTTACATTATAAACGCCGATTTTAATTTAATTTAAACCATATTTCCATAATAATATTAAAAATATAATATTACCAATCAGTTCACCCTCGACAGCCTAAGCGATCGGACGAGTTCTTCCGCGAGACATATAAGTAACGCAACATCTAAGCACAAGCAAACGAAAAAAAAACAGACCTCTTATCTACGTTTCGAGCGCTGCAACAGACGAATTCGGCAACTTTAAGCAATCTTATAGTTTGTTGACCCCAACATGTGTGAACCTCCGGACATCTGGAGAAAACACCCTCCCGATGAAATATTCCTAGTGGCAACTAGTTTAGATGATCGCTACAAGTCTCTGACTGAAATTTCACCCTTCGTGGTTAAAAAAACCATTGACTATGCAATTCATGGAGAAGTCAACAGTGTTAAAAAACCAAGGACGGAAATCTCCTAATAAAATCAAAAACAAGATTCAAGCTGAAAAACTAATCAAACTAAACATAATGCCAACAAATAATCCCCACGTTATTATCCCCATTCAAATCTCTGAACATCGCATCCTAAACTGCATTAAAGGAAATATATTCATTGAAGAAATTGAAGAAATTGAAATATTGGAAAACTACAAATACATCCCCGGACAACCACTTGATAAAAAAAAAGAAAATGAAACAGGCCTCATCAAAATCACCTTCAAAACATCCAACCTACCAGAAAATTTGTTCATCGGATACGAAAGAGTTCAGGTACGCCCTTACATTCCGCCTCCAATGCGTTGCAACAACTGCTACAAGTATGGTCATACCGCTAAATTTTGCAAAAACGCCGCTACCTGTGGAAACTGCGGACTTGCAGCCCACGCAACCTCAGAAATATGCCGTAACGAAGCAAACTGCGTGAATTGCACCGCCCAAAAACTTCCTCAAACAAATCACCACGCCCGCAACAGAATATGCCCAATCTTCCTGTCCAACAAGGAAGTCCAAGCAATCAAGACCTTACAAAAAGTGGACACCAAGTCAGCTTGGTCAATATACAACAAACGGCACCACGACGGCTCACTATACTCCTCAACAGCAAAATTCAACACAACAAACGCCAAACAAACACAACCATCAACAATCAGGAAAACAGTAAGCTACAAACCAAACGAATTCGACCTACCCATCGCAACTGACCCTACCCAAGACGAACCCATGTCATCCGGATCGGAAACACCCAGCACCTCCAAGAACGCACCACATCAAAAAAACCAGCAAAAATCCTCCCACTAAACGCCTCTAATAGGACCAAACGTCTATTAAAAAGCGACCAAACCTCAATTCTAACCAGAGCAAAACTCAAAGCTCTCTCCAACACCGAATCCTAAACTCCACAACACTAATCCAATTAAACATAACATACAACTAACTTTAATTTTTATTCACATATTATATACATTAATCTAAATCAAACATGTTAAAAATTATCCAATGGAATATTCACGGCTATAGAAACAACTATTTAGAACTACAAATGTTAATTAAAGCACAAGCCCCACACATTGTAGCCCTTCAAGAAACCCATATATCAAACCTTTCCTCTCTTCCCACCCCAACCAACTTCACACTCTATACTAGCGTCAACAACAGCAACAGTTTTGGCGGCACAGCCCTCCTAATCCACAACTCCATCTCTCAAAACCACATCACTCTTAGCACAGACTTCGACGCTGTTGGAGTTACCATTCACTCCAAGGCTAAATTCAATATAATCTCTGCCTACATCTCACCTTCCAAAACATTTAATACAACCAACCTAGAAAACGTCCTTGATTCGCCAAGTGACCACACACTAGTGGTGGGCGACTTTAACAGCTGGCACCCCTTCTGGGGCTCACCAAACCAAAACAGAAGAGGTAAAATAATAGCCGAATACATAGACCACTCTGACTACGTACTTCTCAAGTCACCCACTCATTTTTCCACCCACAAGACCTTCACACACATTGACCTATCCTTTGCCTCAGCCTACATAGCTCCAGAGATCCACTGGGAAGTGTTGGGCGACCTCCACGGTAGTGACCATTTCCCTATACTTATATCAATGTTTAACAACCCAACCTCTCCCACCTTTACTTCCAAACCATCCTTCAAACTCCTAGCTGCAGACTGGGACCTCTACAAGAAAAAAGCTGCAAATCTGAACACTTCGATCCTACCAAGCCCCAACGTCAATCGTGAGGCAGCGCTTATAAAAAAGATAATAATACAAAGTGCACACCTTTCTATACCCCAAAACACCACCTACTTCCTTCACCGCACTGTTCCCTGGTGGAACAAAGAACTATCTCTTCTTAAAAAAAACAAAAACAATAAATGGAACAAACTAAAAAGAGAAATTAATACCTTCAACAACATCGAGTACAAAAAAGCTAACGCCAAATTAAAAAGAGCTGTTAGGGAAGCAAAAAAAGCTTCTATAAAAAAATTTACAGAAAACATTAATCAGTTTACAAACCCTACGAAAACGTGGGATAACATAAAACGACTGTGCGGCCTCTATCCCAAAAACACATCCACTGCATATGCATTCCCGCTGAAATAACAGACCAAACTGAGATTGCAAACTCTTTTGGCCAAACTTGGTCTGAACAAGCCGAAGACAGGAACTTTTCCCCCCAATTCCGCATTAACAAAGAACTACTGAACCCAATCCCTACTACCACCCCTCAAACACAGAAATAGAAAAACATATCTCCTTGATTGAATTTTCGTCTGCTCTGAATTCCTTAAGAGGCAACACACCAGGCTTAGATCGAATCTCCTACTCCATGATCAAAAATCTTCCCATCCCAGTTAAACATAGAATAGTTAACCACTTTAACAACATACTCCTTTCCCACATCCCCCAATCCTTTAAACTCAGTCTTGTATTACCCATAATTAAACCGCACAAACCAAAAACAGAAATAAAATCGTATAGACCTATCGCTTTAAACCCATGTCTAGCCAAGGTACTAGACAAAATTATGGCTAAAAGGTTGTGGTGGTTCGTTTTAAATAACGATCACATCCACAGCTGCCAATTCGGCTTTAAGCGAGGCAAATCTGTTCTAGATAGTCTGCTCTACGTAGACCACCTAGCATCCAGATCCATTGCCCTCAAAAAACACATGTCAATAATATCACTTGATTTTACAAAAGCTTTCGACAGAATAGGAATCCACACAATCATTCATCAACTGCACAATTGGAAAATAGGTCCCATAATTATCAACTATATAACAAATTTTATGACAAACAGGAAAATTATAGTCAAATCAGGAAAATGCCTTTCCAATACTTTCCCCCTAAACAACGGTATCCCGCAAGGTTCACCTATATCAGTTATACTATTTCTTATTGCCTACAATTCCCTCTCCAACACCCTATCACTCTCAAATGAAATTAAATTTTGCGCTTACGCCGACGACTTTCACCTCCTCATCCAACACAATAAGAGAAAAAACCCTACATCCAACCTAACAAACATTTTCAATCGCATAGACGAATGGTGCTCACAATCGGGTTCAGTCCTTTCAGTCGAAAAATGCCAGAGCTTACATATTTGCCGCAAACACAATTGCAAAGCCAAAATAATCTCAGGTGATACAAATATACCAAACACCCCACTCTAAAAATCTTAGGACTTACAATAAACCAAAGATACAATTGGAACTCCCACATAAAAAAACTAAAATCCGACCTCGCCAAGCCCTTAGGTATAGTTAAACACCTATTCTTTCAAATACAGCAAATACCACAACCCTAGTCCAAATAATCAAATCAATTATAATTTCTAAAATAGACTTCTGCCTTCCCATATACGGCCGAGCACCTAAATCCCAACTCAACCGCCTTAAAAACTCTTAACTCAGCAATACGATCAGCACTGGGAGCATACCGCTCCACACCCATCAACAACCTACTAGCAGAATCCGGCATTAACACAATAGAAAACAGAAGAGACTTCCTTACCGGAAAACCTCATCCAAGCCAAAGACACCCCCTTAAGAACCCTCACCAAACCCCCGAACAGAACCCATAGATACCCCAGCACAATAGACCAAATTGTTAAAATCTGCAACTCCCATTCAATCCCATTTTCCCCAATAAAGAAAAAAACCTGTAAAAAATTTAACATGTCCAACATCATTAAAGCCACTAACACCTCCCTTTCAAAATACAACAAAAACACAACTCCTCCTATAATTTTCCAACAACTCTTCCATTCCCTGAAATCCTGCTACCCTAATCACAACTTCGTATATACCTAACTTCCTAACTACTCCTCGGTACTGTCCAGTGAAATTATCGCAATCCAGCAAGCAATTGAAATCTGCATTAAACTGCCAGGCAAACATGCCATCTGTACCGACTCCCTTTCCTCAATTTCCGCCATTATAAACCACAATAACCACTCCATTACCCCAACTACATTAGAAACATGATCACTCAACACTTCCCAAAAATAAAATTAATCTGGATCCCTAGCCACATAGGAATAACTGGCAATGAAAACGCCGACAATGCAGCTAACTTGCCGCAAAATTTCCACTAACCTACACCCCGAACCAAACCCAAAAGACTTTAAATCAATCCAAAGTGAAAAGC
>JAYMZC010000317.1:0-46118 GCA_036346975.1 Drosophila prolongata
CGATCTTCCCTCAATTATAAGTCACTCTCGCGTACTTATGTACGCATATGAAGTTAAGTTGTGCCTGCAGTATAAGGACATTTCCTGCCATTTAGACTTGAAATGCGATCTAGATAATTTTCAAAACTGGTGCCGAGATAATTTACTAAATTTAAACGGATCCAAGTGCAAGCTGATGACTTTTTATTGGGCCAATCCGATATACGCGACTTACACATTAAGTGGCAGCTCTTTGGATAGAATAACTTTTGTAAATGATCTTGGCGTTCTTTTGGACCCTAAACTAAAATTTTCTAATCACATTTTGTCCATGGTTAATAAAGCCAGAGGAGTGCTTGGATTTATTAAAAGTTGGTCAAAAGAATTCGATGATCCTTTTTATTAAATCTTCTTCATTTAAGATAGATAATGCTCCCGTAACTATAAGTTGATACTCTTCAAAATTTAATCTCATTCTAGTGAGCTTCGAAGTAGTGTTGGGGCAGTTACCTGGTAAAAGGTTTTATTTTAGTATAGATGGGGCTCGAATGACCATTTGTTGGGGCAGTTACCTGGCTAAAGGTTTTATTTAAGTATAGGTGGGGCTCGAATGACCGAATTTAGGCCATCCAACTGGTGACGTCGTAGTAATTTATTTCTTGTGTCGTCAGTTCAATAAATAACCAATTATGTGAATTTTAAGATCTTTATTTACATACGACTTATTTCAAAACGGGAGCTTGTCGACTGTGCTCTAAGTCACTTGGTAAAAAAAAGATCCTGTTCAGTTGAACTTTTCGAAAACATTTTACATTTTAGAAATGTAAATAAACATTTTTCAACATTCTCCTCCCAAGTATTGTAGTCGTTACTTATTTCAATATAGACGACGGCAATACTTTTACAATATTTTTTTAATCTTTACATCGACAATTCGTACTCAACCATCGTTTGATGGATATGTTTTGACAATTAGGCCTTTTGGCCAGACCTTCCTCGGCACATCAGGTTCTATCATTAATACTATATCACCTTCTTGTAAGACGATATTGTCTTTTGTCCATTTACGACTACAAATAAGAAATTGTCTATATTCCTTTTTCCATTTTAACCAAAAAATGTCAGCAAGTCTTTGAGACGATTTCCACATATTTAATAATTTTAAATCAAAATCAGTGGTTGGGACCAATCAACAAATCGTTTGGCATCAAGTGATTATATTCAAGTGAGTCTGAGGGCACAAAAAGAAGTGGTCTACTGTTTATCATAAATTCGATCTCACAAAACAGAGTTTTCAAAACGTACTCCCTATTATACCTCTTTTTAAGTAAAACTGCCAAATATTTTTTAACTGATTGTATAAGCCTTTCCCAGGCTACTCCCATGAGAGGGCATAAAGGCGGATTAAAATACCATGTGCAACCTTTTTTTGTTAAAAACTGCGTAAGTTTATCATCAGGACAAGATTTATGATTTCTCGTATGGTTTGTCCGCTCTCCTAAAGCTTGTTCCGTTGCCCGAATATAACTCTGTAGGAAATCCTCGTATACAGCCAAATTGTCGAAATACATGCATAAATGGATTGCAGGACAAGTCTTCAGCAATCTCCAGATTAACTGCGCGGAATACCATGCATGTAAAAATTACACCATACCGTTTAACATGGACGTCTTCTGTGTGATTTCAATAGGCCCAAAATAGTCAATTCCTACTTTTAAAAAAGCTCTTTCTGTTGCTCTTATTCGACAATTAGACATTAGAGGAGCTTGCGGTTTGGCCTTTTTGTTTTTACAATGCTGGCAACTGAGAATGACTTTTTTGACGGTGTGGCGACATTTTGTAATCCAGAACCTTTGACGAAATTAGTAATTACCGTTTCAGTTCCAATGTGACAATTTTGGACGTGAAAAAAATGAATGAGCCTGATGATCTTTGCTCAGGATTATGTGGTTTTTAGCGTCACTACTCATTTCGTCGTCAGTTAAATTATTAAGTCTGCCCCTGAGTATTAACAAATTATCACTGCATAAAAGTAAAGGAAGATTATTTAAACTCCTTGATGTTGTTACAAGTTGACTTCGTTTTAGTTTGTTTATTTCATATTGATAACTATCCTTTTGCATACTCCGAAAAATTAGTGTTTCTGCTTTAGAAAGTTCTTCGGCTGCCAGTTCATTGTTGAACGGTGTCTTCCGATTTGTCCTCAGCTTTGTTAGGTATCACAGAAATTAGTATGCTCTTGGATTTCCCCTATACGTTGAGCTTAAAATGTTTTAAATTTTTTGCTGCTAGTTTTGAGCCAATATAAAACCATTTCTGAGTCCGATCACATAAAAGTAGAGTCCAATCTGATGTTGAGTGTTTCTTTAATTCGGACGTTGATGCACTATGATCAGCGAAAACAAGTGGCCCTTACGACACCAAGCAGTGCTTGTTACGCGCGGAGCCTAATAGGCGTAAAAATGTAGAAGCGGACAGACTAAGTTAGAAATACGTACGAGA
Source organism: Drosophila prolongata (assembly GCA_036346975.1). NCBI lineage: Eukaryota > Metazoa > Arthropoda > Insecta > Diptera > Drosophilidae > Drosophila > Drosophila prolongata. The sequence goes on from JAYMZC010000317.1 coordinate 2,482, forward strand.
CTAATACTAATACTAATTTTGTGCTAAATAAGATAAAATTAATGATTTTAGGCTTGGCAAAGAGTCGGTAGTAGAAATAATGTGGTATAGTCTATTATAGTCGTTACACAGTACTCTAAACGGTTCATGCATATCAAAGTTAGATCTACAAATATTTAATGTAAGAGGAACATAGTTCCTGGAAATTCTATTAGGCACGGAGAAGCTTATGCGACCCAGTAACTCGGGAATCTCCACATCCCCGTGAATAAGTTTATAGATAAAAGTTGTGCCAAGCATCGTTCTACGGTTTACTAAGGATGGTAGATTAATTAGGAGAAGTCTACTACACTAGAGTAGGATGGTAAAATAAGGCTTGCATTCAAGTTAAGGCCCCGTAGAGCAAATAATAAAAAGTTCTTTTGCTCAGACTCTATCCGGTCTATATGTACACCATACTAAGGACTCCAAACTGCAGGACAGTACTCCAGGATTGGACGGACTAGTGAAATAAACAGAGTCTTTGTAACATAGGGATCATCGAATTCCTTTGACCACCTTTTAATAAATCCAAGTACTCCCCTGGCTTTATTCACCATAGAAGTAATATGGTCACAAAACTTAAGTTTAGGGTCAAGGAGGACGCCAAGGTCATCAACATGCGTAATTCTAGACAACCGCGCAACCACCCAGCGTATACGTTGCATATTGTGGGTTCACCCGAAAAAATTGTCATTACTTTTTCACAACACCATAGTTTGAAAAGCGTTTAGGTCAGATTGTAAGTCTGAACTGCTAGAAATTTCGTTATATTGCAGGCATAACTTAACGTCATCTGCGTACATAAGGGACACGCGACTTTGTCAAGACTAGAGGGAGATCGTTTATAAATAAAGTAAAAAGAAGTGGGCCAAGGTGGCTTCCTTGTGGGACGCCTGAAGTAACTCGGATCAAATCAGAGATCTAGTTTTTAAAGAGGACTCGTTGAGTCCTACCACTCAGATAACTTGAGATCCATGTTAGAAGATCACATGGAAACCCTAATAAGTCTAGCTTTAATACAAGAAGCGAGTGATTTACTGAATCAAACGCTTTTCTAAAATCAGTGTAAACTACGTCAGTCTGCATGTTCTTTCTAAAGCCATTTATTACAAAAGACGTTAGCTCCAAGAGGTTTGCCGTCGTAGATCTTTCGCCTTATAAATCCATGTTGACATGGAGATATAATCGATCTACAAAGATGTTGCAAATGGGGTGTAATAGTGTTTTCGAAAAGTTTTTGGGATGGCGTATAATTTGGATATGCCTCTGTAATTACTTGTATTGCATTATTTCCTTTCTTATGAAGGGGAATGACAAATGACTCCTTCCAAATAAGTGGGAAATAAGATGTTTTTAAAGACAAGGTAAACAATTTGTACAAAGGTCTACACAGAGTTTCAGCACAGTACCTTAGCACGCAGCCTGGAACTCCGTCCGGACCCGGTGAATAGACAGACTTAACTTTATGAAGATCCAAAGAAGGGAGCTTTCGCTTAACCTCGGACAAAAAATCAAGTTCGACTTGGGTATGGCATTTGAATAAGACGGATTTGGATGGGATGAAACAGAATATGTTGTCTGGAAAAACTGGGCAAATAGATCGGCAATTGCCTGATCAGAATTTGCCGTAGAGTTTTCGAATGATAGTGACGCAGGGTAACAGGCTGATTTACGCTTAGTGTTAACAAAATTATAAAACTGTTTTGGATCTTGTGAAAATTGGACCCTACAACGAGTCAAATAGCTTTTATAACACCGGGCGTTAAGCACGATAAAATTTGGACCGAGAGAAGGCAGATTGTGAACCGCACATTTTAAATTTATTGAAAAGTCTGGACTTAATATTTTTTAGGTGGGACAACTCTTTATTAAACCACGGAGGTTTATTTGAAATTGACGGATAGTATAACGGAACACACAGATAAAGAAGGAATTCAATGCATTATAAAAAATATTAACGGCCTTAGCCACGTTAGTGCATGAATAAAATTCGGACCAGTCATAGCCGGATATAAAAGTATTTAAATATGAAGTTTGCCATACGGAAGCAGCGGATTCGTTTAACCTACTTTTCGGATTTTTTATTCAGCTCTGTTCTTGCGTCTACAGTCAGCTCTAGAGTTTGATCATAAGGATCTTCCGGTTGTGTAAGTGGTGACGTTCTTGATAGGCAAAACGCCTTCTGAATTTCAAACAAAACACAAGTCCAGTAAACGTCCTAAGGAGTTCTTAACATGGTTCACTTGGGATAGCTCAATGTCAAGCAAGCCGTCAATAAAGTCATGCTGCGCTAAAGGAAGTAAAATGTTAAAGTTTTCGTCAGGGGACCATGTCGCACTAGGTATATTAAAATCACCCAATACTATTAGCTGATCTCGATCTGACAGTTTTTTGAAAATGGACTGAATAACGGAAAGGTGATTTGCGTAAATAGGGAACTCAGATGATGGTGGGATATATGAACAAGTAATATATACAAAACTACCGGGAAACGATAATTTTTTACCTAGGAATTCGATGTCATAAAATTCTTCGAAAGTTAGTAATTCAGACAAAAAGGTGGAGTCGACAGCAATCAGGACTCCACCTCCCCGTCTGGACTGACGATCAAGCCTATAAATTGTCTACTTACCCGGGAGAATTTCGGAGCTAAGAATATCCGGCCTTAACCAGGTCTCTGTACATACCATAATATTATATGGGAAAGAAAAACTATCCGAATACAATTTAGTCATCTTACTAAGTAAGCCTCTTGTATTCTGACAGCAAAGAAGAAAAGAGGAGGCTAGTTTTTTGGGACGGAAGAGGATGTGGAGGGCGCTGGGGATGGTTCTTTAATGGTATTTTCCATTTCCCCCTGAACTATTCTTTTTTCTCTTAGCTTCGTTCTCTTTAACAAATATGCCCTCGGGCCAGAAACTGGTGGAACACACAGATGCAAAAAGAGCACATGGAATACCAATCTTAAATGATGATACTTTCCTAGCATAAGAAAATTTAAATTGTTCGACCTTCAAAGAATCAACTTGGATTTTGTTACTGATATAAGCCGTAATATCCAGTGATGAGAGGTCTGGGGCGAGCCGTGAAACAAATACATGTTTTAGCTGGGGCACCCGAACACAAGTAACCGTTTTTGGTACAACACATGCAACCCTTTTTGGTACTACAGAATTTGTATCTGTACTACCAGTATCGGCCGGTAATCCGGACGTTAAGTCTACATGAGGTGTGGGGCCACCTACTTTATTTTGATCGGACAGAGCGGAAGTACCTAGCGGAAGCCACATCGATTCCAGCAACTTCGGATACCGAATCACTTTTTGCCCCCGATCTTAGTACCATTTGAGTGGCGTCTAAGATTGGCAGCTGAGCTGGAGTCGAATCGCGGGCAGCAGGTTGCACAGCACCTGCCATAGAATGCCCACCGACCGCAACTTTTTTGCGCTTTGGGGAATCGGGCTCAGCTAGCATGCGGCTAGTGAGCTGAGATTCAAGCGCCACGAGCAGGTCCGTATTTTTACGGCAGTTCCGGATTAATTCCGTAACACTGCTTTTTGTGAGCCGCCTAATAGTTATTGCCTGGTTCTCGTATACAATACATTCATCGCAGTAGTAGCGTAGGCCACTCCTCTTATCGATGGCATCACGAACCAGGCCAGAATAGCCAAGACACTTTGCGTGATAAATTTTATCACATGTATGGCAGGGAATACTTTTGCTGTCCAGCCGAGATAACTTTTTTGCAATTTTTTTCACAAAAGTAACAACAGCCGAGAGTGCAGACGTGTTTTGCGCGAGATCCGGAAAAAAACCGCTCAAAAGTGAAAAACAATAACTAAAAATACTGGAGTGGTGTAATAAAGGCAATCTTATTGCTAAAAACAGTAAATAATAATTTGTGCTAAGTAAAAAACTAGTGCAAAGTTATTATAAAAACTAAGAATGAGCGGCGATTCAAAAATGAGCGTAGAAATGGTTGGAAATAAACCAAAACAAAATTGCCCTAATAAAGGCAGCGAACAACCAGGGGCATCTAGTAACAACAGATTCGCCCTATAATTAATCCGAATCTGGACAGACTGTTCAAAAGAAACCAAGCCCCCACCAATTTACATAAGGGAACAGAACTCAAATGCCCTAGTAAAGAAAATTGTTGCGCTGGTCGGGAATGACAACTTTTATGTTACTCCTCTTGTTAAAGGGAATATTCATGAAGCAAAACTTCAAGCTAAAAGTGAAGATCAATTCAGAGATGTAACTAAATACCTAGACGAGGCTAGGAAACCCTACTACACGTACCAGCTCAAGAGTAGCAAGGGCTTGCGAGTAGTGCTAAAGGGCATAGAGCCCGACGTATCCACCAATGAGGTAAAAGAGGCATTGAAAGAAAAAGGATTCTTCTCCAAAAATATTATTAATAATATCAACAAAAATCAAAAGCCGCAACCACTCTCTAAGGTCGAACTGGAGCCAGAAAGCAGAGCCTTGAAGAAAAATGAAGTGCACCCGATCGATAAACTGCAATTCCTGTTGCACAGAAGGATTACTGTTAAAGAACCGCATAAGCGGAATGGCCCGCTTAACTGTGGAGATAACCATACCGCAAACTACAGAGGCTGCCCGGTCTATAAAGAGCTGAAGAGTCAGTTTCAACAAGCAAAACAAGCACGCTCCCAGAATGCACGAAATGCGTACGTCCAATCCCACACCACACCTAATGTTTTCTTTGCGAAAGCAGCCAGATCTTCATTTGGGCCCCTCAACACAAATGGGGGGAGTTTCATATGCCAGTGCCCTAAAATCAGGACTTGCCAATCAGACGGGGTTCCCACAAGCTCAATGCTCTGAGCAAAATATAATAACACCTCAGCAAGCAATAGGACAAATACCAAACAGCATGGAAACCATGATGCTGACTTTACAACAGGGTATGATGGAATTTATGTCCTTCATGAAAACAACAATGACAAACCTTATGCAAAATCAAAACATTTTAATAAATTTGCTCACATCCCAACAATCTAAATAATCGATGTCTTGTCTTCGAATATCCATGTGGAATGACAATGGCGTTTCACGGCACAAACTTGAAATAACTCAATTCCTCAATGAAAACCAAATAGATGTAATGCTGCTGGCAGAAACGCATCTCGCAAGCAAATACAACTTCCAAATGAGAGGTTATACTTCATACTGCACAGATCATCCGGACGGTAAGGCTCACGGAGGAACTGGAATCCTAATCAGGGAACGCATTAAGCACCACTTTCACCAGAGCTTTGCAACAAATTATTTGCAGGCTACATCTATAAAACTACAAGCAGGCAACGGCAGTATCACTATAGCCGCTGTCTATTGCCTACCGCGTTTTTACAATAACTGAAGAGCAATTCTTGGACTTCTACAATTCACTCGGAGATCGCTTTATAGCAGGAGGAGACTACAACGCTAAGCACACGCACTGGGGATCAAGACTCGTGACGCCCAAAGGAAGACAACTGTATAAAGCAATCATAAATTTGAGCAACAAACTCGACTATGTCTCCCCTGGCAGCCCCATATATTGGCCAGCTGACCCCAGAAAACTCCCAGACTTAATTGACTTCGCTGTGACCAAGAACATCCCCAAAAATTTAGTAAGCGCCAAATCGCTATCGGACTTATCATCGGACCACTCGCCCGTTTTAATAACTCTCCTTCAAAGCCCGAAAGTAATCGAGCACCCCTTCAGGCTGACCTCGACTAGAACTAACTGGCTAAAGTACAAAAAGTACGTAAGTTCCCACATTGAACTAACACCACAGTTAAACAAGGAGAACGACATCGACTTCTGTGCTGATGCCCTGGAATCAGTACTCGTGGCAGCAGCCAAAATCTCAATACCAGAAGAGACAATCGTGCGTAGCAACCAATACAAAACTAATCTGCAAATCGAACAACTGGTTCGGGAAAACGAAGCAAATAAAACCGAAAAAGGCTCCAGGGGGCGACCTAATAACCCCAAAAATTATAATTGAACTTCCAAACTGCGCAGTGGATGTTATATGCAAGCTATTTAACGGGATCACAAAACTTGGCTACTACCCCAAAAAATGGAAAAAGTCCATGGTTATAATGATACCGAAGCCTGGGAAAGACCACACAATTCCCTCATCGTACAGGCCAATAAGCTTACTATCGTGCCTGTCCAAATTACTGGAAAAATGCCTGCTCACGCGCATTACACCATATTTAAGAGAACAAAACTTAATCCCGGCACATCAATTCGGGTTTCGTGAAAGCCACGGAACCATCGAGCAAGTCAACCGGATAACTTCGTACCTCTACCACAGAGTCTTTGAGGTTAGATGCAATACAACGACATCCAACGAGTATAACATTGAAGCCGGAGTCCCACAAGGAAGCGCCCTGGGCCCTACCCTGTTTGTCCTATACACAGCAGACATCCCTACGAACGAGAGGCTGACTACGTCCACATTTGCTGACGACACCGTGCCCAAGCCAGCGATGTAACATATCTCGGCGTCCACCTCGACAGACGCCTAACCTGGCGGAGGCACATTGAATGCAAGAAAGTACATCTCAGACTTAAAACTAGCAGCCGACACTGGATTATAAATTCTCGATCACCCCTGTGTCTGGACTTTAAAGTTCTTCTCTACAACTCCACCCTTAAGCCCATTTGGACCTACGGCTCCCAGCTCTGGGGGAACGCGAGCAACAGCAACGTTGACATCATACAGCGCTCACAATCAAAAATCCTGCGAACAATCACTGGGGCACCATGGTATGTTCGGAACGAAAACATCCACAGGGATCTGGGCATACCACCGGTCAAAGATGAAATAGCAAAGCAGAAAGCGGCCTACCATAACAAGCTTACACTGCACCCAAATAATCTCGCAAGGAACCTAAGACGGGTTTCGAACAGAACTCGTCTGTATCGTAACGATCTACCAGCCCAGCAATAAATATTTGGGCCCGTTAGTCTAAATTCAGTCTACTTGATTGTAAGTTAAGTTATATTTTAAGATTTGATATACTTATTGTTAGTCTCATATAGAGAAGATTCAATAAATAAAGCATATATTAAAAAAAAAAAAAAAATTTTTAATGAACAGAAAGCCATTTTCATTGACCGCGGACCACTGTGCACTATAGCGGACAAAAATATCGAAAGCGCTCAAGAACTTTTTAATGAGAGATCAAGCAGAGCGACAGAGCGGGAGCGAAACACCGAATAACTTTGATGTTAGGCACCACGAAACGATATAGAATCGAAAAGAGAGAGAGAGTGGGATTATTAACCGTTGGAGTGCGTGCCGTTCCAACAGCGCTCAACGACGAAGAGAAAGACTGAAAAGAGGGGCAATGGAACACAATAACAACAAACCAGCACCGAATTAAATTATGATAAAAACTTTTTGTTTACTAAACACAAGTTAATCACGATGCACTCGCGAAGCGAACGGAAAGTTGTTAGAAAACACTTAAAGGTGTAGAAACGTTAAAGAGATATAAGTAAACCACGGTGGTTTCAATAATGAAAATTCGGAGCGCAAAACAAAAACACGACCGTTCTCTGTGAAGACGCACAAAATAAAAAATAGCTTTACTAAGTCTGGCTTCTAGTAAAGTACCTTGCAGTTCTAGCCTTGGAATTGTCATTGGTTTAAGTGGGGCTACGCGCAACTTTGCTGCTATCAGAATACTTTCGACTCGACTTTCAACTTCAAAACGTAAATATGCACAAGTTGCATATGCATATTTTGAGACGTCGCAAAATATATGTAGCTGAATATTACATTGGCTTATCGAAAATGATGTCATCTGTCTGGAAATGTAAAATTCGTCTATTTTATTTAAGCTGCTGCACAATATCTTCCAAATTTCAAAGTGGAATACCGCTGTCCCAGATGGCTTGCAATAGGATTTTATTGGATATCAACAAATTCGAAATAAATCCGAGCGGGTCGAAAATAGACATGGTAATTTTCAATATTTCTCGTTTAATTGGTCGTCTACGAATGTTAAGAAGTTCGGAATGTGCTTTAGAAAATTTTAAATTGAAATTGAAAAGTCTTTTTCATAATCCCAAATTAGTCCTAAAACTCGTTCTTCAGTCAAGTTGTTCACTTACTTTTATTCGATGAAATATTATCCGTAATTTGATTTAAAACTTCTGGAGAATTAGTTATCCAATTGCGCATATCGAATCCACCTGCCCTGTGTACATGAGTCACATCCTTTATCAACTTTGTAGCGCTGTTTATGTCGTTGGCTCCACCCAGATAGTCGTCTATGTAATGTTTTGTTTTTATGTCCGTACAGGCTTGGTCATAGTCGTTCTGAAAATCTAAGGCATTTCTGTTTCTGACCTGTTGGGCAAAACTTGGGCTGCATTTAGCTCCAAAAAATAATACTGGAATTTCGTACACGTCCGGTTCAGCTTGTCGGTTAGTTTCTCGCCACTAAATTCTTTGTGCGAATCGGCCTGCCTCCTGTACTTTAATTTGGAGAAACATCTCAATGTCTCCTACAAAGGCAATCTTATGGTCTCTGAAATTCATTAGCACTGCTGACAGTTGGCTGTACAAACCGGACCTGGTAAAAGAAAATCGCCTTGTAGGCCGCATCGAAAACTATTCTAAGTTTAAGGGGTTTATTGGTATTTAGAACTCCAAAATGTGGCAGATAGTAAGTCAAGGGCGTTATTCTGTTTTTGTCTATACCCCTTTTCTATGTATGACTCAAGAACATCATTATACTTTTTTCCGTATTCTTGGTTTTTGTCTATTTTTCTTTCGCATAATAGCATCCGAGCATAGGCGTTGTTATAACTTTCCGGTAGTTGTGTGTCGTCGCTTTTCCAAAAAAAATCTACATTGAAATCTGCCATCCACTCGTTTTAGCGATTTATCAACAATTTCCAGACGCCTTTTGTCGTCAATTGAGATTGGTATGTCATGTGGTGTTTATAACAGGGACTGAAACCGATTGGAATACCGCTTCCGATTCCGGTTTCGGTTCCTATAAAAATCTGTTAGCGGTTCCGGTTCCAATTTCGGTTCCTAAGAAAAATCGTAAAACGATTCCGGTTTCGGTTCCGGTTCCTAAAAAATATTACAAAACGGTTCCGGTTCCAGTATCGGTTCCATTTTTTTAATGTATAATCGTGTATATATACATATGTATATATCATCATTCGCATTTATTCATGTTTCAATTACATATCAAAAAGCAGGGACTGAAACCGATTGGAATACCGGTTCCGATTCCGGTTTCGGTTCCTATAAAATCTGTTAGCGGTTCCGGTTCCAGTTCCGGTTCCATCGAAAATTAAAATTTCGGTTTCGTTCCGATTCCGGTTCCGTAAAAAGGAAACGGTTCCGGTTCCGGTTTCGGTACCGGTAACGGTTCTCTTCAGTTCCTGGTTTATAACTAGTTCTTAAGACAAGATTGTGTAAATATAAAGATCATCTTTTGGATTGTCGTTTCCTGCGCAGTTGTATACATGGATTGAATAATTTCTGTATGAAATTTTCTTGTTTATTCCAACGGTTCCATGAACAACCCAGCCTAGAGAAGTTTTACTGGCAACTGGACCATTGAATGATTGATATTTTAGCTTTCGAGATACAATGAGTGACCAATTATCCTGACCTATCAAAATTTTTGGATGGTCATTTTGGTATGAACAGAACGAAAAGTCTTTCAAAAACTTATAGGTCTGTAATGGTAAATGTAGGCGTGATACAGTTTTTACTTTTCGTAAAGTAAATGCTTTTGCTAATGGCTGCATTCCTCTGATTCCCAAACTAACTACTTTTAAATCAACTTGTTCATACACTTCGTTATTAGTTCATTGCATATTCAAGGGACATGTCGGTCCCTGTAGTCCTATATCACTTGCAACCTGCTCATCTATTAACGAAACTGTTGAAGCTTCGTCAAGTAGGGCGTAAGTGTCAATTTGTTTTTGAGGGCCTATCAGTGTAACTGGAATACCTTTAAGTAGAACTTTGTTACAACCAAAATTAACATTACAATTAGTATCTGGCTTAGTTTCGTGTTGATTATGATTTTTTGGCATCTCCAGAGAAGAGCTTGGTGCGTCGTTTTTGTCCTTATACAATAAAAAATTGTGGTTGTAGTCGCAGGTTACTACTTTGCACTTTTTCTTCCCTTTACAATCTTTAAGAAGATGGGTCTTTGCAAGACATGATATGTATAGTTTGTTGTGAGAAATATGTTTCCAACGCTCGTCGATATTTTATGCTTTAAATTTTGGACACTCTATTACGTAATTATCGGTAGACTTACAAAAGTTACAATAGTATTTGGATTTTTCAATGTTCTTGACAGTACTTGATACCATTAGTGTGGAGTCTTTAGACTTATTTACAACGAATCCCAACGATGTTGCCACTTTTATAGTTTGACCTAACCATTCGTGAAACACAATTACTTTTGGCTGAATAGTTTTGATTTTACGATATGACTACAGTCTCCGAAACGATCTCGCAAAATAACAATTACATCATTTACATTATCTGGCAGAAGGAAAAGTGATTGTACACACTATCTTACACGACCTGTGCCCTTCTTAGGCGATTGATATTTTCGTAATTGCTAAAATTACAAACTTCAGTGGTGTTTTCATATTCGGCAATGAAAATTGGCCATTCTAGTGGGTCACCACTAAATGTAGGTAGATCTTGTTTGATCGTCTGCCTTGCCATAAAACTTACAATTGAATCTACATTGATATTAGTCTTATCTTGATCTGTTTGTGCCTGCTTGCGTTGATTTGATTTAACCCACTTACGTCTCCTGCTCTCGGTATATCCATCGCCGTTGAAGCATCCCTCCTGAATGTCTTGCAAGTTGTCCTGGTCGTCTTGAAGGCTGTCTTCCTGGTCGTCATGAAGGCTGTCTACGCCCTCGATTTCGGTGAGTTGCATTTACATCTCTAGTTTCAATTGCTTCTCCTGCAACTCCATCTGCATTCGCTGAGCTTTTAGTTGTTGCTGCTTTAAGTGCACCATTTGAAGCTAAAGTTTTTGAACTTTGATTGATTTTTGAGAACGATGGCTTCCCTCAGATCCTAAGTCCTCGTTCCTCCTGTCTGCAGTCCTCTGGTTTGGTGGAGTCATTGCAACTACCGTAACAACCGACTGATCATGTTGTAAGATTTGCTCATTATGACTTAAAAGACCAATGTTTGGCCGTGGCGTATCCATGATTTTGCTGATGTGACGTCATTTGATTTTGTGCTCTTTTTTTCTTATTGGAACGTGTGTTCGGCATTTTTCTGTTTTTTTGTTGCGATAATCTGCAATTCTAGACTTAACATACACCCAAGAATAATATGTCCTTGGCCAAATGTACATATGTATGTTCGAGATTTTATGGCGTCGCGTCGTGGCGTAACACAGACAATCTAGTCGTCGTCAATGTATATGTGTCTGCTTACACTTTCGCATGTGCATGTCCAAGATCTAGCTCGGCAATACATACACACTACATGTGCAAATTTTGGCTGATGAAATTATGCGTTAGTTTTGCGTAATCCATTTGCCATCCAGTAGGCAAAGAAGGACTTTTTTTTGGGGCAGTTACCTGGTTAAAGATTTTATTTTAGTATAGATGGGGCTCGAATGACCGTATTTAGGCCACCCAACCCGTGACGTCCAAGTAATTTGTTTCTTGTGTCGTCAGTTTAATAAATCACCAATTATGTCAATTTTATGATCTTTATTTATATATAACTTATTACAAGACGGGAGCATGTCGACTGTGCTCTAAGTCACTTGGTAAAATAAAGATGCTGTTCAGTTGAAAAGATACGTTGCTATAATTTAAGGGGGTTACACTTTTCGATACATTTTACATTTTATAAAATACGTTAGCTTTTAAATTAAATAAACATTTATCAACATTCTCCTCCCAAGTATTGTAGGCGTTACTTATTTCAATATAGACGACGGCAATACTTTTACAATATTTTGGGCTTAACACCTAGTTTAATTAATTTAACAGAGGGTCTCTTATAAATACTATTTTTAATCTCTACATCGACAATTCGTAGTCAACCATCGTTTGATGGATATGTCTTGACAATTAGGCCTTTTGGCCAGACCTTCCTCGGCACATCATATCGCCTTCTTGTAAGACGATATTGTCTTTTGTCCATTTACGACTAATAAGAAATTGTCTATATTCCTTTTTCCATTTTAACCAAAAAATGTCAGTTAATTTTAAATCAAAATCAGTGGTTGGGACCAATCAACAAATCGTTTGGCATCAAGTGATTATATTCAAGTGTGGTAGGACAACCACACACACACATACACACACACCCACACATCTACACTCTTTCTTAGAATCACTGTACTTTAAATTAAACGGTAAAGTTAACTGGAAATATAACTGTAAACTGTAAATATAATATAGTCATCACTCTCTAGCATTTACTTTAACTTAAGATATAAAATGTATACACATATTCGTCCCGCTCTCACGAATAAGCGGGCAGAAGAGAGAACGTGGTCTGTGCGATTTACTTGTTGAGCTGTGGAAGAAGCCGGTGCTATAAAATAAAGATAATAATGTAAAACTACAAGCTATTCGGAGTGCAACTCATTCTATCACAATACCAAAAGCGGAATTGATGGCGCGTCTGCAGACCCTCTCACCGGAGATACGTGGTGATCCACCAAATAAACCATCAATTCAGGGTGAACAACCGCCAGAAGCTGAGACAGACGGAGCCGCATCTTTGCCGCTGGAGCAGCAATTGATAAGCGCAGACGCTTGGGAGGACTCTGATCCAGTGACGTCACCAGTTGACGACATCCGCATGGAGCAGCTTTCTGTTGTGGACGTCGAAAGGGCCATGTTGCAGAAAATTCGAGACGAGATCGAGGCAAATAAAACCGTGTTACAACGCATTCAATCGGAGATCGCTGACGTCACCAGGAACAAAACCAATCTTGCACAACAGATATACCATGACGTCATCGACAACAGCTTCGAGGAGTCCGGCAACCCTATCAATTGTGCTTACACCACCACCACTGTTAACGTTAACACCGAGGCTAACATCAACAGGGGCATCGATATCGATAAATCCAGTGCTGAAAGGGACATTGGAAACAGTGATGAACAACGACAAGTCACAAACGTCAGCAAACTGCTAGAATCTCCAACAACTTCGCTCGCACTGGCATAAGAAGTCACAATGGATTACGACGGCAATTTGTGCGCCCGTAACTGGGTAACACAACTACAAAATATAGCGCCAGAGTACAAGTTGGACACCTTTGGTGTGCGAATGCTCCTTATTGCCAAACTCAAATTAAAAGCTCAAATCTGGCTGAACGCAAACGCCACCCGGATTTTGGAGCCGACCGATCGCCTTTGTGAACAGCTGATCTTGACCTTTGGAACCAAAATGACAGAAGATTGCAGCCACCAAGGATTTTCGCTGCGTAAATTGTAATTCTAAGGGACACTACGCCATAGACTGCCGCAAACCGAAAAGGGAGCCCGGTTCCTGCTACGCTTGATGAATGATATAGCCGGTATGATTCGGCTTGTACTTCCAGGCGTTCGACAAATGTGAGCGGGTCGGACTGTCCGTCGAATTAAATGACCCAGCTCCGCAGTTTTTCTGCCAAGGTGGCGGAGGATATTTCCTTGCGTGCAGGAGGGTCCGCGTTTGTGTTCCTTGTCGGTCGGTTGCCTGGCGGTACTTCCAGTCTTAGGGGGGTGCTCCCGGTGTCGACGCCCGGTGTGCTTAGCTTCTGTTCCCGGGGTCTTGTCCTCCCAGAGGGGTCGGGGATTTGTCCCTGGGTGTGGCTGCTTCTGGGAATGTACTAACCAATTCCTTGACTCGGTCCTGGAGTTCCGGCTCTAGGTCCTCCCGGGTGAGGAAAGTCGCTAGCCGACTGCGCAGTTCCTCGACGGTTCCCCCTTGGGGTAACCCGAACTCGGCTAGGAGGAGTTGGAGTTCCTCCTTGCGGCGATACGATATCCATCTTACGCCCATGGTTTCCGAGCGACAGAGAGCGGAGGGGGGGAAAATTAAAAAATCGTACCGTTTGATTGCGTACGCGGAAAAAAAAATTCGGGGCGAGGGTACCGAATATTTATAGGACTCGGGGGTCCTTTTTGGGCACGGTGCTAGGATTCGGGCTAGGATGCCGAATGTTCACAGGACTCGGGGGTCCTGGTTGTGCACGGTGCTAGGATTCGGGCTAGGATGCCGAATGTTCACAGGACTCTGTTGTTCGCGACGATGTTCCCCACTTGAGGGCAGGAGCTTGACTGACTTCTGGTAGCCCGGTGTGCTCCTCTTATAGCCGCCGGCCACGTGTCCACCGCGTTCGGGACAACGTGGGAAGCGAGAGAGGAAAAAATTTTTTTTTTTTTTTTTTAACCACATATTTTTATTTATATTTTCCTTTCCGTTTCCCCAGGAAAAAAATTTTCCAGCGTGCTCCGGGACCCGACAAACGAGCTTAGCTCCGTCGTAATCCATAGCCGCTACGCGCTCCGGGACCGGCAATGGCTTCGGATCCGACATGCGGGTGCAAGACTCCGTCGTAATCCTGGGCCACCACCCGGTTTCGTAGAGGAAAAATGATAAGAAGGAAAATTCTGAGTGTGTGTAAAAAAATTAATCTGATCTTAGGGTCTGGGTGTCTATCTCATGGGTCTTTACGCCTATACCCCAACAAAAAAAATTTATTTTTCTTGAGAGAAAAAAAAATTATATATTTTTTTTAGGAAAAATTATTTAAAAATTTCCCGTATCCTTGAAGTCACTGTTCGGGCGCCATGTAAGGAAGTTCTTAGGCTGGGATATTGTGCTCAGGGCTCCCAGGGTCACTTACAAGAATTTATTTCAGTTCAATGACTCAAGGGAGGGGGGGGGCGAGATAAAATGACCCTATTCAGACTCCGTGGCCGGAACTCACAGCGGGTTTGGATCCGACAATCGAGCAGAGCTCCGTCGTAATCTCTACCCGCCACGCGCCTCGGAACCCGCAATGATCCTTGGATCCGACAAACGAGGCTAGCTCCGTCGTAATCCTTGGCCACCACGCGGTCCGGCAACGATCGACAGAAACAGCAACAACAGAAGAGGAAGGGGGTTTTGTGGGCACTGTCACCCAGAGATGCCGACCATGGGCCGAAACCCGCAGCGGAGTTAGATCCGACAATCGAGTACAAGACTCCGTCGAAATCTCTCTCAGCCGCACGCTCCGGAACCCGCACTGACCCTGGACCCGACAAACGAGTCTAGCTCCGTCTTATCCACGGCCACTACGCGCTCCGGGACCGGCAACAGCCTCGGATCCGACAAGCGAGTGCAAGACTCCGTCGTAATCCTTGGACACCACGCGGTCCGACCACGATCGGCAGAGACGGCAACAAAAGAAGAGGAAGGGGGTTTTGTGGGCTCTGTCACCCAGAGATGTCGACCATGGGACGAAACCTGCAGCGGAGTTAGATCCGACAATCGAGTACAAGACTCCGTCGAAATCTCTCTCAGCCCAACGCTCCGGAACACGCACTGACCCTGGACCCGACAAACGAGCCTAGCTCCATCATAATCCACGGCCACTACGCGCTCCAGCACCGGCAACAGCCTCGGATCCGACAAGCGAGTGCAAGACTCCGTCGTAATCCTTGGCCACCACGCGGTCCGGCAACGATCGGCAGAGAAAGGGTGTTTTCCTAGATGGAGGCAAGAGAAAATAGTTCCCATTCCCCTCCTACGTTCACTCACACACAAAACACGGTGAGGCAAATATTTTTTGGGTTTTCAAATATTTTGTTTTCTTTATTTAAGTTTTGTGCGGGGTGTACAAAGCCTCCTTGTCACGCCACTCCAGTCCAGTCGTTGTTTTTCAAAACAAAATATATTCGGAAAATGTATAGTAGACGCTTACGTAATCCAGCCAGTTGATGCCCCATGTCTCCGCACCAGGAACAGGGTCGCGCACTCCATCCACATCGCCACGGTCGGTTGACATTTTTTTCACACGTTTCACGCACTTGTCAGAAATTTGCACAGCGGGGCGGTTTCCCGGGTTTTGACTGGCACGCGCGAAGCCTCAAGAGTAATTGCCTTCCCCTCGCTGCCGCTGCGCTTGCGCTTCGGTCGGGTCGGTTGCAATTTGGTTCGATCGTGCGAAATTATTTTCCCCTTGCTCGAAAACATCGGTAGGGTTGGTTGCAACTTGGTTCCCCTGGCTCGAAAACATCGGTCGGATTGGTTGCAATTTGGTTCGATCGTGCGACGAAAAGCTTGTGTGTGTGTTGGCTTTGTGCAGGTGTTCAAACTGTTTGAAGCGGGAGAGAGTATGTTGGTTGCACTCAGGCGTTCGATGGTTCAAATGTGTGCAGCCGCTGATGTTCGAAGTGTGTGTAGAAAAGAGCGAGAGCGTGTTGGTTGCGCTCAGGCGTTCGATGGTTCAAATGTGTGCAGCTGCTGATGTTTGAAGTGTGTGTAGGAGAGAGCGAAAGCGTGTTGGTTGCGCTCAGGCGTTCGATGGTTCAAATGTGTGCAACTGCTGATGTTTGAAGTGTGTGTAGGAGAGAGCGAGAGCGTGGTGGTTGCGCTCAGGCGTTCGATGGTTCAAATGTGTTGCGTGCGTTGGCTATTAAAAAGCTAAACTAAAAATATTCCTACATGGCTACAAAAATCCTACATGGCTACAAAATCCTACATGGCTACAAAATAAATTGTGAGGGCCGTTTTACGGTTCCTCACAACTTCGGCAAGCCGAAGTTTTAATACCCTTGCAGACTTTGCCGAAATTGCTAAAACTGAAAAAGTAGCGAAAAGAATAAGGTATACATAAATAAACTAGACTTGCATCGTTTAATGTCAATTGCTTTTATACTGCAAAAATGTCATAGAAAAATATAAAAAAGTGATACTTTCGCAGCCTTTAACAATTTTTCCTACGGAAGCTATAAGATATAGACGTCCGATCGGCAAGCGCTTTTACCCTAAATAAGACTTGGAAAAATGAATGTCAGTAGCTTACACACTACGCGAAAAATTCAGAAAATCATCAAATTTGGACCGATTTCACCCTATTGCTCCTAAGGGAGCTATAGGATATAGACGTCCGATCGCCAAGCGCTTTTACCCTGATCAAGGTATGCATAAAGAAATAAGATTTGGAAAGATTTATGTTAATAGCTTTTACATTGCGCGAAATATCTTCCATTCTTGAAAGTTATATCCGATTGTTCCTATGGGAGCTATAGGATATAGACAACCGATCGGGGCGGTTTTCAAACTTGATCTGCGTACACATGTTTTAGGACAACTGTGAAAGTTTCAGATCGCTAGCTTTTAAACTGAGCTCGCAAACGGTATTGACGGACGGACGGACGGACGGACAGACGGAGAGACGGACAGACGGACATGGCTATATCGAAAACGCCTCCTTCACTGCGTTACAAACTTCTGACCAAAATTATAATACCATCTGCAAGGGTATAAAAAGTGGCTATTATATAAAAACAAACCAGCACCGCCCTGGGAAACAGCCCAAAAATTACAAAAGAACTTGATTTTCTTAATTCAAGTCTTGTAAATAAAAAGCCGATAACTCCAGCTCACTCAGTGATTAAGAAAATTAATGACGACACAAATTAACACCTCCACCTCCGATGCAGTTTCCAAGAAGAAACAAAGTGTGCCCGAAAGACGACTGCCCTGGACGACTGGAAAGCCCATTTTGCGAAGGCACCTGCGAAAAACCTGTGCGATGACCGGCACCGGTACCGCCTGAGCCCATAGGCCCAGGACATCAGCAGCTAATGAGTGCTTACATTTTGTATAAAGCCTATATGTACCACAATAAGTTTGTATCAAAAAGAGCTATAAACAGAAGCCAGGCCAACGATCTGGATACGATTTAAATTTATAAAGCACAAACAATTATTTTAAAAATATGTTCAAAATAAAAATTAAAGTCAAAAATTTGTAAGTGTATGCAATGACATACCAAAAATAAGAGAATTAAAATTTTGAAATAAAAATAAAATATATTAACACACAAAATGAATATTACAGATTGCATAAGAATTACTCTAGCCAATCAACCAAATTTTGAGAATAGGGTATTAGCCATTGAGGACGAATATATGAATAGGTACGACCTAGCTTTTTCCCCGCTTTTTCATTGCAGCGGTACGCAAAAAGCAATAGTACTGTCTACAGTAAGACACTGTAAAGTATTTTCGGAAGTAGACATACACCCAGTCCTAGGACATATAAATGTGCTAAAAATTATGCACAACTAATACAAAAAAAAAATAAGTCCTTAGAATGGAATGGGAGCAATTAACTCTCCACATACGAGAATTAAAGAACACATTTGACAAGTCTTAGAAATGTATAAGCCAAAATAGGCCAATGCATAAAGACACTATTAATAAACATGCAAAGATTCTTGTAGATTCATTCAATACTGCAAGAACTTTAGTACATGAAAATAGGGCAGCGATAAATAAAACGAATTGGTCAAAATTATCTAAATTATTGATCAAATTACGTTTAAATCTAATAACTGTCAAAGATAGGTATAATTTAGATTTATCGATACCGACAATTTTAAATACACCTTTGACAATAGATCAAGACATACAACTAACGGAAACTAACGGATCCAGCAGCCCAAAAGGGCATTTATAAAATATATCTAGAATGCCAACCCGGAATTTAACGGGAAAAAGATACATCTTCAAAGATTCATAACAGCCTTGAAGTTGGTTAACTTAACTTAACACCCAGTCCTAGGACATATAAATGTTCTAAAAATTATGCACAACTAATCCACAACAAAAAAATAAGTCCTTAGTATGGAATGGGAGCAATTAACTCTCCACATACGAGAATTAAAGGACACATTTGACAAGTCTTACAAATGTATAAGCCAAAATAGGCCAATACATAAAGACACTATTAATAAACATGCAAAGACTCTTGTAGATTCTTTCAATACTGCAAGAACTTAGTACATGAAAATAGGGAAGCAATAAATAGAATGAATTGGTCAAAATTATCAAAATTGTTGATCAAGTTACGTACAAATCTAATAACTATCAAAGACAGGTATAATTTAAATATATCAATACCGACAATTTTAAATACCCCTTTGACAATAGATCATAAAATAGACCTAACGGGAAATGAAGATTCCGATTCGAGCGATGGAATTGAAATTAAAGAAAAAGATCTACATGATCTAACAATTCCTGCACTTATAACAGTAACAGAAGCAGAAGATGAAGAAGGTATAGACTCAGGCATAAGTAAGCCAGACATAAAAGAAAACATAATGGCAGATCCAGCAGCCCGAAGAGTATATATAAAAAAAATCTCGAATGCCATTCCTGAATTTAACGAACAAAAAATACACCTTCAAAGATTTGTCACAGCTTTGAAGCTAGTTAACTTGACAAAAGGCACATATGAAGATTTGGCTGTAGAAGTCATTAAATCCAAAATAATAGGATCTACACTATACAAAGTACAGAATGAAACAACAATAAATTCAATAATAAAGAAATTGCAAGACACTATAGTCGGCGAAACATCCGATGTAGTCAAAGCAAAAATGGCGAAAACAAGCCAGAAAGGCAAAACAGCTGGGAAATTTACATCAGAATTAGACAGCTTACGAAAGCTCCTTAAAGCCTCGTACATTGACGAAGGCCTACCAGCCGAACATACTGACAAATTCAGCACAAAAGAAGCCTCAATGGTTAAAAATTGTGAGCATGGCCGCATAAAAACAATTTTAGAGGCAGGCAACTTCACAACTATGAATGAAGCCGTCACCAAGTACATACAATGCAGTACTGAAATGACAGCCAATACTGTACACACAAAGAGGAAACAACTATCGCGGTAACAACTTCAGAAATAATTACCGCGGTATGGGCAATAACCGAGGTAATTATCAGAATAACGGATATTACCAATATAATGGCTATAACCAAAATAACGGTTATAACAGAAACTATATAATCAGACCAACTACAATTATAGAAGTCGTAGTTATTATAGAGGAAACAACCGTGGTGGAAACACCAACAATGCAAATACGAACACAAATGGACAGAATAATAATAATGTCCGACAGGTACAAACCACGTCGGAAAACCAATAAAGACCCTTAAGATAAAAAACGCAGTAAAAAATACGGTTCATACTATCAATCTTAATTTCAATCTTTTCGTTTCTCTCAAAAATTAATTCCCAAATAAATTATATACATTACTAGTTGATACAGGTGCAGACATATCTTTAATAAAAGAAACTTCGGACTCGTTTAACAATGTTGATTATAAAAATATTACCCAAATATCAGGTGTTGGTGAAGGAACAACCAACTCAAAGGGATTAGTATTAATAGAAATTCTTTCAAGCAACTATGCTTATTCATCAAATTTTCCTATTCCATGTGATGGAATCATAGGCATAGATTTTATGAAAAAATACAATTGTCAAATAGATTTAAATCCAAAAAACGATTGGCTCATACTGAGACCAGATAACCTCTATAATCCGATTAATATTCCAATAAATCATACACTAGAAAATAATTTGACAATTCTACCAACAAGATCCGAAGTAGTTCGAAAGACTGCTATAAATTCAGCAACCAGGTATATATTAATACCAAACCAAGAAATCCAAAATGGTGTATTCATTGGAAATTCTAAAAACACTTTTGTCCGAATTTTGAATACAATACAACTGCAATCATTCAATTAAATACACTGAAAATTGAACCATTGGATGATTACGACATAATTAAATATAATAAAAATGTAAACAAAGTAGAAATTATAGAAAAATTAAATAAAAATTTTTCCACCTCAGATCAAGGAAATTCTTAACGAATTATGCACAAAATACACAGATATATTCGGAAAATAATCCGAATCAATATCATCTAATAATTTTTACAAAAAAAAAAAAAGAATGAAAGATGATGAACCGGTATACATAAAGAATTATAGAATTCCTCACAGTCAAAAAGACGAAGTAGAAAAACAAGTAAATAATTAATTAAAGACAAAATAGTAGAACCTTCAGTTTCTGAATACAACAGTCCATTACTAATCGTCACGAAAAAATCATTACCAAATTGTGATACTAAAAGATGGCGTTTAGTAATTGATTACCGCCAAATTAAAAAAAAATTTTATCAGATAAATTTCCGCTACCAAGAATAGACGATATTCTTGACCAATTAGGTAGAGCTAATTACTTTTCATGTTTAGATCTAATGTCAGGATTTCATCAAATAGAACTCGAAGAAACGTCTAGAAATTTAACATCCTTTTCCACGATCAATGGCTCCTATCGCTTCACGCGATTACCTTATGGTTTAAAAATAGTGCCAAACTCTTTCCAAAGAATGATGACAATTGCATTTTCAGGTATCGAACCTTCACAAGCATTCTTATATATGGATGACCTAATTGTCATCGGTTGTTCAGAAAAACATATGACTAAAAATCTTACAAACGTTTTTGATTTATGCAGGAAGCACAACCTTAAATAGCACCCTGAAAAGTGCACATTTTTCAGACACGAAGTGACCTTCCTTGCACATAAATGTACTGACAAAGATTCGTCTTTGTCTTTCAAAGTGAACGGTCGTGTTTTTTTTCTGCGCTTCGAATTTTGTATTTTGTTTTCGATTATTCCCATCGGTGGGTTTTATAAAAACAACATTAAATTTTCCTTCGGTTATTTAAACATAAATTTAAACTCCGTTCGCTTCGCGAGTGCACTTTGTATTAATACTAATAAATTGTTTTAGTTTTCGTAATTCTTATCTGTTTTCTATCCTATTTATATCCCCGCCGTTTCTCTTTTGTGCATGCACTTTAACATATTTACGCTCCCGCTCTCTTGCTCTCTTTGCGTTGAAAGTTCTAAGCATGCAGTTTCTGCGCTCTTGCGGTACTTATAACTGCTCGACCTTTCAAAGGGGCCCAATTTGCAGTTTTGTTGTGACGCTTGTGTCGAGTTTGCGAACGAGATGAAATCGTTCATGCGCCAAACTAAAGGCGGCCTGATGGGGCTGAATAGCTGTTTCGGAGTGGTTAGAGATAGTTTTCGCCGAGCTGATGATCTCCTCTCTGCGCTGGACTCGCAGTTTAATAGTCGTAAGCTATTAGAAGAGTCCCCTAAGCGCAAAAAGGCCGCTGGTGGTAAGAAGCAAAAGGGTAACACCCCGCAACCGAAATCAAAAGAACAACAGTGCATTCAGCAAACCCTCAAATGTTGCTAAGATCAGCAGCTAAAAAAGATTCGGTATCCGAACAATCCGTTACAGAATGCATGCAACCAGGGACTTCTAAGAATTCCGATTTGTCCGCAGTGGTTTCACAATTAGTGGATCCACCTATCTCTCAGAATGTAGCATCTCCACCACAAGGGACTACTGAGTCCGGACAACCGGCTCAAGTTGGTTTTGCAGAAACAATGTCTGCTCCACCAAAATCCCTTTTAGTGGTTCCACTAAAGAAACAAATTTTCGTTTCTCGGCTTTCCCCTGATCAAACATCTTCTGATGTATTGTCTTATATACAAGACAAAACTGAGGAGTTATTTTTTGATGAATTCTCAATACCATTGAATTTATTTGTGTAAAGTTATCGCTTCCTGGTAACTTTATATAAATATCTTGCTCATATATTCCGCCGTTGTCTGAACTTCCTGATTATTTAAATCACCTTTCCGTTATTAAGTCCGTTGCAAATAAGATTTCCGATAGGGATCAGTTGGTAGTTCTAGGTGATTTTATTATTCCTGGAGTTACTTGGTCCACTGAGGATGGATCGAATGTCTTAATATCTATAGCACAGCATGATTTTATTGACGGCCTGCTTGCCATATCTCTATCTCAAGTAAACCATGTTCTAAATTCATTAGGTCGCCTACTTGATTTGTGTTTTGTATCAAATCCTGAAGGTGTGTTTCTGTCCAGCACCACTCACGCAACCTGAAGATCCATATCACCCAACAATCGAACTTTCATTTGATACGGGTAGAGTTATAGAAGAAAAATCAGAAAAATCTTAACGAATGCATTGTTTTCGCAAGGCAGACTTTCTGAGGCTAAATAATTTTATTTCTGGCTATAATTGGTCTGATCTTTACTTATGCATTAATATGTCCGATGCAGTTAATGTTTTTTACACTGCAATAAACTCATTTTTTAATTCCTGTGTTTCCGTGGTACTATCCGTCAACTTCCAATAAATCACCTTGGTTTAGCAAAGAGTTGACACACTTAAGAAATGTAAAATCCAGACTTTTTAGGAAATATAAAAATACCGGTTCTCAATCTGTTTTTACTAGATATTTAAGTGCTCGGTCAAGATTTACCGTGCTTAATGCTCAGTGTTATAATAGTTACTTAAACCGTTGTAAGGTCCAGTTCTCTCAGGACCCGAAACAGTTTTATAATTTTGTTAACACCAAGCGTAAATCTAATTCTTTTCCTTCCTCGCTGTCGTTCGGAAACATGACGGCAACCACAGATCAGCAATAGCCGATTTATTTGCCCAATTTTTTAAACGACTTACTCTACTTTAGATTATTCATCACAGCCTTATTCTTACACCATGTCCAAGTCCCACTTTAACAGAAAGCTCTCTTCTTTTGGATCTTCTTCGTATTAAGCCTGTTTATTCGCCAGGGCCCGATGGTATTCCTGGGTGCGTGCTTAGGTATTGCGCTAAGGCCCTGTGCAAACCTCTTCACAAGTTGTTTACCTTATCTCTAGAAACCTCCCAATTCCCAAATATTTTTAAGGAATCATTTGTTATTCCTCTTTTCAAAAAAGGTAACAAGTTAGAAGCCAGTAACTACAGAGGTATTTCTAAGTTGTCAGCTATTCCTAAGCTTTTTGAAAAAATCATTATTCCTCATTTGCAGCACCTTTGCAGATCAATCATTTCTCCGTGTCAACACGGATTTATTAAACGCAGATCCACAATCACAAACCTTATGGAGCTCAATGCATTTGTGATAAAAGGCTTCAATAGTAGTTTTCAAACAGACGTCATTTACACTGACTTTAGTAAAGCATTTGACTCAGTAAATCACTTACTTCTTATTCAAAAACTTGACCTGTTAGGTTTTCCAGTTGATCTGCTTAAATGGATTTCAATTTATCTGAATGGCAGCTCACAAAGGGTCCTTTTTAAAAATTAAATTTCTGAAATTCTCCGTGTTACTTCCGGTGTCCCACAAGGGAGCCATCTGGGTCCGTTACTTTTTACATTATTTATTAACGATCTTCCCTCAATTATAAGTCACTCTCGCGTACTTATGTACGCATATGAAGTTAAGTTGTGCCTGCAGTATAAGGACATTTCCTGCCATTTAGACTTGAAATGCGATCTAGATAATTTTCAAAACTGGTGCCGAGATAATTTACTAAATTTAAACGGATCCAAGTGCAAGCTGATGACTTTTTATTGGGCCAATCCGATATACGCGACTTACACATTAAGTGGCAGCTCTTTGGATAGAATAACTTTTGTAAATGATCTTGGCGTTCTTTTGGACCCTAAACTAAAATTTTCTAATCACATTTTGTCCATGGTTAATAAAGCCAGAGGAGTGCTTGGATTTATTAAAAGTTGGTCAAAAGAATTCGATGATCCTTTTTATTAAATCTTCTTCATTTAAGATAGATAATGCTCCCGTAACTATAAGTTGATACTCTTCAAAATTTAATCTCATTCTAGTGAGCTTCGAAGTAGTGTTGGGGCAGTTACCTGGTAAAAGGTTTTATTTTAGTATAGATGGGGCTCGAATGACCATTTGTTGGGGCAGTTACCTGGCTAAAGGTTTTATTTAAGTATAGGTGGGGCTCGAATGACCGAATTTAGGCCATCCAACTGGTGACGTCGTAGTAATTTATTTCTTGTGTCGTCAGTTCAATAAATAACCAATTATGTGAATTTTAAGATCTTTATTTACATACGACTTATTTCAAAACGGGAGCTTGTCGACTGTGCTCTAAGTCACTTGGTAAAAAAAAGATCCTGTTCAGTTGAACTTTTCGAAAACATTTTACATTTTAGAAATGTAAATAAACATTTTTCAACATTCTCCTCCCAAGTATTGTAGTCGTTACTTATTTCAATATAGACGACGGCAATACTTTTACAATATTTTTTTAATCTTTACATCGACAATTCGTACTCAACCATCGTTTGATGGATATGTTTTGACAATTAGGCCTTTTGGCCAGACCTTCCTCGGCACATCAGGTTCTATCATTAATACTATATCACCTTCTTGTAAGACGATATTGTCTTTTGTCCATTTACGACTACAAATAAGAAATTGTCTATATTCCTTTTTCCATTTTAACCAAAAAATGTCAGCAAGTCTTTGAGACGATTTCCACATATTTAATAATTTTAAATCAAAATCAGTGGTTGGGACCAATCAACAAATCGTTTGGCATCAAGTGATTATATTCAAGTGAGTCTGAGGGCACAAAAAGAAGTGGTCTACTGTTTATCATAAATTCGATCTCACAAAACAGAGTTTTCAAAACGTACTCCCTATTATACCTCTTTTTAAGTAAAACTGCCAAATATTTTTTAACTGATTGTATAAGCCTTTCCCAGGCTACTCCCATGAGAGGGCATAAAGGCGGATTAAAATACCATGTGCAACCTTTTTTTGTTAAAAACTGCGTAAGTTTATCATCAGGACAAGATTTATGATTTCTCGTATGGTTTGTCCGCTCTCCTAAAGCTTGTTCCGTTGCCCGAATATAACTCTGTAGGAAATCCTCGTATACAGCCAAATTGTCGAAATACATGCATAAATGGATTGCAGGACAAGTCTTCAGCAATCTCCAGATTAACTGCGCGGAATACCATGCATGTAAAAATTACACCATACCGTTTAACATGGACGTCTTCTGTGTGATTTCAATAGGCCCAAAATAGTCAATTCCTACTTTTAAAAAAGCTCTTTCTGTTGCTCTTATTCGACAATTAGACATTAGAGGAGCTTGCGGTTTGGCCTTTTTGTTTTTACAATGCTGGCAACTGAGAATGACTTTTTTGACGGTGTGGCGACATTTTGTAATCCAGAACCTTTGACGAATATTAGTAATTACCGTTTCAGTTCCAATGTGACAATTTTGGACGTGAAAAAAATGAATGAGCCTGATGATCTTTGCTCAGGATTATGTGGTTTTTAGCGTCACTACTCATTTCGTCGTCAGTTAAATTATTAAGTCTGCCCCTGAGTATTAACAAATTATCACTGCATAAAAGTAAAGGAAGATTATTTAAACTCCTTGATGTTGTTACAAGTTGACTTCGTTTTAGTTTGTTTATTTCATATTGATAACTATCCTTTTGCATACTCCGAAAAATTAGTGTTTCTGCTTTAGAAAGTTCTTCGGCTGCCAGTTCATTGTTGAACGGTGTCTTCCGATTTGTCCTCAGCTTTGTTAGGTATCACAGAAATTAGTATGCTCTTGGATTTCCCCTATACGTTGAGCTTAAAATGTTTTAAATTTTTTGCTGCTAGTTTTGAGCCAATATAAAACCATTTCTGAGTCCGATCACATAAAAGTAGAGTCCAATCTGATGTTGAGTGTTTCTTTAATTCGGACGTTGATGCACTATGATCAGCGAAAACAAGTGGCCCTTACGACACCAAGCAGTGCTTGTTACGCGCGGAGCCTAATAGGCGTAAAAATGTAGAAGCGGACAGACTAAGTTAGAAATACGTACGAGACTAATACTAATACTAATTTTGTGCTAAATAAGATAAAATTAATGATTTTAGGCTTGGCAAAGAGTCGGTAGTAGAAATAATGTGGTATAGTCTATTATAGTCGTTACACAGTACTCTAAACGGTTCATGCATATCAAAGTTAGATCTACAAATATTTAATGTAAGAGGAACATAGTTCCTGGAAATTCTATTAGGCACGGAGAAGCTTATGCGACCCAGTAACTCGGGAATCTCCACATCCCCGTGAATAAGTTTATAGATAAAAGTTGTGCCAAGCATCGTTCTACGGTTTACTAAGGATGGTAGATTAATTAGGAGAAGTCTACTACACTAGAGTAGGATGGTAAAATAAGGCTTGCATTCAAGTTAAGGCCCCGTAGAGCAAATAATAAAAAGTTCTTTTGCTCAGACTCTATCCGGTCTATATGTACACCATACTAAGGACTCCAAACTGCAGGACAGTACTCCAGGATTGGACGGACTAGTGAAATAAACAGAGTCTTTGTAACATAGGGATCATCGAATTCCTTTGACCACCTTTTAATAAATCCAAGTACTCCCCTGGCTTTATTCACCATAGAAGTAATATGGTCACAAAACTTAAGTTTAGGGTCAAGGAGGACGCCAAGGTCATCAACATAATTCTAGACAACGCGCAACCACCCAGCGTATACGTTGCATATTGTGGGTTCACCCGAAAAAATTGTCATTACTTTTTCACAACACCATGTTTGAAAAGCGTTTAGGTCAGATTGTAAGTCTGAACTGCTAGAAATTTCGTTATATTGCAGGCATAACTTAACGTCATCTGCGTACATAAGGACACGCGACTTTGTCAAGACTAGAGGGAGATCGTTTATAAATAAAGTAAAAAGAAGTGGGCCAAGGTGGCTTCCTTGTGGGACGCCTGAAGTAACTCGGATCAAATCAGAGATCTAGTTTTTAAAGAGGACTCGTTGAGTCCTACCACTCAGATAACTTGAGATCCATGTTAGAAGATCACATGGAAACCCTAATAAGTCTAGCTTTAATACAAGAAGCGAGTGATTTACTGAATCAAACGCTTTTCTAAAATCAGTGTAAACTACGTCAGTCTGCATGTTCTTTCTAAAGCCATTTATTACAAAAGACGTTAGCTCCAAGAGGTTTGCCGTCGTAGATCTTCGCCTTATAAATCCATGTTGACATGGAGATATAATCGATCTACAAAGATGTTGCAAATGGGGTGTAATAGTGTTTTCGAAAAGTTTTGGGATGGCGTATAATTTGGATATGCCTCTGTAATTACTTGTATTGCATTTATTTCCTTTCTTATGAAGGGGAATGACAAATGACTCCTTCCAAATAAGTGGGAAATGAGATGTTTTTAAAGACAAGGTAAACAATTTGTACAAAGGTCTACACAGAGTTTCAGCACAGTACCTTAGCACGCAGCCTGGAACTCCGTCCGGACCCGGTGAATAGACAGACTTAACTTTATGAAGATCCAAAAGAAGGGAGCTTTCGCTTAACCTCGGACAAAAAATCAAGTTCGACTTGGGTATGGCATTTGAATAAGACGGATTTGGATGGGATGAAACAGAATATGTTGTCTGGAAAAACTGGGCAAATAGATCGGCAATTGCCTGATCAGAATTTGCCGTAGAGTTTTCGAATGATAGTGACGCAGGGTAACAGGCTGATTTACGCTTAGTGTTAACAAAATTATAAAACTGTTTTGGATCTTGTGAAAATTGGACCCTACAACGAGTCAAATAGCTTTTATAACACCGGGCGTTAAGCACGATAAAATTTGACCGAGAGAAGGCAGATTGTGAACCGCACATTTTAAATTTATTGAAAAGTCTGGACTTAATATTTTTTAGGTGGGACAACTCTTTATTAAACCACGGAGGTTTATTTGAAATTGACGGATAGTATAACGGAACACACAGATAAAAGAAGGAATTCAATGCATTATAAAAAATATTAACGGCCTTAGCCACGTTAGTGCATGAATAAAATTCGGACCAGTCATAGCCGGATATAAAAGTATTTAAAATATGAAAGTTTGCCATACGGAAGCAGCGGATTCGTTTAACCTACTTTTCGGATTTTTTATTCAGCTCTGTTCTTGCGTCTACAGTCAGCTCTAGAGTTGGATCATAAGGATCTTCCGGTTGTGTAAGTGGTGACGTTCTTGATAGGCAAACGCCTTCTGAATTTCAAACAAAACACAAGTCCAGTAAACGTCCTAAGGAGTTCTTAACATGGTTCACTTGGGATAGCTCAATGTCAAGCAAGCCGTCAATAAAGTCATGCTGCGCTAAAGGAAGTAAAATGTTAAAGTTTTCGTCAGGGGACCATGTCGCACTAGGTATATTAAAATCACCCAATACTATTAGCTGATCTCGATCTGACAGTTTTTTGAAAATGGACTGAATAACGGAAAGGTGATTTGCGTAAATAGGGAACTCAGATGATGGTGGGATATATGAACAAGTAATATATACAAAACTACCGGGAAACGATAATTTTTTACCTAGGAATTCGATGTCATAAAATTCTTCGAAAGTTAGTAATTCAGACAAAAAGGTGGAGTCGACAGCAATCAGGACTCCACCTCCCCGTCTGGACTGACGATCAAGCCTATAAATTGTCTACTTACCCGGGAGAATTTCGGAGCTAAGAATATCCGGCCTTAACCAGGTCTCTGTACATACCATAATATTATATGGGAAAGAAAAACTATCCGAATACAATTTAGTCATCTTACTAAGTAAGCCTCTTGTATTCTGACAGCAAAGAAGAAAAGAGGAGGCTAGTTTTTTGGGACGGAAGAGGATGTGGAGGGCGCTGGGGATGGTTCTTTAATGGTATTTTCCATTTCCCCTGAACTATTCTTTTTTCTCTTAGCTTCGTTCTCTTTAACAAATATGCCCTCGGGCCAGAAACTGGTGGAACACACAGATGCAAAAAGAGCACATGGAATACCAATCTTAAATGATGATACTTTCCTAGCATAAGAAAATTTAAATTGTTCGACCTTCAAAGAATCAACTTGGATTTTGTTACTGATATAAGCCGTAATATCCAGTGATGAGAGGTCTGGGGCGAGCCGTGAAACAAATACATGTTTTAGCTGGGGCACCCGAACACAAGTAACCGTTTTTGGTACAACACATGCAACCCTTTTTGGTACTACAGAATTTGTATCTGTACTACCAGTATCGGCCGGTAATCCGGACGTTAAGTCTACATGAGGTGTTGGGGCCACTACTTTATTTTGATCGGACAGAGCGGAAGTACCTAGCGGAGCCACATCGATTCCAGCAACTTCGGATACCGAATCACTTTTTGCCCCCGATCTTAGTACCATTTGAGTGGCGTCTAAGATTGGCAGCTGAGCTGGAGTCGAATCGCGGGCAGCAGGTTGCACAGCACCTGCCATAGAATGCCCACCGACCGCAACTTTTTTGCGCTTTGGGGAATCGGGCTCAGCTAGCATGCGGCTAGTGAGCTGAGATTCAAGCGCCACGAGCAGGTCCGTATTTTTACGGCAGTTCCGGATTAATTCCGTAACACTGCTTTTTGTGAGCCGCCTAATAGTTATTGCCTGGTTCATCGCAGTAGTAGCGTAGGCCACTCCTCTTATCGATGGCATCACGAACCAGGCCAGAATAGCCAAGACACTTTGCGTGATAAATTTTATCACATGTATGGCAGGGAATACTTTGCTGTCCAGCCGAGATAACTTTTTTGCAATTTTTTTCACAAAAGTAACAACAGCCGAGAGTGCAGACGTGTTTTGCGCGAGATCCGGAAAAAAAACCGCTCAAAAGTGAAAAACAATAACTAAAAATACTGGAGTGGTGTAATAAAGGCAATCTTATTGCTAAAAACAGTAAATAATAATTTGTGCTAAGTAAAAAACTAGTGCAAAGTTATTATAAAAACTAAGAATGAGCGGCGATTCAAAAAATGAGCGTAGAAATGGTTGGAAATAAACCAAAACAAAATTGCCCTAATAAAGGCAGCGAACAACCAGGGGCATCTAGTAACAACAGATTCGCCCTATAATTAATCCGAATCTGGACAGACTGTTCAAAAGAAACCAAGCCCCCACCAATTTACATAAGGGAACAGAACTCAAATGCCCTAGTAAAGAAAATTGTTGCGCTGGTCGGGAATGACAACTTTTATGTTACTCCTCTTGTTAAAGGGAATATTCATGAAGCAAAACTTCAAGCTAAAACTGAAGATCAATTCAGAGATGTAACTAAATACCTAGACGAGGCTAGGAAACCCTACTACACGTACCAGCTCAAGAGTAGCAAGGGCTTGCGAGTAGTGCTAAAGGGCATAGAGCCCGACGTATCCACCAATGAGGTAAAAGAGGCATTGAAAGAAAAAGGATTCTTCTCCAAAAATATTATTAATAATATCAACAAAAATCAAAAGCCGCAACCACTCTCTAAGGTCGAACTGGAGCCAGAAAGCAGAGCCTTGAAGAAAAATGAAGTGCACCCGATCGATAAACTGCAATTCCTGTTGCACAGAAGGATTACTGTTAAAGAACCGCATAAGCGGAATGGCCCGCTTAACTGTGGAGATAACCATACCGCAAACTACAGAGGCTGCCCGGTCTATAAAGAGCTGAAGAGTCAGTTTCAACAAGCAAAACAAGCACGCTCCCAGAATGCACGAAATGCGTACGTGCAATCCCACACCACACCTAATGTTTTCTTTGCGAAAGCAGCCAGATCTTCATTTGGGCCCCTCAACACAAATGGGGGAGTTTCATATGCCAGTGCCCTAAAATCAGGACTTGCCAATCAGACGGGGTTCCCACAAGCTCAATGCTCTGAGCAAAATATAATAACACCTCAGCAAGCAATAGGACAAATACCAAACAGCATGGAAACCATGATGCTGACTTTACAACAGGGTATGATGGAATTTATGTCCTTCATGAAAACAAGAATGACAAACCTTATGCAAAATCAAAACATTTTAATAAATTTGCTCACATCCCAACAATCTAAATAATCGATGTCTTGTCTTCGAATATCCATGTGGAATGACAATGGCGTTTCACGGCACAAACTTGAAATAACTCAATTCCTCAATGAAAACCAAATAGATGTAATGCTGCTGGCAGAAACGCATCTCGCAAGCAAATACAACTTCCAAATGAGAGGTTATACTTCATACTGCACAGATCATCCGGACGATAAGGCTCACGGAGGAACTGGAATCCTAATCAGGGAACGCATTAAGCACCACTTTCACCAGAGCTTTGCAACAAATTATTTGCAGGCTACATCTATAAAACTACAAGCAGGCAACGGCAGTATCACTATAGCCGCTGTCTATTGCCTACCGCGTTTTACAATAACTGAAGAGCAATTCTTGGACTTCTACAATTCACTCGGAGATCGCTTTATAGCAGGAGGAGACTACAACGCTAAGCACACGCACTGGGGATCAAGACTCGTGACGCCCAAAGGAAGACAACTGTATAAAGCAATCATAAATTTGAGCAACAAACTCGACTATGTCTCCCCTGGCAGCCCCATATATTGGCCAGCTGACCCCAGAAAACTCCCAGACTTAATTGACTTCGCTGTGACCAAGAACATCCCCAGAAATTTAGTAAGCGCCAAATCGCTATCGGACTTATCATCGGACCACTCGCCCGTTTTAATAACTCTCCTTCAAAGCCCGAAAGTAATCGAGCACCCCTTCAGGCTGACCTCGACTAGAACTAACTGGCTAAAGTACAAAAAGTACGTAAGTTCCCACATTGAACTAACACCACAGTTAAACAAGGAGAACGACATCGACTTCTGTGCTGATGCCCTGGAATCAGTACTCGTGGCAGCAGCCAAAATCTCAATACCAGAAGAGACAATCGTGCGTAGCAACCAATACAAAACTAATCTGCAAATCGAACAACTGGTTCGGGAAAAACGACGTCTACGACGCGTTTGGCAATCCTGCAGATCGCCCCATTCGAAACAACTCTATAATGATGCCACCCGCAGTCCTCACCAAAACCCTCAAGCAAGAAGAGGAGCTTGCGCAGCGCCGGTACATCGAGAAACTGTCGCCGACCAGTACCAAGCATCCTATGTGGAGAGCTCACCCAAATTTAAGCTCTCCGATAGAATCAGTCACTTCGATTAGAAACTCCTCGGGTACTTGGGCCCGCTGTGACGAAGACAGAGCCGAAACATTTGCTTTACACCTACGAAATGTATTTCAGCCGAACGCCGCCACAAACTCTCTTCAACTACCGCCGCTTAGCTCTGAAATTGCAATTAACCCGAAATTGCTAACGTCATTAGGAAGCAAATAAAACCGAAAAAGGCTCCAGGGGGCGACCTAATAACCCCAAAAATTATAATTGAACTTCCAAACTGCGCAGTGGATGTTATATGCAAGCTATTTAAACGGGATCACAAAACTTGGCTACTACCCCAAAAAATGGAAAAAGTCCATGGTTATAATGATACCGAAGCCTGGGAAAGACCACACAATTCCCTCATCGTACAGGCCAATAAGCTTACTATCGTGCCTGTCCAAATTACTGGAAAAATGCCTGCTCACGCGCATTACACCATATTTAAGAGAACAAAACTTAATCCCGGCACATCAATTCGGGTTTCGTGAAAGCCACGGAACCATCGAGCAAGTCAACCGGATAACTTCGTACCTCTACCACAGAGTCTTTGAGGTTAGATGCAATACAACGACATCCAACGAGTATAACATTGAAGCCGGAGTCCCACAAGGAAGCGCCCTGGGCCCTACCCTGTTTGTCCTATACACAGCAGACATCCCTACGAACGAGAGGCTGACTACGTCCACATTTGCTGACGACACCGTGCCCAAGCCAGCGATGTAACATATCTCGGCGTCCACCTCGACAGACGCCTAACCTGGCGGAGGCACATTGAATGCAAGAAAGTACATCTCAGACTTAAAACTAGCAGCCGACACTGGATTATAAATTCTCGATCACCCCTGTGTCTGGACTTTAAAGTTCTTCTCTACAACTCCACCCTTAAGCCCATTTGGACCTACGGCTCCCAGCTCTGGGGGAACGCGAGCAACAGCAACGTTGACATCATACAGCGCTCACAATCAAAAATCCTGCGAACAATCACTGGGGCACCATGGTATGTTCGGAACGAAAACATCCACAGGGATCTGGGCATACCACCGGTCAAAGATGAAATAGCAAAGCAGAAAGCGGCCTACCATAACAAGCTTACACTGCACCCAAATAATCTCGCAAGGAACCTAAGACGGGTTTCGAACAGAACTCGTCTGTATCGTAACGATCTACCAGCCCAGCAATAAATATTTGGGCCCGTTAGTCTAAATTCAGTCTACTTGATTGTAGTTAAGTTATATTTTTAAGATTTGATATACTTATTGTTAGTCTCATATAGAGAAGATTCAATAATAAAGCATATATTAAAAAAAAAAAAAAAAATTTTTTATGAACAGAAAGCCATTTTCATTGACCGCGGACCACTGTGCACTATAGCGGACAAAAATATCGAAAGCGCTCAAGAACTTTTTAATGAGAGATCAAGCAGAGCGACAGAGCGGGAGCGAAACACCGAATAACTTTGATGTTAGGCACCACGAAACGATATAGAATCGAAAAGAGAGAGAGAGTGGGATTATTAACCGATTAACTTCGGTATAAAACACCTCTGAGAGATATGACCGTTGGAGTGCGTGCCGTTCCAACAGCGCTCAACGACGAAGAGAAAGACTGAAAAGAGGGGCAATGGAACACAATAACAACAAACCAGCACCGAATTAAATTATGATAAAAACTTTTTGTTTACTAAACACAAGTTAATCACGATGCACTCGCGAAGCGAACGGAAAGTTGTTAGAAAACACTTAAAGGTGTAGAAACGTTAAAGAGATATAAGTAAACCACGGTGGTTTCAATAATGAAAATTCGGAGCGCAAAACAAAAACACGACCGTTCTCTGTGAAGACGCACAAAATAAAAAATAGCTTTACTAAGTCTGGCTTCTAGTAAAGTACCTTGCAGTTCTAGCCTTGGAATTGTCATTGGTTTAAGTGGGGCTACGCGCAACTTTGCTGCTATCAGAATACTTTCGACTCGACTTTCAACTTCAAAACGTAAATATGCACAAGTTGCATATGCATATTTTGAGACGGTCGCAAAATATATGTAGCTGAATATTACATTGGCTTATCGAAAATGATGTCATCTGTCTGGAAATGTAAAATTCGTCTATTTTATTTAAGCTGCTGCACAATATCTTCCAAATTTCAAAGTGGAATACCGCTGTCCCCAGATGGCTTGCAATAGGATTTTATTGGATATCAACAAATTCGAAATAAATCCGAGCGGGTCGAAAATAGACATGGTAATTTTCAATATTTCTCGTTTAATTGGTCGTCTACGAATGTTAAGAAGTTCGGAATGTGCTTTAGAAAATTTTAAATTGAAATTGAAAAGTCTTTTTCATAATCCCAAATTAGTCCTAAAACTCGTTCTTCAGTCAAGTTGTTCACTTACTTTTATTCGATGAAATATTATCCGTAATTTGATTTAAAAACTTCTGGAGAATTAGTTATCCAATTGCGCATATCGAATCCACCTGCCCTGTGTACATGAGTCACATCCTTTATCAACTTTGTAGCGCTGTTTATGTCGTTGTCTCCACCCAGATAGTCGTCTATGTAATGTTTTGTTTTTATGTCCGTACAGGCTTGGTCATAGTCGTTCTGAAAATCTAAGGCATTTCTGTTTCTGACCTGTTGGGCAAAACTTGGGCTGCATTTAGCTCCAAAAAATAATACTGGAATTTCGTACACGTCCGGTTCAGCTTGTCGGTTAGTTTCTCGCCACTAAATTCTTTGTGCGAATCGGCCTGCCTCCTGTACTTTAATTTGGAGAAACATCTCAATGTCTCCTACAAAGGCAATCTTATGGTCTCTGAAATTCATTAGCACTGCTGACAGTTGGCTGTACAAACCGGACCTGGTAAAAGAAAATCGCCTTGTAGGCCGCATCGAAACTATTCTAAGTTTAAGGGGTTTATTGGTATTTAGAACTCCAAAATGTGGCAGATAGTAAGTCAAGGGCGTTATTCTGTTTTTGTCTATACCCCTTTTCTATGTATGACTCAAGAACATCATTATACTTTTTTCCGTATTCTTGGTTTTTGTCTATTTTTCTTTCGCATAATAGCATCCGAGCATAGGCGTTGTTATAACTTTCCGGTAGTTGTGTGTCGTCGCTTTTCCAAAAAAAATCTACATTGAAATCTGCCATCCACTCGTTTTAGCGATTTATCAACAATTTCCAGACGCCTTTTGTCGTCAATTGAGATTGGTATGTCATGTGGTGTTTATAACAGGGACTGAAACCGATTGGAATACCGCTTCCGATTCCGGTTTCGGTTCCTATAAAAAATCTGTTAGCGGTTCCGGTTCCAATTTCGGTTCCTAAGAAAAATCGTAAAACGATTTCCGGTTTCGGTTCCGGTTCCTAAAAAATATTACAAAACGGTTCCGGTTCCAGTATCGGTTCCATTTTTTTAATGTATTATCGTGTATATATACATATGTATATATCATCATTCGCATTTATTCATGTTTCAATTACATATCAAAAAGCAGGGACTGAAACCGATTGGAATAACCGGTTCCGATTCCGGTTTCGGTTCCTATAAAAATCTGTTAGCGGTTCCGGTTCCAGTTCCGGTTCCATCGAAAATTAAAATTTCGGTTTCGTTCCGATTCCGGTTCCGTAAAAAGGAAACGGTTCCGGTTCCGGTTTCGGTACCGGTAACGGTTCTCTTCAGTCCCTGGTTTATAACTAGTTCTTAAGACAAGATTGTGTAATATAAAGATCATCTTTTGGATTGTCGTTTCCTGCGCAGTTGTATACATGGATTGAATAATTTCTGTATGAAATTTTCTTGTTTATTCCAACGGTTCCATGAACAACCCAGCCTAGAGAAGTTTTACTGGCAACTGGACCATTGAATGATTGATATTTTAGCTTTCGAGATACAATGAGTGACCAATTATCCTGACCTATCAAAATTTTTGGATGGTCATTTTGGTATGAACAGAACGAAAAGTCTTTCAAAACTTATAGGTCTGTAATGGTAATGTAGGCGTGATACAGTTTTTACTTTTCGTAAAGTAAATGCTTTTGCTAATGGCTGCATTCCTCTGATTCCCAAACTAACTACTTTTAAATCAACTTGTTCATACACTTCGTTATTAGTTCATTGCATATTCAAGGGACATGTCGGTCCCTGTAGTCCTATATCACTTGCAACCTGCTCATCTATTAACGAAACTGTTGAAGCTTCGTCAAGTAGGGCGTAAGTGTCAATTTGTTTTTGAGGGCCTATCAGTGTAACTGGAATACCTTTAAGTAGAACTTTGTTACAACCAAAATTAACATTACAATTAGTATCTGGCTTAGTTTCGTGTTGATTATGATTTTTTGGCATCTCCAGAGAAGAGCTTGGTGCGTCGTTTTTGTCCTTATACAATAAAAAATTGTGGTTGTAGTCGCAGGTTACTACTTTGCACTTTTTCTTCCCTTTACAATCTTTAAGAAGATGGGGTCTTTGCAAGACATGATATGTATAGTTTGTTGTGAGAAATATGTTTCCAACGCTCGTCGATATTTTTGCTTTAAATTTGGACCACTCTATTACGTAATATCGGTAGACTTACAAAAGTTACAATAGTATTTGGATTTTTCAATGTTCTTGACAGTACTTGACTACCATTAGTGTGGAGTCTTTAGACTTATTTACAACGAATCCCAAACGATGTTGCCACTTTTATAGTTTGACCTAACCATTCGTGAAACACAATTACTTTTGGCTGAATAGTTTTGATTTTACGATATGACTACAGTCTCCGAAAACGATCTCGCAAAATAACAATTACATCATTTACATTATCTGGCAGAAGGAAAAGTGATTGTACACACTATCTTACACGACCTGTGCCCTTCTTAGGCGATTGATATTTTCGTAATTGCTAAAATTACAAACTTCAGTGGTGTTTTCATATTCGGCAATGAAAATTGGCCATTCTAGTGGGTCACCACTAAATGTAGGTAGATTCTTGTTTGATCGTCTGCCTTGCCATAAAACTTACAATTGAATCTACATTGATATTAGTCTTATCTTGATCTGTTTGTGCCTGCTTGCGTTGATTTGATTTAACCCACTTACGTCTCCTGCTCTCGGTATATCCATCGCCGTTGAAGCATCCCTCCTGAATGTCTTGCAAGTTGTCCTGGTCGTCTTGAAGGCTGTCTTCCTGGTCGTCATGAAGGCTGTCTACGCCCTCGATTTCGGTGAGTTGCATTTACATCTCTAGTCCTGCAACTCCATCTGCATTCGCTGAGCTTTTAGTTGTTGCTGCTTTAAGTGCACCATTTGAAGCTAAAGTTTTTGAACTTTGATTGATTTTGAGAACGATGGCTTCCCTCAGATCCTAAGTCCTCGTTCCTCCTGTCTGGAGTCCTCTGGTTTGGTGGAGTCATTGCAACTACCGTAACAACCGACTGATCATGTTGTAAGATTTGCTCATTATGACTTAAAAGACCAATGTTTGGCCGTGGCGTATCCATGATTTTGCTGATGTGACGTCATTTGATTTTGTGCTCTTTTTTTCTTATTGGAACGTGTGTTCGGCATTTTTCTGTTTTTTTGTTGCGATAATCTGCAATTCTAGACTTAACATACACCCAAGAATAATATGTCCTTGGCCAAATGTACATATGTATGTTCGAGATTTTATGGCGTCGCGTCGTGGCGTAACACAGACAATCTAGTCGTCGTCAATGTATATGTGTCTGCTTACACTTTCGCATGTGCATGTCCAAGATCTAGCTCGGCAATACATACACCACTACATGTGCAAATTTTGGCTGATGAAATTATGCGTTAGTTTTGCGTAATCCATTTGCCATCCAGTAGGCAAAGAAGGACTTTTTTTTGGGGCAGTTACCTGGTTAAAGATTTTATTTTAGTATAGATGGGGCTCGAATGACCGTATTTAGGCCACCCAACCCGTGACGTCCAAGTAATTTGTTTCTTGTGTCGTCAGTTTAATAAATCACCAATTATTGTCAATTTTATGATCTTTATTTATATATAACTTATTACAAGACGGGAGCATGTCGACTGTGCTCTAAGTCACTTGGTAAAATAAAGATGCCTGTTCAGTTGAAAAGATACGTTGCTATAATTTAAGGGGGTTACACTTTTCGATACATTTTACATTTTATAAAATACGTTAGCTTTTAAATTAAATAAACATTTATCAACATTCTCCTCCCAAGTATTGTAGGCGTTACTTATTTCAATATAGACGACGGCAATACTTTACAATATTTTGGGCTTAACATCTAGTTTAATTAATTTACAGAGGGTCTCTTATAAATACTATTTTTAATCTCTACATCGACAATTCGTAGTCAACCATCGTTTGATGGATATGTCTTGACAATTAGGCCTTTTGGCCAGACCTTCCTCGGCACATCATATCGCCTTCTTGTAAGACGATATTGTCTTTTGTCCATTTACGACTAATAAGAAATTGTCTATATTCCTTTTTCCATTTAACCAAAAAATGTCAGTTAATTTTAAATCAAAATCAGTGGTTGGGACCAATCAACAAATCGTTTGGCATCAAGTGATTATATTTCAAGTGTGGTAGGACAACCACACACACACCTACACACACACCACACATCTACACTCTTTCTTAGAATCACTGTACTTTAAATTAAACGGTAAAGTTAACTGGAAATATAACTGTAAACTGTAATATAATATAGTCATCACTCTCTAGCATTTACTTTAACTTAAGATATAAAATGTATACACATATTCGTCCCGCTCTCACGAATAAGCGGGCAGAAGAGAGAACGTGGTCTGTGCGATTTACTTGTTGAGCTGTGGAAGAAGCCGGTGCTATAAAATAAAGATAATAATGTAAAACTACAAGCTATTCGGAGTGCAACTCATTCTATCACAATACCAAAAGCGGAATTGATGGCGCGTCTGCAGACCCTCTCACCGGAGATACGTGGTGATCCACCAAATAAACCATCAATTCAGGGTGAACAACCGCCAGAAGCTGAGACAGACGGAGCCGCATCTTTGCCGCTGGAGCAGCAATTGATAAGCGCAGACGCTTGGGAGGACTCTGATCCAGTGACGTCACCAGTTGACGACATCCGCATGGAGCAGCTTTTCTGTTGTGGACGTCGAAAGGGCCATGTTGCAGAAAATTCGAGACGAGATCGAGGCAAATAAAACCGTGTTACAACGCATTCAATCGGAGATCGCTGACGTCACCAGGAACAAAACCAATCTTGCACAACAGATATACCATGACGTCATCGACAACAGCCAAACTCAAATTAAAAGCTCAAATCTGGCTGAACGCAAACGCCACCCGGATTTTGGAGCCGACCGATCGCCTTTGTGAACAGCTGATCTTGACCTTTGGAACCAAAATGACAGAAGATTGCAGCCACCAAGGATTTTCGCTGCGTAAATTGTAATTCTAAGGGACACTACGCCATAGACTTGCCGCAAACCGAAAAGGGAGCCCGGTTCCTGCTACGCTTGATGAATGATATAGCCGGTATGATTCGGCTTGTACTTCCAGGCGTTCGACAAATGTGAGCGGGTCGGACTGTCCGTCGAATTAAATGACCCAGCTCCGCAGTTTTTTCTGCCAAGGTGGCGGAGGATATTTCCTTGCGTGCAGGAGGGTCCGCGTTTGTGTTCCTTGTCGGTCGGTTGCCTGGCGGTACTTCCAGTCTTAGGGGGGTGCTCCCGGTGTCGACGCCCGGTGTGCTTAGCTTCTGTTCCCGGGGTCTTGTCCTCCCAGAGGGGTCGGGGATTTGTCCCTGGGTGTGGCTGCTTCTGGGAATGTACTAACCAATTCCTTGACTCGGTCCTGGAGTTCCGGCTCTAGGTCCTCCCGGGTGAGGAAAGTCGCTAGCCGACTGCGCAGTTCCTCGACGGTTCCCCCTTGGGGTAACCCGAACTCGGCTAGGAGGAGTTGGAGTTCCTCCTTGCGGCGATACGATATCCATCTTACGCCCATGGTTTCCGAGCGACAGAGAGCGGAGGGGGGGAAAATTAAAAAATCGTACCGTTTGATTGCGTACGCGGAAAAAAAAAAATTCGGGGCGAGGGTACCGAATATTTATAGGACTCGGGGGTACTTTTTGGGCACGGTGCTAGGATTCGGGCTAGGATGCCGAATGTTCACAGGACTCGGGGTCCTGGTTGTGCACGGTGCTAGGATTCGGGCTAGGATGCCGAATGTTCACAGGACTCTGTTGTTCGCGACGATGTTCCCCACTTGAGGGCAGGAGCTTGACTGACTTCTGGTAGCCCGGTGTGCTCCTCTTATAGCCGCCGGCCACGTGTCACCGCGTTCGGGACAACGTGGGAAGCGAGAGAGGAAAAAATTTTTTTTTTTTTTTTTAACCACATATTTTTATTTATATTTTCCTTTCCGTTTCCCCAGAAAAAAAAAAATTTCCAGCGTGCTCCGGGACCCGACAAACGAGCTTAGCTCCGTCGTAATCCATAGCCGCTACGCGCTCCGGGACCGGCAATGGCTTCGGATCCGACATGCGGGTGCAAGACTCCGTCGTAATCCTGGGCCACCACCCGGTTCGTAGAGGAAAAATGATAAGAAGGAAAATTCTGAGTGTGTGTAAAAAAAATTAATCTGATCTTAGGGTCTGGGTGTCTATCTCATGGGTCTTTACGCCTATACCCCAACAAAAAAAATTTATTTTTCTTGAGAGAAAAAAAAAATTATATATTTTTTTTTAGGAAAAATTATTTAAAAATTTCCCGTATCCTTGAAGTCACTGTTCGGGCGCCATGTAAGGAAGTTCTTAGGCTGGGATATTGTGCTCAGGGCTCCCAGGGTCACTTACAAGAATTTATTTCAGTTCAATGACTCAAGGGAGGGGGGGGGCGAGATAAAATGACCCTATTCAGACTCCGTGGCCGGAACTCACAACGGGTTTGGATCCGACAATCGAGCAGAGCTCCGTCGTAATCTCTACCCGCCACGCGCCTCGGAACCCGCAATGATCCTTGGATCCGACAAACGAGGCTAGCTCCGTCGTAATCCTTGGCCACCACGCGGTCCGGCAACGATCGACAGAAACAGCAACAACAGAAGAGGAAGGGGGTTTTGTGGGCACTGTCACCCAGAGATGCCGACCATGGGCCGAAACCGCAGCGGAGTTAGATCCGACAATCGAGTACAAGACTCCGTCGAAATCTCTCTCAGCCGCACGCTCCGGAACCCGCACTGACCCTGGACCCGACAAACGAGTCTAGCTCCGTCTTATCACGGCCACTACGCGCTCCGGGACCGGCAACAGCCTCGGATCCGACAAGCGAGTGCAAGACTCCGTCGTAATCCTTGGCCACCACGCGGTCCGACCACGATCGGCAGAGACAGCAACAAAAGAAGGAAGGGGGTTTTGTGGGCACTGTCACCCAGAGATGCCGACCATGGGCCGAAACCTGCAGCGGAGTTAGATCCGACAATCGAGTACAAGACTCCGTCGAAATCTCTCTCAGCCGCACGCTCCGGAACCCGCACTGACCCTGGACCCGACAAACGAGCCTAGCTCCGTCGTAATCCACGGCCACTACGCGCTCCACCGGCAACAGCCTCGGATCCGACAAGCGAGTGCAAGACTCCGTCGTAATCCTTGGCCACCACGCGGTCCGGCAACGATCGGCAGAGAAAGGGTGTTTTCCTAGATGGAGGCAAGAGAAAATAGTTCCCATTCCCCTCCTACGTTCACTCACACACAAAACACGGTGAGGCAAATATTTTTGGGTTTTCAAATATTTTGTTTTCTTTATTTAAGTTTTGTGCGGGGTGTACAAAGCCTCTTGTCACGCCACTCCAGTCCAGTCGTTGTTTTCAAAACAAAATATATTCGGAAAATGTATAGTAGACGCTTACGTAATCCAGCCAGTTGATGCCCCATGTCTCCGCACCGGGAACAGGGTCGCGCCTCCATCCACATCGCCACGGTCGGTTGACATTTTTTTCACACGTTTACGCACTTGTCAGAAATTTGCACAGCGGGGCGGTTTCCCGGGTTTTGACTGGCACGCGCGAAGCCTCAAGAGTAATTGCCTTCCCCTCGCTGCCGCTGCGCTTGCGCTTCGGTCGGGTCGGTTGCAATTTGGTTCGATCGTGCGAAATTATTTTCCCCTTGCTCGAAAACATCGGTAGGGTTGGTTGCAACTTGGTTCCCCTGGCTCGAAAACATCGGTCGGATTGGTTGCAATTTGGTT
The DNA here is from genome assembly GCA_036346975.1 of Drosophila prolongata. NCBI lineage: Eukaryota > Metazoa > Arthropoda > Insecta > Diptera > Drosophilidae > Drosophila > Drosophila prolongata. The sequence continues at coordinate 45,730 of JAYMZC010000317.1, forward strand.
CGATCGTGCGACGAAAAGCTTGTGTGTGTTGGCTTTGTGCAGGTGTTCAAAACTGTTTGAAGCGGGAGAGAGTATGTTGGTTGCACTCAGGCGTTCGATGGTTCAAATGTGTGCAGCCGCTGATGTTCGAAGTGTGTGTAGAAAAGAGCGAGAGCGTGTTGGTTGCGCTCAGGCGTTCGATGGTTCAAATGTGTGCAGCTGCTGATGTTTGAAGTGTGTGTAGGAGAGAGCGAAAGCGTGTTGGTTGCGCTCAGGCGTTCGATGGTTCAAATGTGTGCAACTGCTGATGTTTGAAGTGTGTGTAGGAGAGAGCGAGAGCGTGGTGGTGGTTGCGCTCAGGCGTTCGATGGTTCAAATGTGTTGCGTGCGTTGGCTATTAAAAAGCTAAA